>WHVA01000055.1:0-341925 GCA_015179125.1 Gautieria morchelliformis | reverse complement strand
TCAATGAGCCAGGTTCGGCGTCGGCGCTTGGGTGATCCTGCTCACCCGTGGCCCTTTGTCCTCGTTCTTCGATTCGTCGTCGTTGAATGAGACCTTGCCCGTGGGGATCACTTCGTTTCCCTTGCGGATCGTCCTGGGCTCGAGAAGTCCAGGGTTATGCCGAATCTCCTTAGGAACAGTGTCCCTAAGATTGCGTCATAATATTCATCGTATGTCCCACGACCAAACTGATGGTGTGTTCGTTCCATAGTTGATCGTGGAACGGCTGCCTATGCAGGCTGGCTGCAGCGCGATTGGTTGCTCCAGGGAGAATGTCTTCATTCCTGTAGCTCGCGTGAATTCGGGGGACAGCAGTACCCCTTCGCTGCCGCTATCTAGCAGGCACTGGGCTTTTACACCATTTATTTCCCAGTACCCCGATAGGGTACGGTTTTCACTATGCGGACGCGTTGGCCGTGTTCTGTGTTTGCTTCGGTGGTGATACACCGGCTCGGCCGCCTTGTCTGGCATGACCGATGTGCGTGCCGCCATGACTTTCGTGGCGGTTTCGTCTTCCAGCACGAATCTGATCGCGCTGGACCTGTAGGTGGTGTCCTCCACCTCTTCGTCCCATTCATAGTATTGGGACGGCTCAGGGTCCCACTCTTCAGCGGGCGTGTCTCCGTTATCCGGAGTGTCGTTGGGTTGGGGATCACCCTCCCCCTCTTCATCAATCTGTTGAAGAGAGTTTCGATCGGGATCCGTCTCCGGATCCTCGGCTTCACCGTCGTGCCTCACGGGCACTGTCCTTATACCGGACCTAAGCCGGGGGCACTCTGCCTTCTTGTGGCCAGGTTGGCCGGATTCAAAGCATGTGGTGTTGCTTTGGCTGCCGCTGGGCCTATCGTTGGGCAGGCCCGATGTTTTCATCGGTGGGGCAGGTCGCGGGGACGATCCTGACGCTTGAGGCTGTTTAGCTTCAGGCGGGCGTCCAGCTTGTGCTGGGTGTGAGGGCGGTAGCCGTTGACCTGTTCCGCTTCTTGCGAACAGGCTGGGCCTGGTCAGGCCCTTTTGTGTCAACGGCTTGCTCCCTGTGAGCCGGGCAGCGCTTGCCGTTGCTGCTGCACTTTCTGCACGGCGCATCCCCATGTTGTATCGGGATGCCTCCTCAATCATCTGGGCCGTCTCGAAGAGTTGCTCTATTGAGCTGCTCTCCGCGTTATAGCCCTTTTTGAGGACTTAGTTGCGCAGCATTTCGCGCAGCGCCGATACGAACCATCTCCGGAACGTGTACTCATCTGGCAGCTGTATCATACGTGCCGCGTATTTTGTGAGCTCGTTCAGCATCTCCTGAATGGTTTTCATGCCTTGCATGACCGCGTCGAATTTATTCGATGCGTGATGGTATGTCTGTGTGTGCAGGAACCTTTTTTGAAGGCCTTGCATGACGGTTTCCAGCGTCCAGCTGCAGACCTGGCGATCAAAGCGTTCAACGTTTCGAAGGAACCATTCCTGGGCTTCGCCAGTGAGGCGAGTGCCCACATAGCCGACCTGCGTGTCACTGCTGGTTGGCCCTAGGAGGCAATTCATTTTTAGCCATCGTAGGATGGCTGCCATGAAGACTTCAAACTCTTCGAGGTCCAATCCCCCTGCATATGGCTCGGGGTGGGCCAATTTTACGCCGGCCTTCGCTAGCACAGACTTCTCCGGGTCTGTGTCCACGGCGTCTGCTAACGCCACACGGATCATCCATATGATCCCGTCATACAGCTCCATTGGTACAACGTCGGCCTGGTCAGGGATTCCCTGGCTTTCCGTTGGGGCCATGGATCACTCGGGCAGTTGTGATGCCGCGCGGGGCAGGCTGTTATATGCCCTGACAGGCCCCGGGCCTGGATGGGGCTCGGGATCGGGAGCATTTTGTGCTCTCGGTTCCGGGGGCATTTTGTGCCTGGTGTCCCCGGTCAGTCCCACGTTGCGGATCCGTAGCCTGCTGTTCTAGGCTGCGTGCGCTTGCCGTGCGTCCTGTACGGCTTGCGTGAGCTGCTCGTCAGGCAGCTCAGCGGTGTGGCTGTGGGCCACTGTCTCTTCAGCATTCTTCGCCAGTAGCTCGAGTGCCCGTGTGTGGCGGCGCGTGGCTGTGGCTTCTTTACGCTGCCAGTGTGCGACTTCGAGCTCTAAGCTCTCGGTCGTCGTTTCAGAGTCAGGCTCTGAGGCGACCTGATCCCTAACGATCTGTTGGATTGTTTGACGGCTGTCCGTTGGGGCAGCCGGTTGCTCCTGAGGTTCGTTCCCGAACCTTACGTCCTGTTCGACCGGGACGGCTGGCGGCGGCATTCGCTGCTTGTCTCGCTCCTTTCGGCACACGTCGCGACTGCGTTCGTTAGCTGCGGACTGTCGCGAGCTCGGACGAGTTGCGTCGTGTTCCCCACGTGGGCGGAGTGCTTTCTGGACGTCCTCCAGTGTGGCTGCGTCTTGCCGCCTGATCTCCTCCGCCTGGTGGAGTTCCTTCCCGATTGCCATTAGGGCAGTGGCGGCGCCGTCAAGCTGCGATGCCAGCTGATCGTGCTTGTGGCGCGACAGCGTACTTCGGTGCAGTGCAGCCTGCACCTGTTTGTTCAGGGCCTCTGCCGTCTCGTGGTCGATGGCGTGAGCCCTCGAGCTCTTGCGACTAGAGCTCGAGTATTCCAAGTCCTGACAATCGTCTGGGGCTCGTCTTTTTTGCCGTCGTCCTCCTTCAGGGACGATCGTTGTCGCTCTACTTCGTGAGCGTCGGTTTGAGTCGTGGCTTTGTGCCCGCCTCGACGTTGTTGCTCTACCGTCTGACGACGGCGAGACTTCTCTGCCCTTTCCTTTGTCCTTGGGCAGAGAGAGATGGGGGGGCGGCACCAGCTCGTTGCCCAGTGTCGTCTCTTCCTCGGCCACGCTCGACGAGACGTGGTCGGGGTGTTCCTCGTCCTCTACTGAGGGGATGAGGGCGGTGAGCTCTACGATCTCTCCGTCTTCTATCGTCCTGTTCTCTTGGTCCAGGTTAGCGTCAGCCGTCATGTTGCTGGGCTGCGCCTGGGGCGTGGACCTCGAGCTCGTCACTCGTGTCCATCTTCGACTGCGTGGGATCATCATGCTCACAGCCGACAGTAGCAGGTCTACTGGAGGGTCTCAACGATGTTTAGTTGTCGATGCAGCGATCTTTTTCAAGATTGCTTTGAATCCACTATCCGTTTGTTGCGTGGCGATCAACCGCAGGATAGTTCAAAAAGGTGTAAAGGATGTCGATCTTAAGACCTTGTATCACAAGGGCACTACAGAACTTGACCAATGAGTGGTATTCTGAATGCTACGTAGTGACAGGTAAGAGTAAGATGCGATGGGGAACGCTAGCCGGTTCCCACGCATAAATATACAGTGGGTCCCTAAGGGGCCCACTGGGATTATGTAATAACTAATGTACATGTAGATACACGGGTTATTTACACTTTGCCAGTTCCACTCCATTTCCGACTTCCACTCTCGGAACAGTGTTGGAAGTCAAGGGACTCATGTAATAGGTGGCATCAAGGGTCAACCAAGGGTCAGGGAGATCAGGGGGATGCAGGGTTGATGGCGGGTGCCAAGTGTGGTCCCTGACTGCGGAGCATAGTATAATACAGGCTCACTGACATTGGGGGTCCTCAGACTTTTCTCTTTGGATTTCCCCTTGTCAGTCAGTTGTGTGGTGGTGTGATCTCGACAGCCAGCTAGGGGTGCCCTAACAGCAGAAAAGTCTCTTCACTAGAGGACTGGCGGTCATACTGCACGTTGCATTCGCCATAGGTGTGTTCGATATCGGAGATAGCGACTCGGAGATCGCAACCTCTTCTGTGCACATGGCGTACGAAAGCCCCTCTTCTTACGTTGATCTCCCAACCCCGGAAATCCCATCCCTCCTTCTGACATGGATCTGGACGATCGTCTTTGGAAAATGGAGGAGGAATTGATGCGGAACCGGATGAAGACCGACGTGATTGAAACAGCCTTACAAATCATTTTGGCTAAGTTAGATATTCCACGAAGTGGTGGAAATGAATGCTGGATGAGTCAGATTTTGGAAAAGCGGAAGTAGCAGAAGAGAGGATGTCCGGGAAGTTGGCAAAGGTCAAACCCGCAACTCTGGCGGACTTTGATGGAGATCAGGAGAAGGGATGTGCATTCTTCATCACATGCAGCTTTTGGATTAGGATGTTAATTGGTGCCTTTTAACAAATGAAATCTATTGCTCAGTGGTTAGAACCACTGTGTTCACCTCTCTTCTGTGTGCTGACTAAGCCTTTCGAGGCGCGCCCGGCACTGATGGATGAGAGTCACGTGACCGTGTTGACAGAAGGATGGTGTCGATACAAGGGATAACCGAATCAAAAGTGTTCGCTTTTAAGGTAGTATAGAGTAAACAGTGATAGTGAACCCTCAACGAAGGTTTGGAATAAACTATCAAGATTTGCACTCTGTAGCTATCAAACAAGACTACAGTAGTTTCAGGGGGTAAAATAATCGATTCTGGATGATCTCGTTCATACATTTGTACTAGCTATTTATACTATGTTAATAGTAACTACTAGTGTTCAAGATATTGGACAGATGTGTCGAAAAGCTACTTGTAACTAAGGGGTGACTAATTTATAGTCATAAAGTCATGGGGTGATGGGGATAGTATCAGGATTACTTAGGCTTTGGAATAGAGATCTGTACTTAGCATACAAAGCCCCTGGCCACATGATGTTAGGATAATAGTCAGCTGGTCGTGTCATGGAGTTCAAATAGAAAAATGGAGTTAAATCTGCCCTGGCTAGCATAAATGCTGGGCTTGGTGATGGGGCCGCTGTCTCTGTGCCTTTTCTGTGGGCAGCTAATTGAGTGTGTACTGTGGATGATATTCTCAAATCACTCCACAGTACCCTGTGCTCCTGCGCAGTCTATTACTCTCTGCGGCGTTTGGTGCCCGCACCCTCTCGGTGCCTGTGGACTGGCACTTGTCAATGTCATGGCCGATGCCATCACTCGATAGGTGCGCTATCCCTGATCGACCGCACGTGGTTGATGCCCGAACCTCTGTACCTTACCCGATCTGTGGGTAAAGTAGCAAGTCGTAAATTCATGTGTTCGTTGTCTGCGCTGACGTCTATCGTGAGTGTCATTTCTATTTCTTTTTGATCTTTTTCTTGTTTTTCTTTCTTTATTAGTTTCTTTTGTATATAAATGATTTAAAATAGAATAATTGCGTTTATCACAACACACCCCCTCAAACAGGTGTGATCCCGAGATAATCGAGGGTAGAAACATGTTTGCGTGGTGATAGAGCTTTCGTTAAGATATCAGCGAGATTATAGAGTGTGGAAATATAATGGAGCTTAATGTTTCCGCTAGCGATCTGATCTCGTGTGTAGTGATAGTGGGCATCGATATGTTTCGTTCGAGTGTTACTGATGTCATTCTCGGAGTGCGCGATGAAGGATTGGTTGTCGGTGAATAAAGGGATTGGAATGAGATTGATTTTGAAATCCTTGGTGTTGGGTGCATTTATGCTCCTGCACCAAAATCAAGCATAATATGTTCGATTTATTGTATGGTGTTCCAATCTCTTCTCACATTGTTCTTGTACCATGCATCCATTTCTCTGATTATTTTCGAAAATTTCCAGTCACTCCCTACCTCTCCATTTCATTTTGTTATTTCTATTTTCACAAGCGGCTGCACCCAGCGGAGTCTGAAATGACTTCGACGCGCGAGCTCTTGGGCACTAAAGGGCCGGGTAGTAGTACATGCACAGTGAGACAGATTTCCCCCTCTCTCAGTGACAACTAAATTCACTGAGAGAGGCAAGTAAATTAGTCTAGTGTTCTTTCGATTTATTGACCTAGAAATCCTCTGTAGTGAATTAATTTCTAGGTAGTGTATAATATATTTACAGTGACAACTAAATTCACTGAGAGAGTGAATTAATTTCTAGTCTATTCTTTTGAGCAACAAGTCCATACCTACTGCCTATAATTCCTGTCTACCACACTTGGCAAGTCATATCAACCGGATCCCTTCGGCTGATGCGAAGGAGCCGGCAACTAGTTCTGATTCCATTGACGATCGGGTGACAAGCCCCTACTTCTTGGAAGCCCATGAGATAGGTGATCCGTTGAAAGTAAAGATCCACCCTGATGTTGACTTCCTGTTGTTCGGATCTCATGCAAAATCTGCGTCCATGAAGCCGGTGAGGTTGTGTGCGTACCCTTCTACTCCCTTACCCTCCTGTTTGAAAAGGATTCCGTGGTCTTGGGTTTGTAGAAGGTATTGTACGACTCTTTTTGCTGCTTCCCAGTGCTGGAGTGATGGTTTCTATGTAAACTGAGCACATTTGTTCGTAGCGTAAGAAATGTCTGATCGAGTGGTGATGGCACAGTAGTTGATGCTTCCTATGAGGGAGGCATATGGTATATCAATATCTGTGTCACTGATGGATGATTTTTGGAATTTATCAGCGTTATCCATTGGTGATTTGGTGGGTTTCCCAATCACTATATTGAATCGTTTCACAACCGTGTTGATGAACGCTGGTTGTGAGATGTGTATTGTGCCTGCCTCTCAATCTTGTTTGATCTTAACTCCTAGCAGTCGTTCTGGGGTTCCAAGGTCTTGGATATCAAATGATCCGCCTATGTCTCGGATCATTTGATCCATTGACTCTGTGGAATTAGCGGCGAGGAGACCATCATCGACGTACCATCCAGCCAGTTCGATCGAGTGCTGGTCCCTGAACCGGAAAAATACGGTGGAGTTGGCGTGTCCTGCTGTGAAACCTAGTGCCTCTAATCCTCTCTTTAGAGTCTGACGCCAGACTCGTCCTGACTGTTTGAGCCCGTATATCCCTTTGTGTAACTTACACACAAGGTGTTCCTGCCCCTTGACGATAAAACCCTCAGGTTGATGCATGTATACGTCATCCTCGAGTTTTCCATTAAGGTATGCACCTTTGATGTCAATATGTCGTAGTTCGAGATCATATCTACAAGTGAGGGTGAGGATGAGTCTAATGGTCGTGAATCTGATAGTAGGTGAGAATGTCTCATTGAAATCGAGTCCTTCGATTTGTGTGAATCCTTGTGTGACGAGTCTCGATTTTAATTTATCGATTGCTCCTAGATTATCTCACTTGATTCTGAAGACCCATCTGTTTCCAACGATGTTGGTGTTGGGAGGTCTCTCTACTAGTGTCCAGGTATGGTAGCCCATGAGGGTATCATACTCCGCCTGGCACGAGGGTCTCCAGTATTCTGCTTCTGGTGAGTTCATTGCTTCTCTGTAACTGTCTGGCTCATCTTCTGCTAGAGTCACGAATACGCTCTCTGTGTATTTGAGATCTGCAATTCCAAAGGCCATTGCGGCCATCTCCGTCTGCATCGTCTGTAGACATTTGCCCCGTCCATATGTGGAATTATTGGGGTCAAGCCAAGGACCTTGCTCAAACTCCTTGGGTGCATGCTCTGTTTCATCCGATCCTTCATTCGAAGTGACGTCGGTGGTCGATTCACTTGGCATGTGATCGGATTCAGATTCGTCAATAGAGATCGGTGCGTATCTCGATGGTGTGAATGTGATGCATGGATCTTGATTCAGTGTGTCGTATAGATCTAATGATGGTATCTTGCCCACCCCCCGAAGCTCTAGATAGCTATCTAGGGCTTCAAGGTCCTTGCAGGATGACATGGGTTCCCATGTCATGTCGCCTAGGGTTCAACGGGCCTGGAACTCCAGGTCCGTCGAGTTTATCCATCAATGTGCGATAATCTCTTCGACGAGCCACTCCTCGTCGTCATTTGCTCCGAACTCATAAAATGACTTGGCCTCACGACAAGGGAACAATTCGTTGTTGTTAGCCTCATATCGCCGTACGAGGCTGGAATGGAAGACCGGTGAAATGCAACGGGTTTTCAGTTCGTCAGGAAGATCGAGGGTCACCGTCGAGGCGTCGTTGTGAGCCTCGATGACGCAGTACGGTCCGATGTACCGCGGGACTAGTTTTCTGGCTCTTCCTTTCGGGAAAGTTAGGTTTTGTGTCGAAAGGTAGATGTGGTCGTTGACTGCGTACCTGTCGCTTGCCATACGTTTCTTATTTGTGTGAAATGTTTGCGTCACTTGATGCTCTATGATTGCATTGTGTGCCGCCATCAGGTTCCATTTTGCCTGACGTGCGAACCGGGATACTCCCTTGAATGGGGTGTCCATGGCTATGGGGAGGTCTATCCACGGCATATAGCCGTTGTTCAGCTTGAAAGGTGCGAACCCTGTGGTCGCGCTGATGTTGCTGTTGAGGGTGACCTCAACCATTGGGCATTTCAATGCCCAATCCTTCTGATCATCTCTGACGACTGCGCGCAATATCTGGCCGATCGTGCGGTTTTCCCGCTCGGTTGCTCCATCCATTTGGGGATGAAGGCAGTTGACACGAGGAGCTTAGTCCCCATGAGTCGCTGTAGTTCACGCTAGAAGATTGACGTGAACTTCGAGTCTCTGTCCAAGACGATGGAGTCGGGAACTCCGTGGAGTCGGATGACCTCCTTCAGAAACAGCCAGGCTACTCCCTTGGCTGACAGGCTCGTCGTGGTTGGCACGAGGTGTACGAGCGACGTTAGTCGGTCAATGACTACCATCAGGTAGTCACAGTCGTTGGATTTGGGCAGGGGCCCCATGAAGTCGATGCCAATCGACTGCCATGGCCTATCTGGGATGGGTAGGCTGTGTAGTAGGCCTTTGGGCCGTTGTGGCCTGGTTTTCGTCATCTGACACCTCGCGCACGATGTGCAGAACACTTCTATGTCTGGGCTCATGCCCGGCCACCAATATGCTCTTCGAGTGTAGTTCGAAGTCTTCAGATGGCCGTAGTGGCCGACTAGCTGATGTGTCCGATCAATGATAATTTCGATCAGCTTCCTTCCCCTTTGAAGAACAGAGCGGGGGACGGCAATGACGTCTCTTTTGAGCTGATTCTTAGTCCAGATCAGCCCGTCCCGGATCCTGAATCTCGGGTGCGCGTCTGGGTGAGCCATGATCTTTGTGAACGTGGTGTCCCTGTGGTACGCATTTCATAGGACCTTAGACAGGTCTACACCTTGCTCGACGACCCGGCGCAGGGGCGCACCGTCATTTCCTGCGGTGATGGCTCTGACGTCATCGTTGTCGTCTTGGGATGCAGCGACATTCACGGGCTCTGGAGAGCCCTTGTTTAATGCGGCGGCTTCCGTTACTCTCACCTCTGTCTTCTCAGCGAGGCGTTTAGAGTGTCTTGTCGCCGCTGTTCGCAACTCGACATACCGGTCGGTGGGCAATAACTCCCCATCTGGGTCTAAACGCGCATCCGCGTTCACGAAGACATGGTCGGGGTGATTGTTATCACTCGTGTCGCTCTCATAGTAGCGCGACAGGCAGTCCGCTACCTTGTTCTCTATACTGTCAACATGAATGGTGTTGAAATTGAACCGGGAGAGAAACTCCCACCATCTGACCTGTCGGTCAGATAGGCTCTTCTGGGTCTCGAAGTACTCGAGCCCTTTGTGGTCTGTGATGAGGGTGAACCTTCGCCCCAGCAGTTTGTCCTCCCATTTCATGAGAGCCTCAAGCACCACGATCGTCTCGTGCTCATGAGTCCGGTAGTGTTGCGGAGCAACGCTGAACTTCTTTGACAAGAAGCCGGCTGGTCGACAAGTTTTCCAGTCAGGACCTTGGCCGTAGACCGCACCGACGCCGGCTTTTGATCCGTCGGTGATCACCCAGATCGGCTCTGGGCACCATGCATCTATTGGATGCAGGATCGGGGCCTTACAGGCCAACACCTTAATTCTTTGCCAGCATTTGTCCAGTAGTGGGGTCCATTCGAATGGACGGTTATTACGCGCACAGCCCGATAGCGGGGTGGTATATGCGCTAACATCCGGCATGTAATGTGCCAGATACTGTACGAGCCCAAGGAAACGCTTGACGTCGTTGAACGTCCATGGCCTGCGCCACTCGCGGATGCGTTGCATCTTGTCCTCGTCGGCATGTACCCCTCGGCCATCGATCATATGGCCGAGACACTCCATTCGGATTGAGTAGAGGTCCACCTTTTTCTTGCTCAGAAAGAGGTGATTCTTCCTCAGTCTGTCAAAGACGATGTAAAGGTGCTCTTCATGCTCTTGTATTGAGAGCGAGAATATGAAGATGTCGTCCATGTATACATGGACGAAGCAACCTATCCAGTCGTGGAAAATGGCTGTCATCAGCCGTTGGAATGTTGATGGGGCGTTACAGTCCCCCATCTGTATCACCTGGCTCCTGATGGTGCCAAGGATCGTGGCAAAGGCAGTCTTTGCTGTTGTAAGTCACGGCGCGCAAGCAGCTATGTATGTGTATGATGAGGGGTCAAGGGAACTAAGGAGAAATGTCTTCAAGCACCAATTAAGGGCTGAAGCGAGTCTGGGGACAAAACAACGAGAACTGTGGCTTCAAAAGCCAGCTAAATGGAGTTTCTTACTGCCTAGAATTCTATACATGTTTCCTAGCTATTTAACTAGTTTGGAACGAAGTTATGCTATGAAATATGCTTGTGGAGCAAGCAGGTGCCGCCGGTGCATGATATGTGCACCGGTGCTGGGCTATGTACCTACCTGATCATTTAGGTATTAGTGCCTTGGAGCTTTCTATACTATTGTGGAGCAGCTACATATATTCAGGAACGATGGAGTGCAGGAGGCGCTCCATCTCGGATCAGTGCCTCGAGTGGCCCCGGAACCCGGCTCAGGGTTAAAGGGGCCGGCTAGATGCGCATGCCAGTGATGTCATGCGCATCTAATAGATCCTGTGTCGGTAATGCGCATGCGCGAGTATCAGCGCAAGAGTACTAGGATAGAACTTGATTTCCCATCCATAATACAACATTTGCTACATGATCTGGATGGATCCAGATCTGCTCGTATGCTTCTGACATATCGAGTTTTGTTCGATATCGGCAGCGAGCCATGTCACTGCGTATGATATCTTGATCCGGGAAGGGCGTGACATCCTTCACCGTGTTCTTGTTCTGCTGGTGCAGATCGAAGACGGTTCTCAATGTACCGTTCTTCTTCGGCACACATAGCATGGGCACTGCCTGCTGCGCTACTGCCGGAATCCACCACTTTGCAGTGGTGTATCGTTCTATCTTTGCCGACAGTTCCTCTCGGAAGTGTTCGGGGCATTTCGGTAGTCGATACCGCATGTGCTTGTTGGGATCGATGAGGTTGATCTCATGGTTGATCTCCCGTAGTGGCGGGAGTTCTAATGGAATTCCACTGACTAGGTCAGTGACTCGTTCCATCCATTCCTCGCGGAGGCGAGGAAGGTCATCATCCGTGAGGGTGATGGTGGTGGTTGGCTTAGATGCCATTAGGCGCTGTTGGCGTCTATTAGGTCCCGCGGCGTGCGGGCCTGCTTTCCTTTTTCCCATCGCTTTCACCGTTAGGTGAGAGCGTCTCTCCCTACGGCTGTAGGGTGAGTTCGAGGATGAGTCGTCCCACGACTCGTCCTCCTGGCTTCAATGAGCCAGGTTCGGCTTCGGTGCCTGGGTGATCCTGCTCACCCGTGGCCCTTTGTCCTTGTTCTTCGATTCGTCGTCGTCAAATGAGACCTTGCCCGTGGGGATCACTTCATTCCCCTTGCGAATCGTCCCTGTGCTCGAGAAGTCCAGGGTTACACATCTCACAACCAGCGTTCATCAACACGGTTGTGAAACGATTCAATATAGTGATTGGGAAACCCACCAAATCACCAATGGATAACGCTGATAAATTCCAAAAATCATCCATCAGTGACACAGATATTGATATACCATATGCCTCCCTCATAGGAAGCATCAACTACTGTGCCATCACCACTCGATCAGACATTTCTTACGCTACGAACAAATGTGCTCAGTTTACATAGAAACCATCACTCCAGCACTGGGAAGCAGCAAAAAGAGTCGTACAATACCTTCTACAAACCCAAGACCACGGAATCCTTTTCAAACAGGAGGGTAAGGGAGTAGAAGGGTACGCACACAACCTCACCGGCTTCATGGACGCAGATTTTGCATGAGATCCGAACAACAGGAAGTCAACATCAGGGTGGATC
Organism: Gautieria morchelliformis; assembly: GCA_015179125.1. Taxonomy (NCBI): domain Eukaryota; kingdom Fungi; phylum Basidiomycota; class Agaricomycetes; order Gomphales; family Gomphaceae; genus Gautieria; species Gautieria morchelliformis. The sequence goes on along the minus strand of WHVA01000055.1, from coordinate 329,796 downwards.
TTTACTTTCAACGGATCACCTATCTCATGGGCTTCCAAGAAGTAGGGGCTTGTCACCCGATCGTCAATGGAATCAGAACTAGTTGCCGGCTCCTTCGCATCAGCCGAAGGGATCCGGTTGATATGACTTGCCAAGTGTGGTAGACAGGAATTATAGGCAGTAGGTATGGACTTGTTGCTCAAAAGAATAGACTAGAAATTAATTCACTCTCTCAGTGAATTTAGTTGTCACTGTAAATATATTATACACTACCTAGAAATTAATTCACTACAGAGGATTTCTAGGTCAATAAATCGAAAGAACACTAGACTAATTTACTTGCCTCTCTCAGTGAATTTAGTTGTCACTGAGAGAGGGGGAAATCTGTCTCACTGTGCATGTACTACTACCCGGCCCTTTAGCGCCCAAGAGCTCGCACTTCGAAGTCATTTTCCGCTGGGTGCAGCCGCCTGTGAAAGTAGAAATAACAAAATGAAATGGAGAGGCAGGGAGTGACTAGAAAATTTCGAAAATAAACAGAGAAATGAATGCATGGTACAAGAATAATGTGAGAAAAGATTGAAACACCATACAGTAAATTGAATATATTATGCTTGATTTTGGTGCAGGAGCATAAATGCACCCAACAAGAACACCATCGGAAGAGGGTCGAGCAGAGGAGGTGGTAGGCCCAGTGATGACTGCTGAGTCACTCCCAAGACGTCGATCGTGCGTTTGACGGCACGGCTATGGTAGTTGGCACGAACAGCGAGAGTTGGCTGCCGAACATGACAATGGTGATTGGAACGAACACGAAGGTGGGGTGAGAACATAGGAAAACTGAGCTTCTGAGTATGGCAAATAAATGCGTCATGACAAGATTCCAAGTCGTGAGTGTAGGATTTGATTCCTGACAAAATTGATCGTATGCATGGCTGACACCCAAAACCTCCCCGTAAGGCCAGCATCATGTCTGATCGTGAGTGCTCCTTCTTGGAGTGTTCTGTTGTATCGTTCAGCGATACCATTGTGCTCAGGTGTGTGTGGGGAAGTGGTTTCATGGATTATGCCAGACTTGGCGCATATGTCCTGGAATTCTTTCCCGATGTACTCTCCTCCATTATCACTTCTGATTCTCTTGATAGTGGCATTCTTTTGCCTTGATAACCAGGCTGCATACAATCTGACTGAGGCAGCTACGGTGGCACATTCTTTGTTTTTGAGAAAATAGATGTTGGCGAGGTGAATCTTTGCCTCGATCCAAGTGACGAAGTATCTGAAATTTCCAATCGATGCCTTGAATGGACCACATAAGTCTGAGACAACGAGATCTCCTATTTCTTCAGGCAGTTTCTCGATTTTTTGAAATGGAGCTTGTGTCTGTTTCCTGTGAGGACAAGTGACACACTGAGGGTTAGAACCGTGATGGACTCATGGATCAAAACTCTTGGCGGTCTGTAGTTTTCTCATGTTCTCGATGGTGTGGTAACTTGCGTGTCCTAGTCTATGATGCCATAGAGTAGGGCCAGAGGGTTCTGACACGAGGTCAGCAACTTCGTCTTTGGATTTAATGGGGAATGCAACATAAGTGTAGAGGTTGTTCTCCTTTGGTCCATATGCTAATCTCTTTCCATAGAGTACCAGCCATGAGAGGTATTTCCCAAAATGTACGCTGACATTCGAGTTGGTCATTCTCCCTACAGAGAGTAGGTTGGATCTGAGTTTTGGGGCGTAGATAACGTCGACAAGAGTTATGGGTACATCTTCGAGTTCCCAGTGAGGGTCAGAGACGATTCTGATGCGAATGGTCCCCAGTTGGTCTGCAGTGAAGGACTCCCCGTTGGCTATGTCAATTTTAATCGGCGGTATGGCATACATGTCCTGAAACAAATCTTTGTTTCCGGAGATGTGACTAGATGCTGCTGAGTTGATCAACCATTTGAACGTGTTATCAGAAGGTGAAGATACTGATTCTGTCTTCATGATAACATAGTTGATACACTCGATTTGTTGTGCAGGTGTGTCTAGGGTTGCCATCATGATGAGGTTAGTCGATGTCTGTTCGGCTAATTTTGCTGCATCAGGTGTCGCTCTGGGGGTCATTGTTACTCTAGTAGGGAAGGCATTTCCATGTTTTGAGAAGGTAGGGTTACTCTGTTCCCTGTTCTTCATCCAAGGTGCCTGACCCTCTGCTCCTCCGCCCGGCGCATAGCATCGAGCAACGGAATGTCCTTTCCTCCCACAGTTGTTACATACAAATGGTGCTTTTGATGAGTTCAATGGGGTAGGATCATTAGCACGTACAGTAGGTTGGTTGCTACTCTGGTGTCTGTCCTGTGGGGATCGATTCGGTTTCGCTCGTGCAATAAATGCTGTCGTCATCTGATCTGATAATTCCATTGAACTTAGATCGGCTTCATGAGCCTCGAGACGTTCTTCTATCTCGTCTGGAACTCTGGTTATCATTCTAATCGTCTGTGAAATAGCCCTCCATGATTCCGGAAGGTTTCTGAGTATTGTTGCAGCATGAGTGGAATCGGCAATGACTTCACCCATGTTTCTGAGCTGACTTCTGAACTCTCTCATAGTCGTAAGCTATGTGATGACAGAATGTCCCTCGACCATATGGAAAGATTCGTATCTGGTCCGAACAACGTTAATTTTGCTCGGATCAGTAGATTCGAATTTCCTGATGATGATGTCCCAGGTGGCCTTTGCCTGATCTGTATCATCAATTGCCGTCTGTAATTCTGGTGAGATGCATAATAGAATCTGGTTATATGCAGAATTGTTTCTATCATTCCACTCAGCAATTAATTGTGTGAGTGGTGTGCTCCCGATGTGGGGTACACCGACTGTCATAATAACTGCGGCATCTGTGATGGTGGGGATAAGATCGTTGCCAATGATTGTGTCGTACAGGCCCCTGTCTCTGGAAGTGGCCATTAGCTCCCTCTTCCAGGAGGTCCAGTTGTCCCGTCCGAGCCTGGGTTTGACATCACGAAATTTGTGAATGTCATGCTTCGGATGAGATGTGGCAATAGAAGTTGTTTGAGCCATGGAAAGACGATGAGACTTTTAATCTTTTGGATTAGGATGTTAATTGGTGCCTTTTAACAAATGAAATCTATTGCTCAGTGGTTGGAACCACTGTGTTCGCCTCTCTTCTGTGTGCTGACTAAGCCTTTCGAGGCGCGTCCGGCACTGATGGATGAGAGTCACGTGACCGTGTCAACAGAAGGATGGTGTCGATCCAAGGGATAACCAAATCAAAAGTGTTCACTTTTAATGTAGTATAGAGTAAACAGTGATAGTGAACCCTCAACGAAGATTTGGAATAAACTATCAAGATTTGAGCTCTGTAGCTATCAGACAAGACTACAGTAGTTTCAGGGGGTAAAATAATCGATTCTGGATGATCTCGTTCATACATTTGTACTAGCTATTTATACTATGTTACACCCGTTTGCAGTACCTAAGGCGCGCGTCGGATTTGCTTCTGTTTTAGCGCGCAAACTTCGAACAACGATACTTGCTTGATATCGCTCCGATTCGCTTGAAATTTCATATCTGAAGCTATGTGGACCATAGCTAGGGCATAGAACTAAAAAATCCGAATAAAACACGCATTTTTTATTTTGCATTTTGGGTGCTGAGGGGGGAACAATGTCAAGATTAGCTTACTGTATGTAGTTCAATGCAGGTTTTAATTTTGTTTGCTACTTTGTACTAATGGTGAGAACCCACTACAGGAGAATCTCCAGAAGAGGGTGTCATAGGATTGGAGAGGAAGGGCTTAGCTTCTTCTAACATTGGATCAGTGAGATCTGTTAGCAACTAGGGGCTATGGCAGGGAAGGTTCGGTAGAGTTCTTAGAAAGCTAGAATCAAATACACTCTCTCAGTGAATTTATTGTCACTGATGTATTAATACAATACCTAGAATGAAATACACTACATGATTTTCAGTCAACATGCTATGTAAATATGAAAGATACTACTCGCCTCTCTCAGTGAATTTATTGTCACTGAGAGAGGAGCACTATCCTGTCTCAGAAGGCATATACGTGCACCCGGCTCTTTAGCGCCCAAGGGCTCGCGCGTCGAAGTCATTTCAAACTCCGCTGGGTGCAGCCGCCTGTGAAAGTAGAAATAACAGAATGAAATGGAGAGATAGGGAGTGACTAGAAAATTTCGAAAATAAGCAGAGAAGTGGATGCATGGTACAAGAACAGTATGAGAAAATATTGAAACACCACACAATAAATTGAACATATTATGCTTGATTTTGGTGCAGGAGCATAAATGCACCCAACACGCCCCCTCAAGCTTAATATATTCCGATTCTCTCATTGAGGGTTCTCACTCTAGGACTAGGAAGTCCTTTAGTGAGAAGATCGGCTAGCATGTGTTCCGTTGGCAGGTACACAAGCTTAATTTCTTCATCTTCGATTATATCTCTGATGAAATATAATCTAATGTCGAAATGCTTGGTCCTCGTGTGTTGTTGAGTGCCATAGACGATGGCAATGGCTGATTGATTGTCTGAATAAAGTTTGATGGGACAATTCAGCGGTTGGAATACTTCAGAAATAAAGTGGCGCATCCATAAGGCTTCTTTGCTCACATGAGTCAGGGCAACGAATTCGGCTTCAGTTGATGATAGGGCTACTATGGATTGTTTTTGACAACTCCATGATACTGTCCCTCCATCAATCTGAAAAATATAAGCCGAGTATGAGTGCCTGTGCTCTTGAGAAGCCCAATCCGCATCTGAATACCCAATGAGGCCGTCTCGATTCTTCCCAAGTGTCAATTTGTAGTCCATCGTGCCTTTTAGATATTTAAAGACACGTTTGACTGCATGCCAATGTGTTGGACCTGGGTTTTCGAGGAATTGAGAAAGTAATGACACTGCAAATGCAATGTCTGGTCGAGTGGCTACTGCTGCCCACATCAATGATCCTATCGCTTGTCTGTATGGAATTCTTGACATCTTCTGTTTGTCTTCATCTGTAGAAGGGCATTGGTCTCTGGATAATTTAACGGCTGGGTCGAGAGGCGTTGAAAATGTTTTGGCATCATCCAGATTGAATTTTTTGATGATTTTTTGGATGTATGCGGCTTGTGATATTGCAATCGATTTGTTATTCCAATCTCTTTCGATTTTGAGGTTCAAAAGCCAGTGAATCTCGCCTAGGTCTTTCATACTAAAAACCTGGGCAAGGTCATGCTTTACCTCATCGAGGATTGGTTGACTCTCAGCTGTGATAGTGAGGACGTCTACCGCCGTTGCAATAATCGCATGCCCTCTCGGTCCACGTCTGCAAAATACAGCTCCATCCGAAGCTGATTTAGTGAATCCTAACTTGAGAAATTCACCACTCAGACGTTTATACCATTCCCTTCCAGACTGTTTGAGGCCGTAAAGTGCTTTCTTCAGCAGGAGGACATCATCTTTGTCTCCGGTCTCATATCCATACGGCTGTCTCATGTAAATAGGTTCTGGCAGTGTAGCATTCAAATACGCACTGTCCACATCCATTTGGTGAATAGGCCAGTTGTTCCTGGCAGCAATGGCACATATAATCTGTAAGGAAGTCATCCGAGCAACAGGTGCATAGGTTTCATTGTAGTCGACTCCAAAACTTTGTGTAAAGCCTTGGGCGACCATCCTCGATCTAGGTGTGATGGGTTCACCTTCTGGATTGCGTTTCCAGAGGAATACCCATCTATTTCTGACAATATTTGCCCCAGGAGGTGGTTTAACCACTTCCCATACACCTTTGTCGAGTAGCACCTTGTACTCTTTATCCATCGATGCTTTCCACATAGGATCATTTAAAGCTTCATCTGCATTGCTAGGCTCAGTCTGATTCAAATCCGGCAGCACATTATCTTTGTTTTGATCGGAGGTCGAAAGTGTACTGATGGCAAGGTTATAATCACTGATGCCGTCAGTGACAGAGGATAAATCTTGTTCGAATAATTTGTCTTGATGGTCCTCAATGTCCTCGTAAGCTAGTGTAGTGATATCTGCACCAGCATGTCTCTTAGCTTGAGATCTTGTTACGGGACCACTTGGGGCCGGCTGCACCTGCTGCTGACGGATCCTCTCGCTTCTCCTTGTTGGAGCAGCTTCTTTAGGTCTGACATCAACAGTCTGACTGGGTTGCAGCTCTTTCAGACGTTCCTCTGGTTCATCATCATCAATTTCCTCGATCTTTGCCTCCTCGCTGACTAAGCGACTAGGCATAGGTGCTGGCGCCGAGATGGCCTGTATCATTTTTCTGGACGTAGGTAGCTGTGACTCTTCAATAGAAATGATTGGAGCTTTGCCCCCCTTCATCTCTGAGTCAAATATAACATTCCGCTCGACAGAAACCTTCTGAGAGTCAGGCCAGTAGATGCAGTGACCATGGCTCTGTCCAGAGATTCCTATCCACCGAGCTCTTTTGGCACGGGCTGCTAGTTTGTTTCCCTCTTTGACTTTAACGTAGACTTCAATTCCCCACACGTGTATGTCTTTCAGGTTCGGTTTCTCGTGATGGATCATTTCAAAAGGGGTTTTGTCTGGCAAAGCTCTTGTGTGTGTCCGATTCCTAAGATAGTTGGCATGCAAAATTGCATGCCCCCATAGAGTCTTAGGAAGACTTGATTCCAATAGCATGGCACGAGCTCTTTCAACTAGAGTTCGGTTTAAACGTTCAGCAACACCATTTGACTCTGGGGTGTCGTGCACGGTTAACCGATGCTTCGTGCCTTGCTTGGCTAAATGCTGTTCGAATTCCGAGCTTGTGTATTCGCCCCCTCTGTCAGAAACAAGTGCTTTGATGTGCACGTTCCTCTGTCGAAGCATCAAGGCCTCGTAGAGTTTGTATTTTGAAAATGCTTCCGATTTGTTTGCCATCAAATAGATAACCGATTCTCTTGAGTAGTCGTCGATGAAAGACACATAATAGGATTTCTTGTCAATTGTGGAGTGTCTCGCTGGTCCCCAGACATCAGAATAAATTCTGTCACCGAATTTTGATGATCGGCTTCTGGGTTCCTGAGGAAGTGATTTACGTGCAATCTTCGCCTGAATGCACACATCGCAAACAACCTTGTCACCTTTTGAGCTCAATTCAATGCCTAATATCATGCCACGGTTGAGCAAATGCTGTAGGGACTTTTGTGAAATGTGCCCCATTTTCTGATGTATCTCCATGGCTGATGCGCATACATGCGCTTCGGCACTTGTGTGTTGTAAATCAAATCGATATAAGCCATTCAGCTTCGGTGCTTGCATCAATATCCTGCCTTTACGATTGGATATTGTGCATTTCTGATCAGCTATTTGTGTGTTATAGCCTGCATCATCGCACCGGCCGATCGAGATCAGGGTAACAGCCATTTTTGGCGCGTAGAACGTATCCTTCAATGTAATGTTCACAGTCTTATCTCCGACCTTGTTAGATAGCACAAGTGAGCCTGAACCGAAGGCATCAAAAGTGCCTTTGTTGGCTGCACGAATTGTGCGCGGCTGTGAGAATGGACTGTAATCCCTCAATAAATTCTTGTGAGGGGTCATATGTGCGGTCGTTCCAGTGTCGAGGATAACAACAGTGTCCAGAGATAAACTACTCAAATTAGAGCAGTCGAAGTTGGCGAAAGCGGCTGGACTGCCACTCTCATCCTCCTCAGAGGACACTTCTTCGGCAACATTCGCCTTGGCTTTGCCCTTCTTCTTTTGGCTTTCGCTTTCTTCTTCTGACGTGGCCCCTGGCCTTCTTTACCACCTCCTTTAGCCCAGCAACTCTCTATAGCATGTCCAGGCTTGTGGCAATTAGTGCATGCAGGCACCTTCGGGTCTTTCCGGCCCTTCTGCCCTTTCGTAGATGAACCAATAAATGCCTGCTCTTCTTGTGAAATATTGAGAGTCTTTCTCCTGTCGTATTGAGCCTTTAGTACTCTGATAATATCATCAGGCACTAAGGGCATTCCACATTCTTCGAGCGACGTGGTAAGGGCATTCATAACTGCCTCATAGGAGGGTGGAAGTGATGCAAGGATGATGTCGGTGAACTCTCCTTCAGAAATTCTGGCTCCCATCTCATTGAGATGAGCATAGAGGTCTTGGGCCTTGTCCAAGTGATCTCTCAAGTCTCCATCCTCAGGACACCTCATACTGCGAAGCTGTCTCTGTAGGTTGGTGAGGACCATCTTGGGCTTTTTGGTCATCTCATTGACCAATGCATCCCAGACTTCTTTTGCTGTATGTCTCTTCTGTAGCATCAGAGCTAATGACTCTGACACTGAGACAATTATTTGGGTTTTGGCCTGTCCTTCTCTGGCAAGATACTTCTCCAGCTTCTCCTCAGCCTTCTCAATCTGAGTTTCCTCAGCTTCTGTAAGAATATGGCCTGGGGGCATGACTGGAGGATCAGGAGGTCGAATGGCTCTCCCTTCTATATGCCTGAGTAGATTTTTGGACTCAAAATAACTTGTGAGAGTAGCTCGCCACAGAGGCCAATTACTTCCATCTGTTGCAAGCTTCTCCACACCCAAAAGCTTCTGCGAAGTGTCTGCGGGGCCCATAACCCTTGTTAGAAACTAGGGGCTATGGCAGGGAAGGTTCGGTAGAGTTCTTAGAAAGCTAGAATCAAATACACTCTCTCAGTGAATTTATTGTCACTGATGTATTAATACAATACCTAGAATGAAATACACTACATGATTTTCAGTCAACATGCTATGTAAATATGAAAGATACTACTCGCCTCTCTCAGTGAATTTATTGTCACTGAGAGAGGAGCACTATCCTGTCTCAGAAGGCATATACGTGCACCCGGCTCTTTAGCGCCCAAGGGCTCGCGCGTCGAAGTCATTTCAAACTCCGCTGGGTGCAGCCGCCTGTGAAAGTAGAAATAACAGAATGAAATGGAGAGATAGGGAGTGACTAGAAAATTTCGAAAATAAGCAGAGAAGTGGATGCATGGTACAAGAACAGTATGAGAAAATATTGAAACACCACACAATAAATTGAACATATTATGCTTGATTTTGGTGCAGGAGCATAAATGCACCCAACAGGTGGTGTCATGACCCGTCTATTTCTCTTACCCCACTGCATCTACCTGCCCCCCCTCACTCCCTAGCATCTTCACCAGAGTTCGCCTCACCCTCCGACCACTCCTCCTCTATGTCCACTCTATTCGCTGTTCGCCCCATTCTCCAAACTGCTATTCGCTGCTCGCACATTTCACCAGCAGGCACGCCATCAAATACAATCGATACCATTTACCCGGTGTGATGGTCCATCACTAACCCCATTATCTTCTTAATCCAACCCCTTTGGGTGTTCATATGGCCAAAGTGTGTTCGCGGGACGTCCCTTCTGTAGGTCGTGCTGGATCAACCCAGGAGATGAAGAGTCCGTGCAGGGTAGCATGTATGCGGGTCCCAAGACATGGTTTTGTACATAAGTGCCTTCGCCACCTTTACTCTCCGTCGTTTCATGTTCGCACTCTCCCCTCACTCTATTGTATGTTTATTCCATCTACTTAGTATCATGACTGCGCACCCCTATCCAACCCTGACTCACGACGGCCTCTTTCCTATTCACTGATACCCTACGGGTATTTGATGTAAGTAGTTTACATTTGTATGTATATTCCCCAGTTCAATTATCATACGTCATCCACCTTGTGCAAACTTGACCTCGCTGTGATCATCATCTTGAGCCTCCTCCTGGAGATTTCTATCTTCGACCAGAAGAGGACTTAGGCATCACTGGTGAGTTCTCATACTCCATCTTCGTTACCTTAGCCTTCGAACTATTTTCTGTGCTGTTGGCGAAGGGATCCGAAGGAGGACCTTCGCCGGCGAAGGGATTGTCACTACTTAGACAACCCTTCCATGACACCTTGTACGTTACATCGTCAAGTGCCACGGGCCATTTCGCTACGACTGTAGATAGGGCGAGCTCCGCTCGGGCAACCCTCTTATCTTGTGAACATTCATTGGTTCACCTATTCGCCGAACAGCATACTTATTTGCACAAGTTATTCGGGCATTCACTGTGTTCACTAATACACGATATTAATGCTAAAAACCAATCTTGACAATATAATTGAACTAACAGCTACAGTCAAAGCATTCATTCCATCCATTCATCACCTTTTTGTTCACATGCACTCTACGCCAGATCTATTCGCGGGACAGCCTCGCCGTTTCAAAGGTCGCCTCTCCCCGCACCGAACATTTCTTAGACTCCTGCCCTATTCCCCTTCATGGGATAACCTGTAGAGGACAGGAATTATAGGCAGTAGGTTTGGACTTGGTGCTCAAAAGAAGACTAGAAATTATTTCACTACAGGATTTCTAGGTCAACAAATCGAAAAGAAACAAGACTAATTTACTTGCCTCTCTCAGTGAATTTAGTTGTCACTGAGAGAGGGGGGAAATGTGTCTCATGCGCATGTACTACTAGCTGGCGCTTTAGCGCCCGTGAGGCCATGGTGTGCCCTGCTAAGCTCCCATAGAACGTAGCGCATTAGTGAACAGCCGCAGCTCAAAAAGGAAACTTGTCCACAACCACCCACAAAGGGTCGGTTGGACAGAACATGAAAAGAAGTAGAAATACAGCTTCGAAAAATCAAAGAAAAATTTGACAAATCATAGAATGAATGTCAGCATGGTTTCAAGTCAAAATCAAAAGAAATAAGAATGGTGGAATCTATTTGGCTTGATTTTGGTGCAGGAGCATAAATGCACCCAACACAACCCCCCTTTCAATACTCCTCTCTACAGACTCCTGCCCCACTTGGCGTGCCTGCCCTATTCCCCTTTGTGGGACAACCTCCCTTCCAACACCCCTCTCTACAGATTCCTGCCTCACCTGGCATGCCTGAGCCTTGTTTATTCGTGGGACAGTCTTACCCCTTCATGGATCGTCCTTCCCCACACCAATCATTCGCACAGCTTTCCGCCTTACCTGGCAGACCTGGATCTTTTCTCCCACTATACTCTGACTCATTTTCCACAACTCTTACCAATAACTGTTTTACCCCTCCGAATAACAACCCTATCAACTCTGTACCACTGGTGTGTTTATTCGCCTCTATTGGCTCCCATTCTGATTCATCCTTCATCATCCATGTACACCTTCCCAGTCTCTCTAACTCAATCCCTACACTCATAAACTCTGGTGCTACTTCCAATTTCATTGATAGCTCTTTTTCCTCTCGTCCTGGTTTCGTATGTACATCACTCCATTCGCCGATTGCTCTCTCCCTTTTCGACGGGAAGCCAGCCACTGCTGGTTTCATTCACGAATATCTAGATACTAGTCTCACTTTCAGCAACTCCTCTTCGCAGGACATTTCGCTACTTGTCACAAAGTTACACCCTTCGGCCGCAATTGTTCTTGGGCTTCCGTGGCTTCATTCTACGAAACCCACTATCAATTGGGGCTTCCTCTCAATCACCTTTCCTTCTGGCGCCGATTCCATGCTCCCACGTATGACGGTCGCGAGGGCCTGTACGATGATTTCCCCGCTGGCTATCTTCGACAGTATCCCCGAACTCCACACTGTGTCTATGACTTCGCCACTGCCAGTTCCTGGTTAGCATTCGTCCCCACCATCCTTGGGTTACATCCCGAACACAGCGATTGGACCACTCTCCTACGTCCCGGTCTTTCCACCGGACGTCGCTTCTTCGCCCGCTCCTATTCCAAATCTTTCTGGTTACGAACAGACGTTCGACGTGGATGGCGAACCCTTACTCCTCTCAACCAAGCTGATCGAGAATCACTCCTCTGAGTCCTCCATATCGCTTCCTAACAATCTCATCCATCCATTTTCAGTCACGAAAGAACGCATAATAGAAACTGAACCTATTCGACCAAAAACAGAGCCCATTCCGAGTCATCCTCACCCCTGTACACCATGTACAGACTCGCTGATCGATGACCACCTCCCATTCCATTCTTCACCTCCTGATCCACCTCCGATGAGGAGGACAACACCGCATATAAGCCTAATCAGCGCGGCCCCCTTCGAGCTAATCATGAAACTCGGCGAAGAAGAAACCTTCATGTTAAGCATGCACCCTTCCATCCCTGAGCCAACTTCGCTTCGCACTGTAGGCAATGCACCAGCCCTGACCACACTCCTCCACGGAAACCCTCTACCGAAGGACGAGTTAGAGATGTTCAGGGCTGTGGTACCAGAGGAGTACCATGACTTCTTCAATATCTTTTCGCATGCTAAAGCCAAAGACTTACCCCCACATCGTCCCTATGACCACACCATCGAGATCGAGAACGATGGCACACCACCTCACGGTCCCATATACCCACTCTCGAACAGCGAATTAGAAGCACTCTGTGAATATCTCGATGACATGCTTGGCAAGGGATTTATCCCCTCCTCCCAATCACCTGGTGGCGCCCCTGTTGTGTTCATGAAGAAGAAGGATGGTACACTGCGAATGTGTGTGGACTATCGAGGGTTGAATCGTATCACGCAAAAGAACAAGTACCCTATCCCACTGATTCCGAACCTTACTGACCAACTCAAAAGTGCGAACGTCTATACCAAATTCGACCTTCACGCCGGGTTCAATAATGTTCAGATCGCCTCTGGCCAAGAGTGGAAGACAGCCTTCCAAACTCGATATGGGTCCTTCAAATATCTCGTCATGCCGTTCGGTTGCTCCAGCGATGTTCCAGCACTTCATGAATGATATCTTCCAAGACATGGCTGACGTCTTTGTTGTAGTCTACCTCGACAACATCCGTATATTCTCCAAGAACAGGAAGGATCACTTAGAACATGTCCGAATGGTCCTCGCCCGTCTTCGGAAGCACAACCTCTTCATAAAGCCCGAGAAGTGCCTCTTCCATTCGAACTGGGTCGAGTTTCTCGGATTCATCATCTCCCCTGCTGGGGTCTCCATGGACATCGAAAAGGCAGCTGCAATGACAAAGTGGCCTGTACCGACGAACATTCGCGAAGTCCAATCGTTCCTGGGCTTTGCGAACTTCTACAGAAGATTCATCATTTCGTTCTCAGACATTGTCCTGCCACTCACTTGCCTGACCAGAAAGGATACTCCATTTGCCTGGGACACGAAGCAGCAGGAGGCTTTCGAAGCACTCAAAGCCGCGTTATCCCAGGCCCCAGTCCTCATCCACTTCGACCCAAGTAACTCGACCCAAGTAACTTGATCGTCATCGAAACAGACGCCTCCGACTACGCCATCACCGCCATCATCTCCCAGATCACCCCCTCCAATGGTGATATCCACCCGATCGCCTTCTATTCGCGAGGAATGGCACCTTCTGAAATGAACTATGAGATCTATGACAAGGAGCTGCTCGCCATCTTTTGTGCCTTCAACCAATGGCAAAACTACCTCGAAGGGGCATCCCACATCATCCTCGTCCTCTCTGACCACAAAAACCTTGAGTACTTCGTGACTACAAAACAGCTGACCCGACGACAGGTCGTTGTTCCGAACACCTGTCAGGGTTCAACTACATCATTCGCTACCGAGCTGGGCGACTTGGCACAAAGCCTGATGCATTGACCTGTCGGGGCGACGTGTACCCTAAAGGGGGGGATGGTGCTTACGCATTGGCAAATCCCCACAACTTCCAGTCGATGTTTAAGACCGGGCAACTCATTCGCGCCATCATCCTTGACTCTGCATCACTGTTGACATCCATCCAACAGGGCCAGTCGACCAATCCCTTGTCCTCAGCCCACATTACTCGTCTTCAGTCTCAGCCATTGGCAATCACCCCTTCGAATGCGAAGCCAGACCCCTGGTCACTTGGAGAGGATGACAAAACACTGTTATACAAACAGCAAATGTATGTCCCCGATCATAATGATATTCGCTTGGACATCCTTCGCTCACTGCATGATCATCAGTTAGCAGGCCACCCAGGGATCAACAAAACGATGAAGAACATTCGGAGACAGTATCATTGGCCGAACATGTCCACCTTCATCCTAACTACATCGGCTCCTGTTCCAAGTGTCGCCACGCTAAATCCATTCATCACAAACCCTTCGGTACCCTTCACTTTCTGCCCATCAGCCAATGACCTTGGGATTCAATCTCCATGGACTTCATCGAGGGACCCCCCCCCCCCCCGTCGGATGGACACGATATGATCCTCATCATTGTCGACAGGCTAATGAAGATGGCCCTGTTCGTTCCGACATTCTCAGACATCAACTCAGGGGACGTCGCCATGCTCTTCCTTCGCCACATATTCACTAAACACGGTAGCCCGAGCGACATCATCTCTGATCGAGGGAAGCACTTCACCTCCCGATTTTGGACCTTTCTCTGCGAAATCCTGGGCATCAAAGGCAACCTTTCTACAGCCTACCACCCCCAAACCAATGGACAGACCGAACGAGTAAAGCAGATCCTCAAGCAGTATCTCTGAGTCTATATCAACTACCAGCAGGACGACTGGGTCGACCTTTTGCCTCTCGCCGAATTCGCCTACTCCAACACAGCCCATTCGGCGACCCAGGTCACACCCTTGTTTGCCAACAAGGGCTTCCATCCAAAGCTCGAAGTATCACTCACTTCAGTCGCTTCCGAGGATGCTTATCGCCAGTCGGCAGATCTCAAGGATCTTCACCAATACCTTCGAGATCAAATCAAGAAATCAATTTCCCAGTACACTTCGACCACGACCAGTCACCGCATTCCGATCCCTGAGTTTCAGGTCGGTGACAGAGCATGGCTCGACTCGCGAAATATTCGCACAAAACGGCCTTCGAAGAAACTTGACCACCAAAGACTTGGCCCATATCCTATCATGGCTAAAATATCTTCTCATGCGTTTCGCTTAGGCTTACCATTGGACCTTTGCCAGATCCACCCTGTGTTTCATATATCACTTCTCGAACCCACCATGACATCTACCATCCCAGGTCGACATGCAGACCCCCCACCTCCTATCGAAATTGACTCCGCCGACGAGTACGAGATCACAAAAATCCTCGATAGTCACATCCACCGAAAGCGATTGGAATACCTAGTAGAGTGGAAGGGATACGAACACACTCCCGATGCTACGTCTTGGGAACCCTCTTTGAATGTTACTAATTCTGCTCACAGACTCGCCGAATTTCATGCGAAGTACCCCCAGAAACCCAAGGCTTAGACATTTACAAAAACCCAAGAAAACGACACTCTGTTCATATTCTACCTATAGATTCAACCCCCTTAATCAACCTCTCCTCAATCCTCACCCAACTCCCTTCGACTCATTCTACTCCTGCAACCGACACCTCATCAGACACTCCGAGCTCCCCTCCCTATCAACCTCTTCATTGCCCCCTCGATGGCTAGTGAGAGTACCCGAGGGTTGTGCATTGTGCTTAGCCATCGTCTCGACCATACCCCTCGCTATCCGTGCCCTCTTGCCTTCCCCATCAGGAGCGAAGCAGATGCGCAGTCGCCTCACTGTAACAGGCTCTGCAACTTTCACCAACCCACGCGCACCCCCGGCCGACTGCGAACCAGAAAGGGGGACTTCGCCAAATGCATTACCGGGTTAGCAAAGTCGTCACAGGAATAATTGAGAAAACCATACCTTCTGGGTCCTTCCTAGTCACCTCCCTTCCTTCGCACCCCTTTGACGTCAGCGTAAAGATCGCAGCCGGAGTCGAATCAATATCCGCTTCTGCAGGTACCGGTTCCAATGTCGATGCCGAACTCTCCAACCACACCCTCGCTTCCTGGATCTCCTTCGCCAGCTCGTCTACTTCGGATGGTCTTTCAAACGTTCGGCCGACCACCTCCTCAACCTGCAGCATTTTCCGAAGCTCCTCCTAGACCTCATCATTGAGTGAATGAAAGCTAATAGAAGAAAGAGCGGTACTCACTTGAACTCCTGCCGCATCGACCAACCACTGCTCCACATCCCCACGCAACTCTCCCAGAAGCTCCGGCCTAACCTTCGACACGGTCTGCGATCTATTGAGGAGGACTGAGTACCCGGGTGTCGTCATAAGGGCAGTACGCTTGGCTGGGGTGCTTAGATGGGTCCCATAGCCCCATTCCGCGCCGCGTTTTTAAACAGAAAAAGAAGTCGTGCACGGGCCACGCAGCTATGCAGGGCCCAGACTTCAGAGATCCCATCGGGGGACCCATTACGTCTTTATGGGTTCCGCCCCACCATAGGACGCAGCGTCATTGGACTCCAAAGCTAGGAGGGGGGTACTGTCATGACCTGTCTATTTCTCTTACCCCACTGCCTCTACCTGCCCCCTCATCACTCCCTAGCATCTTCGCCAGAGTTCGCGTCACCCTCCGACCACTCCTCCTCTACGTCCACTCTATTCGCTATTCGCCCCATTCTCCAAACCGCTATTCGCTGCTCGCACATTTCGCCAGCAGGCACGCCATCAAATACGATCGATACCATTTACCCGGCGTGATGGTTCATCACTAACCCCATCATCTTCTTAATCCAACCCCTTTGGGTGTTCATATGGCCAAAGTGTGTTCACGGGACGTCCCTTCCGTAGGTCGTGCCGGATCAACCCAGTAGACGAAGAGTCTGTGCAGGGTAGCATGTATGTGGGTCCCAAGACATGGTTTTGTACATAAGTGCCTTCGCCACCTTTACTCTCCGTCATTTCATGTTCGCACTCTCCCCTCACTCTATTGTATGTTTATTCCATCTACTTAGTATCATGACTGCGCACCCCTATCCAACCCTGACTCACAACGGCCTCTTTCCTATTCGCTGATACCGTACAGGTATTCAATATAAGTAGTTTACATTCGCATGTATATTCCCCAGTCCAATTATCATATGTCATCCACCTTGTGCAAACTTGACCTCGCTGTGATCATCATCTTGAGCTTCCTCCTGGAGATTTCTATCTTCGACCAGAAGAGGACTTAGGCATCACTGGTGAGTTCTCATACTCCATCTTCATTACCTTAGCCTTTGAACTGTTTTCTGTGCTGTCGGCAAAGGGCTCCGAAGGAGCACCTTCACCAGCGAAGGGATTGTCACTACTTAGACAGCCCTTCCATGACAGCTTGTACGTTACATCGTCAAGTGCCACGGGCCATTTCGCTACGACTTTAGATAGGGCGAGCTCCGCTCGGGCAACCCTCTTATCTTGTGAACATTCATTGGTTCACCTATTCGCCAAACAGCATACTTATTCACCAATTTATTTGGGCATTCGCTGTGTTCACTAATACACAATATTAACGCCTAAAAACCAATCTTGACAGGTGGTAGACGGGGAAAAGACGACGAGAGGTGCTGCATGGCACTCCGACTTCGGACCTGAACGAAGACACTCACATGGAAGCCTGCAGCTCCCGTGTTCCCGGCATCAATGTGAAGTGCCCGTCGATGTCTCTGTAGGTCCAATATCGTCTTGCTGCATGGACACAAAAATACCTGTACCCAGATGGAAACTACCGGACGCAGTTCATGCTTTAGTCAGCTTGGAGCTGAGGAGCTTGAACAGGCTTAGCTATAAGCCGATGGTCAGGAACAGTGTCAGGCAGAAGAGCTTAGTGTATGAGAAGCTAAGTTGGTAACTGAACTAAGGAACTACAATACAATATTAGGGGGTTTATATAGTAAAGTAGGATGCAGGGTCAGGGGGATCTGTTACGACTGTTCCGCTCAACCATCTCCGCCACCTCCGCATATCCTCTGCGTCACCTCCACGCTACCTCCAACTCTACTCCACAACATCCGCACCATACGCAACCCTCTACCTCAACCCCTTGTTCTTTCAGTACCCCTGGCCACCTCCAGATACCGGCCCCCGTCCTCAACCCTGAACACAGCAAGATACCATTTCCGTAATTCCATTTGTTCCGATGCCCATTGTACTTACTCACCTTGTTCTTTGCCATTGTACTTACCCTACCCTGCACCCCCTTGTCATCCCCTTGTTCCGCATTAGTTACTTGCCCCGTATGTCTATCCTATTCCTGCACTCTCCGGAATTTGCTTAGTACCATACCATTACCTGTTGCTTCTGCTCTTTGTATAAAACCCCTCATGTATGTCTCCGTTTCTGCAATCAGATAATCCACTTCGATACGTGAATCCCTTCGCACTGTCTCCTGTTCTTAGCACAGCGAGTTTTGCTAGTCTTCTCTCCCTCCGCTCTCGAATCTCTGTCCTCCGCCTCTTCCACCTCTTCCGACCTTTGTTCTCCGACCCTTGACCCTTGACCTTACTCTCGACTTCAGCCTTCTCCGACATCCAGAAGTCAAATCCGAAATACTTAGGACGGTAGTTCATCAGGGGCGCAACACATAAGTTGAAGCCATTGTCCTTTCCAGTTCCGACCTCCGGGATTTCCAATATAACAGTATCAATGACTGGAACTAGCGGACAAGGGGGACGAAGGGTTGGACATATGGGGAACTAACTAGGAAAGGACATCAGGGGTGATGCAAAGGTACGGAGGGAACCCAAGGGAGCTGAGTGAAACCTGAGGTTTCCCAAGTGAGTCCTAAAGCCTTGGCTTCAGGACCAGACTCAGGAATGGATCATAACAATGCTGATGGCTGGCCGAATGGTTGTGCCATCAAAATGGCCCCACAAACCTTTTGTTTCTACAGTGTCCTGGAAGCACATGGAGAATGTGATCCAGTTCAAGCTGTTTAGCATGAGTTTCAGGACAGAGGAAGGGAGAATGTCCGTGGTGGTCAAAGCTGTGGTAGACATGTTTAAAAGGAGCGGGAGCAGGTTTATGGAAGAGCGGGGCCCAATAACCTGCAAGATTTACTATACGGAATGAACTCAGTGGTTGCCCATGTGAAAACCACTATATAAAATTACCTATATAGAATGAACAACGGAAAGTAAAGCCACAGTAGGATAAATGATGAGTCTCTTACCTCAGTGCTTGCCTGTGTGCAAACCACTGAGGAAAAGAGAGTACTAGCTAGCTACTTTATAGTCTAAGAGAACAATGTAGAAATAGAATAATGAGGACTGCATAGTTGTCAAGATTGGTTTTCAGGCGTTAATATCGTGTATTAGTGAACACAGCGAATGCCCAAATAACTTGTGCGAATAAGTATGCCGTTCGGCGAATAGGTGAACCAATGAATGTTCACAAGGTAAGAGGGTTTGCCTAAACGGGGCTCACCCTATCTACAGTCGTAGCGAAATAGCCTGTGACTCTTGACAATGTAACATGCAAGGTCTCACGGAAGGGCTGTCTAAGTCTTGACAATCCCTTCGCCAACAGCCCAGAAAATGGTTCAAAGGCTAAGGTAACGAAGATGAAGTATGAGAACTCACCAGTGATGCCTAAGTCCTTTGCTAGTCGAAGATGGGAATCTCCAAGAGAAGGCTTAAGATGATGACCACGGCGAGGTCAAAGCTGCACAAGATGAACGACGTATGATAATTGAACTGGGGAATATACATGCGAATGTAAACTACTTATATCGAATGCTCGTAAGGTGTCAGCGAATAGGAAAGGGGCTGTTACGAGTCAGGGTTGGATAGGGGTGCGCAGTCATGATACAACATAGATGAAATAAACATACAATAGAAATGAGAGAAGAGGGAGAACATGAAACGATGGAGGGTGCAGGTGGCGAAGACACCTGTGTACGAAATCATGTCTTGGGGCCTGCATATACACTGCCCTGCATGGGTTCTTCACCTACTGGGTTGATCCTACACGACCCACGGGTAGGACGTCCCGCGAACGCACCCTGCTCATATGAACACCGAAAGGGGGTTGGATTGAGAAGCTGATGGAGTTACTGACGAGCCATCATGCCGGATAGGGATGTCGATCGTGATTTGATGGTGTGCCTGCTGGCGAATGATGCGAGCAGCGAATGGTTGTTCGGCGAAATACGAGGAAGGGTGAACAGAGGTGACATAGAGGAGGAGAGGGAGAGGTGGGGGGGCGAAGCCGAGCGAACACTGGGAAGGAGTAGCGAAAGGGGAAATACACAGGTCATGACAATCCAACTACCAGAACACCATTGGAAGAGGGTCGCGCAGAGGAGGTGGTAGACCCAGCGACGACTGCCGAGTCAGTCCCAAGACGTCGATCGTGCATTTGACGGCGTGGCTATAGTAGTTGGCGCGAACAGCGAGAATTGGTTGCCGAACATGACAATGGTGATCGGAACGAACACGAAGGTGGGGTGTGAAAATAGGAAAACCGAGCTTCTGAGTATGGGAAATAAATGTGTCATGACAATAGTAAGCTATCTATATGCTATGAACAATGGAATTCTAAGAGAACAATCAAATAAGTCATTTTGTCACATGGCGTGACATGGCATGACATGGCTTGCTTGCGTCACCCTCACATTGCCATTCCTACAGAAGTATAGGCCTGGGGATGGGAGTGAGGGGAGATCAATGATGTGAGGTTAGTAAATGGTGGCAGAGCTGGGGCGACAGTGACACACCATCTGCATAAACACGAATGTGGTGTGCAACAGGGGGCTGGGTGAGGTATCTTGAGGGCTATGCAGATGAATGCGTGTATTTTGGTGTGGGGGAGGGTAGCATTGTTGATGGCAATGGAGTCTGTCGCTGTGTGCGTGGGCCCATGGATACAGCGAGGTGTGTGTCGTTCGCATTGGTTGGACTGTGCGCCTTGCCCACATGTGATGGGCTCGATTATACGAGCATGGGCAGGGGGCCAAAAATTTTTTTTTTTTCATTCTGTGGCATGTGAGAACTCTAAGGGAGTGGCATTCCTTCACTGGGTGGCATGTCCTCACCCTCACTCAGCTGAGTCAGTACACTGTGTCAGCCACACATGAATCCCAACGCCCTTCCCATAAATTCCTAAAGAAGTTTTTCTGTTATGTATTGACAGCTACAGATGGGGTTTGAGCCGCACCAGGCAGAGTCCCAGCTGGAGATGGTCAATGAATTCTGAGACTGCATGGACTTGACCGTTGTGGCTAGTGAAGTATATCATCATAGGTAACATTATTCCGCTGACTACAGTGACATCCACACCACATTCCCCTTGCAGAAGTAGATATAGGCATACTATAAGGGATTTTCAGGGTCCTTGGTACTAAGGTAATCCCACCCGCTGTGGTATGTGATGTACTTACAGTAAGTGCTTGGTGTTGCTGCAGTCTGACAGCGTAGCCAGCATGTATTATTTGCAGAGTTGTCAGGTGCAATACCTTGAAACAAGTAAAAGTCAATTGGCAGTTGATGGGAAGAAGGGAGACAGTATCTGAGTGACGATGATGCCGAGTCTCGATGACCTCGTCAATAAAGGCTACAAGTTATAGTCTAGTATGATAGTTATCGTAAGTAGCTACATACTGATGAGATGAATATACAAATTATTGTCAAAGATATTGGTCAGTCCCGGGTAACAGGAGGTATCTCCTCCTCGAAGCGCTCCACCATCTTTGTTACGGAAATTCCTGATTCCATATCACGCCTGACATCGTCGCGCGGGACACCGTTGTCGCTCCGAAATCGAAGTTCAACCGCAGCTACGGAATACTGATAATAACATCCATCGATTTGGTCAGGGCCACATAACAACAGAGGAGGGGCGGCACTAACGACATTGGTGCGTTCGCCATTGGCAGCAGGGTGCTGTTCAGAGAAATTATGAAAAGGTAATGTATGAGAAAAAAAAAATGTGAAAGGTTACATACGTTCCCGCACGAGGATGCGAGCTTGGAGTCCCCGAAAAGGATATTATTATCGCGATGCACTTGGTCGCCGGCGAGGTTGTTCCACCCAGCACGCGCGTTCAGGGTTGACAGCAACGAGTTGGTATACAACTTGGAGAGCGAAAAATTCCAGATGAAGTTTCTGTGGATTTTTTGATTTTGGTGGTTTAGTATTTATTTATCTAGAGTTGTTGCGTTACCCACAGGGTCGTGTCCTGAAATACCGCGACGCGACGTCAGGGGGGACCTTGCCAACATATATTCAGTGGGGGGACAGCGCTTACTGGTGCCGCTAAGAAAAGCACCACGTCCAATGTGGCTGAGAGGGCAGTGATTGCACCAGTTTGGAGCGTTACTGAATGGATATGGGTACGGAGTGGAAAATTTTACCCTACAAGGAAAGACTCACGTCGAATGAGCTTATTCAAGATATCATCTGTGGCTGAATACCCCGTTCTACGTTTATGCTAGTGTTGAGGCAGTGCTTTCACTAAAAACAAGCTCTGCTAGGTAGGTACCGCTGCCTTACCAAAGACCATACGAGGCACCCCGTGATACAGATATCGGCAGCGGCTGAAGATGCCAGCCATGTAATGACCGCCCCGTCGTATTGGTGTACTTTGGCAAACTCGTGGAAAATAGCGGCTGCGACAGTAGTTGATATACCTCCAGCTGAAATAAAGAATAAAGAGTTCAAACAGGTCATTGATGAATCCGCGCGCTCATGTGAGCACGGAGGCGTGGGCGGACATACCGAGGGCAGATAGTGCAAAGACACAGATGATTGCAGGCAGCAGCCTTGAACCGTTGAGCGTCTTGATACGCCAACCGATGAAGAGCTGCACTGGCGTGGATATGAATACCTTAAAGCACAAGGTTAGCAGCTAGGCCGTTTCTGACGTTTCTATTTTTTTACCGTCATGATGGGGTCTAACACAGAACACTTCTCAGATGTGTGCCCTATGGGAAATTGGAGAAAACGTACCAGCCACAAGCACTGAAGTGCGGCGTAAAAGTGAGCTCTCTGCATGGCACGCGGAGGAGTTCAAACCACTCACTAATGGGGAGGATGGTAGTTGCGCGAGGGGTCGCTGATAGCACGGAGAAACGGGTGAACTGGGGATTCTCACCGTGACGTCGTTGACCTACCATATCTTAGTACAAGGGGCTCGTACATCATACCGATATCAAAGCCCGTGGCCAGAGTTTCGCAGATGACGAGATATAAAATCTAGAGGGGCGTGAATAACTGTTCTATGTAAACCATTGGCAGAGCTTACAAAGTATCTGATCCAAGTAGCATCTCTGGTGACAAAATGGCATTAGATGTTTGTTTCACCACGACCACGATCGTACAGCAGAACCTCTTATACGTCTGATAGTAGATAAACGCCTGTCCAAACACCATGCCTGTTTGTAACTCTCAGGAAACGATTGCAAGGGAACACGGACCTGGACAACGACAACCTGGTCAAAGGGTCAGCACTCCCAGTTCAGCGTATATAAAAAGCAGGTCTTACTCCATAGAGAATTGTGCTGAAGAACGTACCGACCAGCATAGGCCCGAATCTGGGCAGTCTTGTAAATAGAGGGGAGACAAATAATTTGCCTGGCTTACAAGAGCTGGATATTGTCCATGGAGACGCTATACATGGGGACGACTCCCAAAGGACGTGGGACGTTATAATAGAGGTGGGTTGCTATTGGTCTGATACAGTAACTGATGAGACATTTATATTATAGGTTTGATAAAGTAATTTAAGCAAACTCCACGGGGTCGAAGGGCCGGGGCTATCTGGGCTTCGAAATGAAGCGAGCAAGAATAAATACATGAGCCACAGCGCGCCACTTCATCCTCGAGGCTCGACAGCGCCACCATCCCTTGTGATCACGTGACCAGCATCAACATACAGGATCCCAGATCAGGCAAGTACCACCGGCACCGGTACTGCCCCTTGTTATTACTGGCTGTATTTTTACTGTCACAAGCCATTATATTATTGCCTATAGGACCGTCAGCGCGTCAGCCCCGAGATGTTCCGTGTTGGTCACGGCCTCGGACCTCCGAAGCGCCGCGCTATTCCAGCAAGCGTAGGCAGCATCAAGAGAAGTTTCAGACCTTGACGACCCATTCCCATCGCGACGACTGCAGACCAGTCCAGTCCACTTTTGTTCAGTCACATCTGGTTCCGCGCCAATTAACTCGACCGACATTATCATTGTAATCCCGGGCGTCATGCTGTGTACTACTGAACAGGGAGCTGGTTCCCGCCCATTTAATTATAAGTATCCCGCTCGTGAGTCACCGCCTGCTATACCATTTCCCGCCCCATCGAACCAACTGCAGCTTCAGGCAAAACGGTCGCACCAACACCACGTCTGTCAGTATCATTCCGGCGCCACGCGCACATAGATATACGTAATTGCTCTCTACCTTCCTCCCCCTCGTCTTGCCGCCTACTGTACAGTAAGTCCGGTCCTATCACAATACTCTCCCCCGTCGGACAAAGCTTCAGCTCCCCATTCATGCCATTCCCTTCTGATGCATAAGCACCTTCGTAGATGGGCCAAACCAATTATAAAAGCGCTACAGGCATGTGAGGCATGGATGCCATGGGGTGCGCACCGATTGTCCCGACCTGTATGTAGTCAGGAAGACAGGTACTGTCCGTGCAGCCCGGCCGACCCACCAGAGGTGTTTATTGCTTGGTTGCCAAATCCTCAGCCGCCTTATCGTGGATGCGCTGCTGGATGTGGCATATGTACTCGGCATAATCCCCTGGGGGGCCAACGGGAGCCTAGGCACAGTGCACGATTGTCGATCGATCGATACATGGAACAATGTTGATGGAAATTTTTTTATAAAGGCGGCGGGTGAGAATTTTTTTAAAAAAGGGGCAAGACCGGACATCCGCTGGAGTATCTGCAAATCCGACAAGGAAAGCACCTGCGTTCGAAACATAAGACGATGGCTAGGACCATTAGGCTCCTTCCCCATGATCATTGATCACCCACAACGCCAGCCCGGGATTCAAAATTTATTTAATTGCTACATGGATCCTAGCGTACGATCCATGTCGATTAATAATAACAAGAAGATCAGGGCCAACGCTGCCAATGAACAAGTGTCGGCCATGCGGGTCTAGACTGAGAAAAGCCCTGGCATTGGTATACCAAGGCCCAATCTGACCCCCGCTAGTTCCACATCCAACATTCCCACCTCCGGACCTACATCCCCCCTTTCTCCTTCTCCTTCTCCGACGCACGTCCTGACAGGCCATCAAGGTCGACCTTCTCGTCCGCACCACGCTCCCGCTGCGCTTCCACGTCCGTCGCTGAGGCCTGTTTCTGTGCCACGCCGGATGCCTCGGCTTCACGTTCGCGAGATTTAACCCACGTGTATAGTCTAGCGTGGCAAACAATATACGCATCAACGTCCGTCGCTCGGCTGGGGTGGGATAACATGAACATGGGTGGAGAGACAGACGCACAAGGTTCCGCAGAGAATCGTGAATACCGACGCTGCGCGTCGTCTATTCATTCGTCCGATGTCAGTGTCATGTAAGAATAATACGGCTCGCCGCGAAGTATGGGAGGAGGAGGCACGCACACGGTGAGGATGTCGCCGAAGATCTTCACGCCCAACGCGACTTGCAGCACGCTCCGCGCAGCCTGCGAGATACGAGATAACGCGCTCAGTTTCGTCGGATACGGCGGCATGACGAATGGCTATGTAGGTAGGGAGGGTAATGCGCGCCACTCACGCTGGAAAACATGTGCGTCACGGGGCTGGTGACTTTGACGCTCAGAATGCCGGCGATGCTGATCATGAAGCCCACGACGCCCGCGACGAGGTTGCCCCACGCGAACACGCCCCACTCCCATTGCCCGCTCTGCGTCATCAGGACGAACTCGGAAGCTTCGCCCTTGAGGGTAGCGGTGATCGCGAGGAGGACGGCGGTGCCGAGGTTGGACCAGTAGGCGAGTTGGGTAGACGAGTTGGAGACGTGGGGGAGGGAGGCTTTGATGAGGACGGCGTGGACTGCAATGGACTGCGGGGTGGCGGGATGCGGTTATAGAAGAATGTGCGGACGAGAGAAATAAAATGGTGCGCACAAGGGAGGAAAGGAAGCCATAAAACAGGCCCAGGGGCGTCGGCACGGCACGCACCGGGAGATCTGCTGATGGGGACACGCCGACGAAGAACCCCGCCGTGACTATCGCGGCGCACGCGCACACTTTCGGGCTGGGTCTGGTGCGACTGTGTAGGGACACGACGGTTATGGTGAGCGGCAACACGAGGCCCCTGGCGACCTGGAAAAAGGCGGCCTCGACGTCGCGCAGACAGAGGATGTTGAACGTGAAGCCTGCCGCGTCGACCAGGATGAGCGGGGTGAGCTTGCGGGCGACGGGGAGGGAGAGCGTGGGGAGCGATATGGAGGCGCTGAAGGCAGCGGAGAGGTGGAGAAGGAGCACTGTCATTACGGACTGGAAGAACATGAATAGGAGGGGCAGGTTGGGCGTCGAGTTCAGGACGGCCTTGTTCACGAAGACCATCTGTCGACACGGACAAAGAATAAATCAGGTGCGGCAGGACGCAGACGACGGATGGCTGCTCACGGTGAGTGCGGCGAACATGTAGAACGCAACGACGCCGGCGACGCTCAGGTTGGGCAGACCCATGCTGGCGATGGGCAGCGTGGTGCGGAACGAACACGGAACGCAGGCTGCCTTTTAACCGCGAGCGTCTTGCGCGCTGTATTGTGCATGTCATGCTTTCGCGATGGTGCCTCGCGAAGACTGCACCGGCACGTGCCGCGCTTCTACGCGTGTCACGGTTCTATAATGCAAATATGTCACCTTGTCCATATCTAACACCAAGGGGAATCAAGTCTGATTTTCATGAAGTGCCAGGGCCTCCGGGCCTGAGCGATCGATCAAATACGGCGTGGGCGCTAGCAAAGCGCTGACTAGCTCTAGTCAGAGACATTGAGGACGATTTACACAATCCTCACCGTCTCACATACCAGGAGGTGGACTTGAGGAGATCTCAATTCACGGGCAGGCAGAATCATGAAGGTCTACAAGTTCTTGGGAGAAACAACTCGCTGTTTGAACAACTAAATATGCCTGATTGACTGCTGTATTCCCAACCGGCCAGGCTCTGGTTGCCGTGTCTAAACAAACTTCGAACAGCGTTTCGAAGAGCTTGCACCTCCGTCAAATCAGAGGGCTGTCAGGCTGTCAGATTTGCAACCGTACATGTAAGCGTATATGATAAGGATAATCCGGAAACACCAGTCTTGCGCGCACTGACACTACTGGCTCGTTTTTTTTTTCAATCCGACTCAACCCACCCTCCGGGAAACGACTGAGACGTCCCGCCTCCCATTCCAGCGTGCTCCTCACCGGCAAGCCGCCTCGCCAGTTCCGCATCGCTCACCTCCACCCTCCGACGCCCCACGTCCGTACCAGAAATCGAAGTCCCACCTCCCATGTCACCCTGCTCCTCGCTTGCCAGCCGCCTTGCCAGCTCCGCATCCGACTCCTCCGCCTTCAGACGCGCCACGTCGATGCCCTCGCTTTCCGCGAGCCGCGCCGCGAACTCTGCATCGCTCTCAGCCAGCTCCCGCTGGAACCGCCGACTCGGGTCGTCTTTTGGGGGCGGTGCAGGAGGGAGGCTATCGCGTGCGGGAACGGGGATAGGCGAGGATTTCACATTGCGCGGGCGGAGGATGGAGGGAACCGAGTAAAGGGCCGGGGCCGGGGCCGGGGCAGGGGCCGGCGGCGGGGCGGGATTATATGCCGGCCCCACATCCAGGAATGGGATGTTCTTGAGGGTGGGGTCGACGTATGGCTGTCGCGGAGCCGTCGAGCCTGGACGCGGGACAGTCGGGAGGTGTGTCTCGCCACGTCGGGGCGACGAGGAAGCAGACGAAACGGCAGGATATAGACGAGGAGAGGACGAAAGGAGACGCGGAGACGATGGGGGTTGTATACGTGGGGAAGCGTTCGTGTTCAAGCTCGCTCGCAACTGGGGGGATCGCTGCGGGGAAACGTGAGGGGACGTCGCCTCCTTCGGCGGCGTAGCAGGAGGGCGCAACAGGCGATCATTCGGCGACAGTTTGCTGGGCCTCCGCGCAAGCGGCGGCGCGCTGAGTAGTACGTCATCTCCAGGTATATTTCCCCCCGATACGCGCCGTTCAGCTGCAGCTTCACCCAGTCTGCCGATCGCGTCAGCACATTAATGCAAAAAAGAGCACACATTCGCAAGTTAACCAAGCGCTCACTCACCATCGAATTCGCCATTCACCAGCGTGTCAGAAATGTCCACCTGCCCTTCCCCAATGAGCTCATCGACCCGCGGCTCCTTCGAGTACGCGGCCACGTTGAGCGTGCGGCCGTCCGAACCACGCACAAATTCCAGCACAGGCAGATGCAGCTCATCGTCCCACACCGGATGCTGCCCCCCTCTCACATCAACCCCCGTCTTCTTCTCCGTCCCACCAAGCCGAACCAGGGCGTAGGGATCTTGTTTGTAGAACGTATGCGAGTCTGTAAGGTTACGCTACCAACAGAACGTTAGAGATATCGAGAACACAAACAACTTTGAGTGAATACGGACGGCTTTGAGGACGACAACAACTAGGGTTCCAAGCTTCTGTCGCGATGTCATCTTGAATATAGGGCCGTCTGTCAAGTGGTACGATACTGGATCAATAGCTTTAAATGACACCTAGGTCAAACTATCAATGCCTGCAAGGCGAAATTGCTCTGCCTATGGTTGTCAATAAATTATGTAAAGCGCTTCCATGTTAGTCACGTGCTGCTGGGCTCGAGCACGGTTTACAGCTGTTCGCATTACCCAAATAGCTGGTGCTTCAGGAAGCCTGGCCTGATCCGCAGCTGACCAAGCTCATTGTTCGTAGCGGAGGCACGACTTCGTTGTCATTGGGTGACTTTCCGTAGAGCTAAATTCCTAAATTCCATGTTCTAACGAGCCGAGTACTCGTTTTACAAGTCCGCTATGACGGAAATTAATGTTTTAAACCAAAAATCTAGAGCAGGCACGACCCCTGCTCTAACCTATTTGCTGCTTCCTAAACCAAAAATGTGACGTTTTGATGCACTATAGTGACAGGTTTGGCCAAACGTGGCAATTTCTTGCCCTACTTATTCATGCCGGCCGGATGCCGATGACAGCTTGCGTCTGAGCACTTCCGCCATTGCTTTGGTGTTACGGTTTCGAAATCGGTCCTAAATTCGACAGCTATCGCGCGGAGCCGGTTTAGAACCAGGGGTTTAGGAATTTAAGGCTACGGAAAGTCACCCATTTACTCTGAGGTATGGTCCCTTCTACTGGAGGCACAACATCTGTCCAAGTCAGTCAGTCGCGTAGTCTGGTGCTGTTGAGAGGCTTTACTGAAGATATTTGTAGCCGTTCGTATACGACCAACGACCAGTCAGGATACGGTCTCTGTCCCGGCTCGGTTTCAGCAACGGTGGTTCAGGCCGCCTCTGCAACATCTGTCCAAGTTGACTTAACACAATCAGCACCCATTGCTCCAACTGCTAATGGAGGAGCACAAGTTCTCTCATCCGCCGGTCCTACAAAGAAACAATCTTATACCTTTGATCAAGTTCATCCACCTACCACATCCCAGCATGCTCTTTTTCAGAGCACGGCGGAACCTCTTATTTCGCGCTTTCTACAAGGATTCAATTGTACAATATTATTAGCTTATGGCCAAACATCCTCGGGGAAGACCTACTCTATGACCGGCATCGACCTTGATGCAGACCCGTCAGACCCACATAATGGGATGGGTATCATACCAAGGTCGGTTTCTAACATTTTCCAACGGGCCAAGCAGATGAAGGAGAAACGTGGAGTGGGCTGGTCATGCTCCATCAAAGGCTCCTTTATTGAAATATACAACGAAGGTCTCATCGATCTGCTTGGAGAAGAAAGTGTCAAGCGCGAAGTTCAGATCCGTGACGACAAGGATTGTCATATTATCTCGGGCGGTCTTCGTGAAGTCACCGTCCGGAATGCTGGTGAAGTCATGAAGTACGTTCTCAGGTTGTTAAATAAGTATTTATCTTATTTTCACCACGATTTGTTCAGTCTCCTTCGTCAGGGGACATCCATTCGTCACACAAATGAGACGGAAATGAATGCGCAGTCGTCCCGATCACACGCCATCTTCTCGCTTACGCTTACACAAAAGAAATATACTGGCTCTGGGCCTCCGCCTCGTAGCTCTTCCCCACTCCCTCCTACTGGCCGTTCCCCATCTCGGTTGGCTAGGCCTGGATCTGTTTATAACGGAAGCACAGCTCAACGTGTTAGTTCTCCCACATTCGGCCGTCCTCTCACCCCCAGCTTTCATACTGCTATGCGAAGAAGCAGTGGTCTCAGACCTGCTGGTGCTATGGGTGATCGTATCAGTCCCGCTCCAGGTAAGGCGCATGACGAGGAGGTTGGCGAATGGGTAACTATGGTTTCCAAGTTTCACTTTGTTGACCTTGCTGGATCGGAACGTGTAAGCCTGCATAAGTGGTTACATATCTATTTGCTGAACTCCCACTCAGCTTAAACGCACTGCTGCTGTAGGCGAACGCATTGAGGAAGGCATTTCCATCGACAGCGGCCTGCTTGCCCTTGGCAATGTAATCTCTGCATTGGGGGATCCAGCTCGCGTGGAGTCACACACAGCCTCACATATTCCTTATCAGGATTCCAAATTGACTCGATTGCTACAAGACTCACTAGGAGGAAATGCTCACACGCTCATGATCGCCTGTGTCAGCCCTGCCGAATGGAATGTAGGCGAAACCGTAAACACTCTCAAATATGCGATTCGCGCGAGGAATATTCGTAACAGAGCCGTCGTGAATGAAAAGGAAGATGGCTGGGATGGTGTCGAGTGGCTGCAGAACAGGGTTACCCAGTTGCCGAATAAGCTCAAGGGCATTAAGGATGGTACCAGCATTGGAAGGGGCCTAATCTCTGTCAATT
This sequence comes from Gautieria morchelliformis, assembly GCA_015179125.1. Taxonomy (NCBI): domain Eukaryota; kingdom Fungi; phylum Basidiomycota; class Agaricomycetes; order Gomphales; family Gomphaceae; genus Gautieria; species Gautieria morchelliformis. Next base: position 299,097 of record WHVA01000055.1, on the reverse strand, counting down.
CGGATCACGAAATGGATGATGCCAGTAGACTGATGCCGCAGCAGTTTGTCGACCTCCAGTCACAACACGATGAACTCCGCCAACGCTTTACTCAGCGGACTGAGGGGCTCACAAGACTGAGGAGAGAATTGGGAGAGTCGCAGCGCGCCGGTGGGGGTAGTATCCCTGACACAGGCCAGTATGAAGAGATTGTAGGCCCGATGGAGGCAGAACTCAGCCCTAACCGAGTCGCCCTTCGGTACACCAATGATATGGTTACAGAGAAGGCGGCCGAGCTTTCCGCTGTCACTCAACGTCACTGGGAGACGGAACCACATCTTGAATGGCCAGGATGGGAAAAATGGTTTGAGAGACAGGTTCGAATCGTTCCTAGCCACATTGGTTTTCAATCTAATCCCTCTGCTGACACTTTCTGTACAGAATGCCGTCAACGTGAGCCCCTCACGCGCACACATAGATCGTATTTCGCACTTACATGCCTGGCCGTTTCGGTGTAGGCACAAATGAACATCCACACTGATCAGAAACGTACGTCTCGGCCTTGTTCCTAACTGATTTAATATCGATTCTTCACAAGCATACCCCTGTCCTGTGCCCAACTGTGGCAAAGCTTTCAACCTGCGTTCAACGATGCGCCGACACCTTATCACGCATAAAGACTATCACATGGACGATGACGAGTGCCAGCTCGATTGTCACAGTCAGTGAAGATCTGATGTTTTACATTCATTCCAAGCAACACCCTCATGGAACTCACATTGCATACCTTCTCCTGGAGACTGAAGCCCATATGATTGGTTTCAACTCTCAAGGAGTAAGCTAGCATCACTGGAGGGAGGCATAGAAAAATTTCCGGGTTTGAAAAACTGTTCAAAAAATTGTAAAGATATCCCAAAAATTTTTAGTGTTTTTTAAAAGTTGCTGAATCCCAAAAAAGTGTGATAAAATTGTAAAAAGAAAAGTGTGCAAAACCACTGGTGCTAACTAGTCTACCAATCACAAAATAGTGTGATAAAACTGTAAGAAAACAGTTGTCCTATAATTTTTTACACCTTTCTTACAGTCTGCCAGGACCCACTACATGGGAACTGCCTGGTAGTTCCCTATCTTACCTCAACCTTGTACACTCACTGCATCACACCGGAATACCACAGATTGGTCAAGTTCCATTGCCCTTGTGAAACAACATAAGGTCCTAAGATCACACACACTTACACATTTTTGAACTTCCAGCAGCTGTTTGCCCCGCAAACAGCTGAATTGTGGACCCTGGAGTATCTTGAAAAAGATCACTGGGTCAACAACTTTTCACTGTTGAGAAGCCATAGTAGACCTGTTTTGGGACCCTTCAAGCCTTTGGTTTCAGAGTTAACACTTTGGTCTATCAGGCCATGTCATATGGAGGTTAATCAAAAAGGTCATGTGATACAGCATATATGAGTATATAATATATATTACAAGAGTATCAATAACAACATATAGGAATATATAGTAGTATTTATAAGGAGAATAATAAATGTTAATAGAAGATTTTGTATATTTCAAACATCTTGGAGATATATATACATATGAAAGAATATTAGACTACAAGATAGAGTAATAGATACTTGGACAGATATTTGTAACAGATATGAGTAGTGTAGGGGCAACCCTAGCTGGCTGTGGAGGTCACACTACCACACAACTGACAAGGGGAAATCTGAAGAGAAAAGTCTAAGGACCTCCAATGCCAGCAAGCCCATATTATACTACACTCCACAGGCAGGGACAACACTTGACACTCCTAGCACTGAGAAAACCAGGCAAGCCTGGCTATACAGTGGCGAAGGCATACCGGCCCATCGCCCTCATGGAGACCATTGCAAAGATCCTCTCCTCCTGCATCGCATCGACCCTCATGTTTCACTCAGAGCGCCTTGGCCTCCTCCCAGACACGCACTTTGGCGGCGGCCCAGGCTGCTCAACCACAGACACTCTGCACCTACTGGTCGACTTTGTCAAGAGAGCATGGCGCCGCGGCCACGTGGCCACCATCCTCCTCCTGGACATCAAAGGGGCCTTCCCGAGCGTGTCCACAGCCAGGCTGCTCCACGACATGAGATGCAGCGGGATCCCCAAGCAGTACATGGACTGGCTGAGGCGCAAAATGACGGGCAGGAGCGCTACCATCAACTTCGACGACTTCACCTCAGGCCCACTCCGCATCGATGATGGCTGCGACCAGGGGTGCCCTGTGTCCCTCGTCTGCTACCTCTTCTACAACGCCGGGCTAGTGCCGGTTGCCAACAAGCGGAAAGGGGAGCTGGCCCCCGGCTACATAGACGATGTCACCTTGCTGGCGACGGGTAAGACCTTTTCAGACACACACGCCAAGATACGGGACATGATGGACAGGGAGGGGGGTGCCACGGAATGGTCAATCTCCCACAACTCCTTCTTTGAGTACGACAAGATGAAAGTGGTAGACTTCACTAGAAGGAGGAAGAAGCGCCCCTTCAAACGTGGGAAGACCATCCCTGTGCCGAGGCGCTCCCTGAAGATCGGCGACCATCTCATCTCCCCATCAAAAGCGACCAAATACCTGGGGGTCTTCCTGGACCAGGAGCTGCATTTCAAAGAACAAGCTGCATGCGCCCTGGGAAAAGGGACAGACTGGGTGATGCACTTCAGGTGGCTCTCCAAGCCCAGCTCAGGCCTGCCTCCCCGGCACGTCAGACGGCTTTACTATGGCATAGCGGTCCCTCGAATGTTATACGCTGCCGACATATGGTGCACACCTATGTACAGGGCACCAAGGGGAAAGAAGCACAGAGGCTCTATCGGGTTCATGAGCAAGCTTGCCAGGGTCCAGAGGTTGGCGGCACTGCAGACAACTGGCGCCATGCGGACCACGGCCACGGATATGCTTGACGCACATGCCGACATGATACCGCTCCCCCTCCTCCTCAACACTATATGCCACAATGCAGCGGTCAGGCTTGCGGCGCTCTCTGAGACACGCCCACTCCATGGCCCAACCAGGAGAGCCGCGAGAGGGGTCCGGACCCACTGCTCCCCCCTACATGAGCTAATGGCAGCATCCGGCATCAACCCCAGAGATGTTGAGACCATCAGTGCAGTGCGGAAGGAGCCGGGCTGGACAAAGAAGTTCTGCACAAGGGTGGCGGAGGACAAGGAGGGGGCAGCACGAGAGGACAGGGAGAACGCGGCAGAACTACATATCTACTCGGACGGGTCAGAAATTGACGGGGGAGTGGGGGTGGCAGCGGTGCTGTACAGGAGGGGAAGGCGGGCAGGAACCCTGAGGCATTACCTAGGAAAGGTGGAGGAACACACGGTCTACGAGGCTGAGCTGGTCGGGATGCTTCTAGGGATGGAGCTACTGAGAGGGGAACGGGCACCCAGAGGCATGACGATAGGGCTTGAGGCTGCGATCAAGGCCACCGACCTCTCCAGGCCCGCCCCAAGCCACTACCTGGTGGACGTGGTGCACGACGAGGCAAGTGTGCTGTCCCACCGACACCCGGGAACAGAACTGCAAGTCCGGTGGGTCCCGGGGCACTCCCAGATCCCTGGGAACGAGGTTGCTGATGTAGAGGCCAAAAAGGCAGCCCAGGGGGAGGCCAGTGCGCCCGGAGACCTACCCACAATCCTGTGCCGCCCCCTACCGACCAGCACCGCAGCCCTGAGGAAAACACACAAGGCTAAGGCCAGGGCGCAGAACATGGAGAGGTTCCAGAGCTCGCCGAGATACGCGAAGCTCAGCCTGATCGACCCCACTGTCCCCTCACCTAAGTTCCGCAGACTGGTGAACCCCCTCAGCAGACGCCACGTGAGTATCATGGTGCAGTTATGCACCGGCCACACACCCCTGAATGCGCACTTGCACAAGATTGGAAAATGGGAGACCCCCACATGCCCGGCATGTCTGAGGGGCGCAGAGACAGTATTCCACTTCCTCATGAGATGCCCCACACATGAGCCCCACCGCCGCGCCCTCCGCAGTGCCCTCCCTCGGGACGCGCACTCCCTCCCTGCCCTGCTGTCTGACCCGAACACCACAAAGCACTTGCTAAAGTATGTTGATGCCACAGGCCGCTTCAAAGCGGCTGTCGGGAGGGAAAACCGGACGGGAGACAGCTAGCTTAGCCAGACCCCTACCTACCACTTCCACGCATAAGCTCTCCACGCGAGACTCGCCCCACCGTACCACCGGTCCATGACTTGCACCCCCACACCTTGTACAGAGGCAGTAGATATGATGGCCGTGTATTATCTTACATAGGGCTACGCCCCAATAGATACAAATGGATTTTTAAAAAAAAAAAACACTTGGCACTCGCCATCAACCCTGCATCCCCCTGATCTCCCTGACCCTTGGTTGACCCTTGATGCCACCTACTACACGAGTTGCTTGACTTCTGACAATGTTCCAAGAGCAGAAGTCGGAAAGTGGAGTGGAATTGGCAAAGCGAACAGAACTTGTGGAAGTTCTCCCAAAGCGGAATCATTTCCGAAAGTGGAGTCGGAGATGGAACCGGAAGCAGAGTCGGAAATGTAGTTGGAACTTGGTGTGGTGTTGGAACTGGAAAACAGGGTGTCCCCTGACATCACCCCCCCTCTAGTGTGCTACGTCCTCAAAGCACGGGACACGAGGGATTGAAAGGCTAGCAAACGGATTCAACGAGGGGCACCAGGGTGTGTCCTGTAGAAGTCTTGGAGTTTGTCCGGAGCAGAGACATCTTGCTCCGGAACCCACGAATTCTCCTTGTACCCATATCCTTCCCATTTCATGAGGAATTGGAGTTGTCCCTGCATGAACTGGCTGTCCAGGATCCGTTCCACCACATAATGCTCTTCCCCATCTACAATTTCCGGTGGAGGTGGTGGATGAGCCTTCCGACCTGGAATTGGGTCCTCAAGCGCCGGGAGTAACTTCACTACGTTGAAGACGGGGTGGAGGCAGGAGATGCACATCGGAAGTTGGAGGCGTTACAGGTTCCATCCAACCCTCTGCATCACTGTGAAGGGCCCAAGGTAGTGGTTGGCAAGCTTCTGTGAAGGGCGTGTGGTACGGATGTCACTTGCGTCTAAATATACCTGGTCTCCAACTGGGTACTCTGGGGCAGGAACTCGGCATTGGTTGTAGTACCTTGCCATGTTGTCCTTGGCCTTCACAAGGGCAGACTTGGCTTCCGAAAGGGTGGAGTCCATGGGGTCTCGGAACTCATTGACTGTCTCGAGTTGGGACTCTGCCTGGTGTGGCTTGAAGTCCATCCGTGGGTGTTTTCCAGAGTCGAGCATGAAGGGAGTCTGCTGCATGGCGGAATGTACATGGTTGTTGTATTGGAATTCCACCAGTGGAAGTATCTCATCCCAGTCATCCTGTCTCTCGTTGACAAAGAGGTGGAGAGAGGACTCCTTTTGCACTCTGACCACCACCATCGCCTGGGCACATTTTTAGTTCTTTCCTTATTTTACTCTTCCTCTCACCACCTCCATACTCATACTACTGCTACTACTTTATCTATCTATGTACATACACACTCTGAGCGCCCTGCACACGCCTGCCACGGAATCCGGCCTCATGTCGAACGACACGTCGGCTAGCGGGGCAAAGGGCAGGAACACGCCTACGCAGCGCCCAGTCACGACACCGTCCATGGCACAGGCCAAGCTCGACGCTCAGGGAAGAATCCAGCCTAGGGCAGCAACGGGCCCTACACGAGAGAAGCAGACGGAACCACTGAAAAGAAGCGAGAACACAGCTGAGAAAAAGGCGCCAGCGACCAGGCCAGCCACCAGAGGAACAGCCACAGACCAGGAGATGCTCACAGGAGAGGAGATAAGAAGCTTGCAGGGACAGGAGATATCAGATGTAGATGCAGGTAAGCTCTATTTGGAACGCACCTTGCTAACGGTACCGGGCGCGCCCTGGACGGTCGATGTGCTGTCCACCGCCATATTACAGGTAACGCAATACAAAGGGGTACCGCGCCAGGTGATAAACGCGTTGAGGTCTATTGCGTTTGTTCTAGAAGAGGTCGAGGATGACGCCAGATGCGCGAGAATAGTGAGCCAGGTCAGGGAGGGCCTCGCAGCGGAAGGAAACACCCTATCAGCCAAGGTCCTAGAAGCGACGACACTGATAGACAAGGCCACGGCTGCAGCAGAGACCGCGGCCAGACTATCCCACCAAGTTGCCGAGGACGCGGCAGCGGCAATACAAACAATACAATCGGTGTCGAACACCGTCGCCTCCTCGGCAACGCAGCTCAACGAGACCTCGACAACATACAGGGACGCCGCAATGAAAGCAGCAACGGCGACCCAGCACATATCGCCTGGTGCCACCACGCTCGATGCCAGAGTCCGTGCCCGAGAAGGCATAAAGCAGCGACAGGTACTAGTGGATGCCGCGAACGCAGGAGAACGGGTCCTGACTGACCTGGACGATACCGGGCTGGCGCTCAAAGCAAACGAGGCTATCAGCGACCTAGACGCAGAGGGCGAGAGAATTGTGGTCAGCGCGAAGCGACTCGTCAACGGTGGAGTGCTGTTCGAGCTCAACATGGAGGAAGCGGCGAGATGGCTCAACGAGGCGGAACGCAGGACCCAATTCACGGAAGCCCTATCACCTGACGCCAGGATGAAGGCGAGGTCATACCCGCTCGTAATCCAATTCGTGCCCCTACACTTCGAACCGGAAAGGGAGGGCGACCTACGGGGCATAGAGGTGGTTAACAGGCTCCCGAGGGGCGCAATCGACAAAGCAAGATGGATCAAACCTAAGCATCGGCGAGCAGCCAGCCAAACCTGCGGACACGTCATCATCACATTCACTGCACCGGAGACAGCCAACAAAGCGCTCACCGACGGAATAATAATATGTCAGAAAAGAGTATACGCAGAGAAATGCAGGAAGGAACCAACCCGATGCCTCAAATGCCAGGGGTGGAACCACCTGTCGTACAGATGCCCACAGGAATACGACACTTGCGGGACCTGCGGTGGGCGACACAAAACGGCCACGTGCGACCAGACCGAACGTCAATGTGTCTCGTGCAGGTCGGACGAGCACGCCAGCTGGGCCAGAACCTGCCCCATCTTCCTACGCAAATGCGCAGAGCTCGATGCCAGACTGCTCGAAAACCAACTGCCATACTTCCCGACTGAAGAAGTATGGACCTGCGTCTCACAACCCTCTAAGGCGCAGGCCCTACTGCCCCTACAGACCGAGCAACAGCCCATGACGCAACACAGCGGAGGCTGGGAGACAGTCACGCGACGCGCAGGAGGGCTCAGACAGACCATGCTACCATATGGAAGGCGAACCCCAGACCCGAAAACTGCAGGACATCCAAATGCAGGTCCATTGCAGCAAGCACGACCGCATGAGAGCCCAACAACATCCTCCAACAGCATCGCCCTGGGCCCCACCACCAGGTGGGGCGACACAGATGGACACAGTGGGCCGCCTCTCCCTTCCCCTCGCTGATGTCATACACAATGGAACCAACACCGGCGAGGCTGAGAATATACCAACAGAACCTGAACAAATCTGACAAGGCTCAGTACGATCTCATCAATTCGGATGCGCACAAGGAATGGGACATCATTCTGCTACAGGAGCCGTACATCGACACGCTAGGCAACACCAAGGCGAACCACAACTGGCGCGTGCTTTACCCTACATCTCACCTAAGCAACGGAGCCACAAAACGCTCTATCATACTGGTAAATGTCCTAATGGATACTAATGCATGGTCACAGGTTTCAGGCGAAGGGACAAACAACATCACAGCAATACAGATTCGACACCGTCAGGGAAAGATAACAATCTTCAATATATACAACGACTGCGAACACTCAGCGACGCTACAGACCTTAGACGACTTTGTCAGAGCTGGGAGACGAAACCTAATTCACCGCGAAACGGACTCCATGGTCTGGTGTGGCGACTTCAACAGACACCATCCCATGTGGGACAAAGAGAGAAACCACCATTTATTCACGGCCGACGCGACCAAGGCGGCGGAAGAGCTGATCTCTATGCTGGCTGACTACAATATGGTAATGGCACTTCCTAAGCAGCTCCCCACCCTGCAATCAATGTCAACCAAGAACTGGACGAGGGTCGACAATGTCTTCTGCACAGACAACATCATCGACACCATCATCGGCTGCGACACCTCCCCCGACAGAAGGGGACCAGGCACCGACCACGTTCCCATCCTCACGACTATCGACGTTGGAGTGGAAATCCAGAACCCGGAACCATATCGCAACTTCAGGATGGTGGACTGGGGCGAGTTCAGAGAGCAGCTAGCAGAGCAACTGGTGGAAGTGCCAGAGGCGAAGGAGTTGGAAGACATAGGTGAGTACAATGACATGGTCAACGCGCTGACGGCTGCCATCCAGGACACTATCGACACCGTGGTCCCACTATCGAAGCCAACACCACACTCCCGCAGATGGTGGTGCAAAGAGCTCACAGACCTCAAGAAAGCAAAAAATAGGCTAAAACATCTATCATATATACATCGTGCCATCGCTGACCACCCGACCCACGAAGAACACAGGGAGATCACCGACAGATACAGCAAGGCGATTAGCAAGGCCAAATCTCAACACTGGGCCGAATACCTGGAGGACCTCAACGATGGACTACTGTGGATGGCAAACAGGTACATATCCCACCCGACCACGGATGGGGGCAGATTGAGGATCCCGACACTGCATATCCCTGGGACCGATGGAACCGGCCGCACAGCAGAAACAAATGAGGACAAAAGCGCCGCCCTCGCAGCGGCCTTCTTTCCGCCCAAACCAGCCGAGTCCCAGATCCCAGCCAACTACAAATATCCGAAACACATCAAACACGGGTTCCAGATCCACGAGGCACAGCTGAGGCGACAACTGGACAAGCTAAAGCCGCACAAAGCGCCTGGCGATGCCGGAATCCCTAATGTTGTCCTGAAGGAATCGGTGGACTTACTCGCTGAGTATCTTCTGTGCATATTCCGAGCAACATTTGCATTGAACACATACAGTGACAACTGGAGGACCTGGATCACAATTGTACTACGGAAACCGGGAAAGGCCAACTATGAGGCGCCAAAATCATACCGTCCCATCGCCCTGTACAACACGATCGGTAAACTCCTCACGGCAATAGTGGCAGAAGACATCACGTACCTGACGGAGAAGCACCAGCTCATCCCAGCCACCCACTTTGGAGGGAGGCCTGGTAGGACGACAACCGACTCCCTCCACCTAATGGTCAACAAGATAAAAGGGGCGTGGAGGAGGAAGAAGGTAGCAGCCATGTTATTCCTCCACATTGAAGGCGCATTCCCGAACGCAGTCACGGACCGCCTGCTCCACAACATGAGGAAACGCAAGGTGCCAGAGCCTTACGTGCTCTTCGACGAGAGGATGTTGGCAGACAGACGCACCAGGCTGAAATTCGACGACTATCTATCGGACTGGGTCAACATAGACAACGGGATAGGGCAAGGTGACCCACTATCGATGATACTCTATCTCTACTACAACGCGGATCTAGTAGAGGTGGCGTCGGGGAAAGGAAGGGCGGCGACGGCATACGTGGACGACGCCAACCTATACGCGGAAGGGGACACATATGAGGAGGCGTACGAGGGCATCAGAGATATGCTACTCAAAGAAGGTGGGGCGGGTGAATGGACGTGCACTCACCAGTCCAGGTTCGAAAAGAACAAATTCGCTGTGATTGGTTTCTCGCGCCACAGAGTCCCCGACCCCACCAGACCACGCAAGACCATACGCGAACCAAGACCAGGCTTTGTATACGAGGACATGGTCATCCAGCCCTCGACATCACATAAATTCCTGGGCATACTCCTGGACGAGGAACTGAGGTGGAGCGAGCATGCGGAGAAAGTTACAGCCAAGGCGGTAAAGTGGACACTCCTAGCGTGCAGACTGACCAAGCCCTCCACAGGTGTCCGAGCAACGTACATGAGACAATTATACTGCGCAGTGGCCATACCAAAATTCACATACGCGGCGGACGTGTGGTACACGCCAATTCAGAGAGTGGAAGGGAAGAAGAGGTCCACAGGTTCAGTGAAAATAGTGCGTAAGCTAACGTCGATACAGCACATTGCCACTATCGCTATCACTGGAGCCATGAGAACCACTGCCAGCGACGTCCTCGAGGCACATGCCAACATAATGCCGATAGAACTCCTACTACTGAACGTATGCTACAAGGCGGTCAGCCGCATGGCAACCCTCCCAAGGGCACACCCTCTCCACCAGCCACTTCGCACGTGCGCCCGCCGTCTAGTAAAGAGACATCCGTCCCCACTGCACACACTGACCCATATCTTCGACATCACACCCGACACCTACGAGGAAATACTACCCTTCGCACAAGTTCCCGACGCACCGTGGCAATACACGACCGAGATAGCGGCCACAAGGTTAGAGTCCAAGGAGGGCAAGGCGACCAGCACGGCCGACGTGATGATATACACGGACGGATCGGGCACAGAGGGTGGAGCAGGAGCCGCGGCAGTATTATACAGGGAAGGCAGGAGGAAAGCTATCTTGGGATACCACCTCGGCCCGCTGACAGAGCACACCACCTACGAGGCAGAGGCGATCGGAGTACTTCTGGGGCTAGAACTACTGAGGCGCGAGAAAGAAGTCAGAAAGGCCACAATCCTCCTCGACAATCAGGGGGTGATACAGGCGATAGAGAAGATACGTCCGAGGCCGGGACAACACATCCTGAGCCAGATACATGACACGGCCACCAGGATGGCGACACCGACACGACGATGCAAGATAGACCTAGCCGTAGCCTGGATATCGGGACATGATGGGGTGGGAGGCAACGAGGAGGCAGACGCTGAGGCAAAAAAGGCAGCGTTAGACGCTACTCACCAGCTAAGTGATCTCCCGCCCCTCCTGGAGGCTGAACCCCTTCTGCGCAGCATGGCGGCCGCGAGACAAGCCTTTAGGATGGGGATGAAACAGAACTGGAGGTTACGGTGGCAGCGATCCCCCCGGTATGCGAGACTATCGAAGATAGACGGCAAGATGCCCTCCAGCAACTATATCGCGGACACGGCCAGGTTGACCAGAGCACAATGCAGCCTAATCACCCAGTTGAGAACCAGCCACGCCCCGCTCAACAAGCACCTCCACAGGATCAAGAGGTTGCCCACGCCGATCTGTCCCGCTTGCACTAGGGCCGACGAGTCGGTCCACCACTTCCTGTTCGAATGCCGGACATATGAGTACGCCAGACACAAGCTAAGGAGGAAGCTAGGGCGAAAAGCAACGTCGATCAGTGAATTGCTAGGGAAGCCGGCGGGCATGCTGGAACTACTGAACTACGTGGCTGCTACAGGCCGTTTGAAGGCTACATTCAGTGATGTATCCCCCCCACTCATATGACAGAGAGATAACCCACCAACTAGGGCAGGGAAACACATCTGAGGAGTGTAACACGCACGAGTTTCGGGCACCAACAAGACCTCTATTAGACACGGATACGTACAACCGGCTCTTCGACACGAACATGATCATACTATATCACCCTCACCTTACAAGCTCGGGCAACGGCGGGAACCGACTCGTCGCAGCAAGACCATGAAGACCCTAGGACCACTTTTTATTCTTTGCCTGCGGCGCTCACTCCCGTCGTGCTAGACCGCCTCGGCGGCCGAGCACTTACGAAGCTAGACCACACACGTTAGGGATAGACCACCCCGGGAGAGTGAGTACCTTACCTCACAAGAGAGGGGGGCGGAAAACGACTCAAGGAGTCGGGCTGCCGGGGGGCATGGAGCTCGTCGGCAGTGCATCCGCCCACTGAGGACGCAGGGGTTGGGAGTCCCAGGGAGAGAGGGGAAAGGCCCACCTTTCATAGGTGCAGCGTGTGTAGCGACCATCATAGGTTTATCCTGAGGTCGAATAAAATGACAAAAAAAAAAAAAAAAAAAAAAAAAAAAGAGGTGGAGATATTGCTCCAGCCAATGTGCCCTGCAACCCGGGTGTCATGGTGTTGGGACACAACGCGGTGGTGGAGGTCCGCCCCATCCGGAACATAGACCTTGCCCCTGAAGTGGAGCAACCCATCACATTCTGACCACTCCGCTGCCTGCACAGAGCGTGAGTGCCCTTTCTGCAGCTCCTCCACCACCTTCACCACCGATTCCTCCTTCTCTCCATTATACTGCCTCCAGATGTCCCAGAGCATTTCCACTTCCGCCCCAACTGCGGTCACTCCTTCGAGGGCACGGATTGCAAAGAGGCTTGGGCAGAGCAATGTCATGTCAGCATTGTCTCTGCTTCCACTTCCATGATCTGTGGGGTGGGATAGGGCATCGGGCTTGCCCATGGTGCGGCCGGGGTGGTGGTGGAGCATGAAGTTGAACCAGGACAGGTGTAGGGACCACCGCACTTGTCGTCGGTTCAACTTCTTGGATGTGCAGAAGTACTCAAGGTTCTTGTGGTCTGTCCAGATCTCAAACGGGTGCAGAGCACCCTTGAGGAAGTGTTGCCACTCCTCCAGCGCTCAGATGATTGCCAGCATTTCTTTATTATGGATCTCATAGTTCTGCTCGACCAGAATAAGGCTTTTAGAGAAGAAGGCAATTGGATGCCACCTCCCACCATCTTCCAATGACTGCTGTGACAAGATCGCTCCGGTGGCTGCATCAGAAGAATCCACCTCAACTCAATAAGGGCAAGAGTTGTTGGGAAAGATCAGGACCAGGGCAGAAGTGATCAGCTCCTTGAGTTTGTCAAAGGAGGCAGGCCTTCCACCTCCCACCACCACCATCCAACATCCTTCTTGGTGAGGTCAAAGAGGGCACAGGCATGGCAGGAGAAGTCCTTAATGAACCGCCGGTAGAAATTGACAAACCCGGATATTGCAGTGATTCGATGGTTAAAACCTAGCAAATGGACACCACATACCCTCTGGAAGAATTGCCATATTTATGAGGAGAAAGAATATGGTTTGTCTTGCTTAAATATATTGTCAGAGCTTGCCATATGATTCCTACATTTGATATGAGACCTAGGTTCTATCTGAATGACCTAATTGATAGTGATATGTTCTTACGTTTTGGAAATTGTAACTAGTTCCTTGTAGTGTTTCCAGCATGTAATTCTTACATTTCCAAAGTATGCAATGACCTGACAGCCACTATTAGAGAATTTCTGAGATGGATCATCCCAGTGTATTCAGAATATAGAGTGTGGACTAGCCAGATGAAGGCCAATGTGATAGAAACACTATTTTGGCAAAGTTAGACAACAGGCTAACAGACATCTCACCTGTAAGGGCAACTCTACCTAGACAGCAGAAGTCATGCAGTCTGGTAGAGGAGGATCTAAATAAGTATGATCAAGAGCTATCCACATGACATACAACTCACCTGGTAGAGGAGGATCCAAAGAGGAAAAGCTAAGGATCTTCACTACCAGCACACTACCTATAGACTTCATGCCGCTGATCAAACTCAGGGACACCCCCTCCACTCCTGACACAAGTCTGTAACCTCCACGGCACTCACCTAACACACATGACTCAACCCACAACCTTGGCACCACTGTGGGATGGTTGCTGAGGCTGAAGGTTCGAGAACTCAGCTTGGCCCTCAGAAGGTGCTCGGGTTGGTTCCAGACCTCAGGTCGGGATTGAGGCTGAGGCCAGAAATACCATCAGGAGTGGGTCCCCCTGACATCACTGAGAAGAGAAGCAGTGCACAGTGAGGAGTCTGAGGGGCTTGGAAGTTAGAAGCTGTTGGGAGACCAGAATTGAGGCCCAGTCATATAAGGATCAAGCCAGGAACTCCATTTGACTTCAACAAAGGCAAGCCTTCCTCAATACCATTGCCTTGTATTTTTTTTGTGAAGACCTCTTCCAGTTGGATCAGGCTTGGGTCCACTGTATAATGTTATTCTTCAAGTCTGGCTGATATCAGGGGACACCTCCTTTTCCAGTTCTGACACTGCTCCAATTTCCACTTGCTCTGATTTCTGCTTCCACTTCCAGAAGCACTTCTGCCAGCTCCACTCACTTCTCCACCTCTACCCTACTTCCATACTTCCACTTTTGGAACAATATCAGAAGTGAAGTGTCTCACATAGCACACAGCATCCAGGGGTCAGGGAGGCCAGGGGAAGGCAGGGTCACTGGTGAGTACCGAGTGATGCCCCTGACTGTGGTTGAGTGTAATGTAATGTAGGCACACTGGCAGTAGGGATCCTTATACTTTTCTCTCCAGATTTCCCCTCTGTCAGGCGAGAAACCCTTTTATTGTGTATTCTGCCTATTTATGTATATACTTTGGATTTCCCCTCTGTCAGCTCATGTGATTGTGTGATCCCTGCGATGCATGTGGGTTGCCCTTACAGACTCCAGCCACAACCCTCCACCTCCACCTGATGATCTCCATGTGCACCACCTACATACACCCCCACATGCATGTGTGATGATGACAACATGGCCACCTCCACCCCCAACAACCTCCACACTTACTGCATATGCACACGATGACACTGCCACTTCCACCTCCACCCCCAGTCTTCACATGCACCACCTCCATACACCCCAGCATGCACATGGATGACAATGACAACACCACCTTCACATATACCACCTCCACATACACCACCTCCATGTATACCACCTCCATGTACACCACCTCCACGTACACCACCTCCATGTATACCACCTCCATGTACACCACCTCCACGTACACCACCTCCATGTACACCACCTCCACGTACACCACCTCCACGTACACCACCTCCACGTACACCACCTCCATGTACACCACACATGAACACACGTACACCTCCCTACTTGCCTCCACCTCCACCTGTATGCATATGCATACATATGCCATTACACCTCTATGAACATGTGCCACCATCCCAGCATGTGATGCCACTTCCCACCCCAATGTGCACCACTCACCTCCCCTCCACCCTCACAGCACCACCACAACATGTGATGCCCACATACCTCCCCCCATACACATGTGAGGCTGCAGCACATCTCATGTGTTGGAGTACACAAGCGCTAGAAGCTACTAGAACATTAGTAAGCTTGCTCTCAAGATATTTAAGTCAGGCCAGCGTAGTTAGATTTCCTTACATGTTTGACAGAGCTCAGACAAACACAAAGTTAACTCTCAAGGTCTGCTCTGAAAGCTTAACATCATGTGCATGTGCACCCCACCTGTCGATAGATTTTAGTATTATTGTAATATTCCTTAGTATTTCCCTAATATATATATCTTAAGTTGTGACTTAGTCTCAAGTCAATGAGTATTAATAAAGGGCATGCTTGTGAAATATGCCTCTGTGTCTGGGTAGTGCCAAGGCTAGTCTGTGATGTGTGACTAAACATTGACACTTGGTCAAACACTCAGTATTTTGCACGCTTTACAATGGGAAATAACATTACAATATGGAGAGTAGTATAAGGCAGAGTTGTACTACCTTAAGGGAGCTGGAAACATTGGTTGGCCATGTAATTGCAGCGCTTGATCAGGCCCTTTCAGGATACTGACAGCTGGATCAGGCCGACAGGCCTGACCAGGTAATTCAGGATTTTCTGACATGGCCACCACATGCATGCTCAAAGCACTGAGGGTGACATTGGCAATCGCCACCCCATTCAATGCATGCATATGGGCTGTGGCCACGTGCGCGTTCTGGGGCATGATGAGGTTTGGCAAAGTCTCTGTTGCAGCATGAAGCTCCTTTGACGGTGGCAAGCACTTAAAGAGGTGCGACCCCCTGCTGAGCAGGGACAACGATGGAAAACCATATGCATGACTGGACCTACAATCAGCCAAAACTGCCAGCCCTGGGGAGACACAGTGTTCATGGTAGCACAGGGAGACTTGTGCCCACTACAAGCATTAAGGAACCTAGCCACCATTGTACCAGCCACCCCAAGCGACCCACTGTTATCCTGGAGACTCCAAAGGGTATGTCGGGCCCATAATCAAAGTGAGAGCACTAGAGTGAATCAACAGTGTCCTTGGCACATGGGGCTGGGGAACAGCATTTGGACACTCTTTCAGAATAGGCGGTGCCTCCTTCTATCTGGCACAGGGAGTGAGCCCCAAGATAGTGCATCTGCCGGGTGATGGAAATAGCTAGCATACGAGGCCTACATCAGAGCATTCAAGCAGATAACATCAAGACATCTGAGCATGCTAGACGAGAGGCCAGTGTAGCTGCGCCGGGTTGGGGAGCACATTGCAGAGGCGCCACGGGTGGCGCAGCGATGGGTGAGCGGTGACCCTGCTCCGCGCAACCGGTGAGTCTGACTCACCTCAGCCCAACCCTCACAACTCTCATCCTGGCCTTGCATAGTCGAAACTGGAATGAGAGAGGTGCCAGTGAACCAGCACTAAGTGTTCAGTTGAGCGCAGCCGCTGGCATCTCAACACGCACCAGTTTTCTCTCTGCACCACCCACTCGCTCAAGAATCACATCCACTCTCTTTCGCTCAAGTATCCATTCCTTAAAATTCCTTTCTACCCAGCCGCCCACACCATCCGAGCCCCGAGAATGAACAGCAATCCGGGGCGGCATCTCACTTATGCCCTCAGCAGGATAGCAACCGATACACATCGTAATAGCCAGTAGTTAGACACAGATACATTAAAGGACATCAGCATAATAATCAGACATAGTACACATCCTACACAGGCCGTGACAAGAGCAGCAGCCGAGCAAGGTCCCGCCCACCTGAGTGGTGACCCTGCTCCACACAACCGGTGAGTCCAACTCACCTCAGCCCAACCCTCACAGCTCTCATCCTAGCCTTGCACAGTTGAAACTGGAATACTCATATATGCTGAGTCACATGACCTTTTTGATTATCCTCCTAACTAAGAAGGGGAATCAGGGGTGATGGACAAGTATGAAGGGAAACCAAGGAAAGCCGAGACAACCCAAGGGTTCCCAAGCGAGTACCAAAGCCGAGGAATCTGTACACAGTGCACTCACTCATAGCAAAAATGTATGATCAATATTTTCATGAAGTAATAATAAATTACAAACACAGTCAAATTTGAAGAATCATAGCATATATAATGGTTTTTTGATGTTATGGTGGGCAGAGGGTGTAGATAGCCAAATATTCTATGGCAACTAATTGCAGAGCACTGCAATAGATTGGTAGATTGGAAAGATGAGAATAGGATAGTTAATAAAGCCTCTGCATCTTGATTGCTGGGGGGTTTATATTGGAATTGCAGTTATGATGCATTAGCTTTGATGCTGTCATCAAACTGTGCTGTTATTCTGGACTCTACCAAGCCATTAACCAGTGCCTGAAGGAGACACTAACCTCTCACCAGAAACAATAGGCCCTGCCATTTCGACAGCTCCAGGAAATCCTGTTGCCCAAGGAAACTCATCCAACTCTATCCCAGCAGGCCCAGCCTCTTCATGCTGGCTTTCCTGAACAGCCACATCATCCTCCAAGGCCTCAGTACTAGAAACTTGGCTCAAGGGTGGGTTCCCAAATTCAGCCACTATGGCAGTGTGAATACTATGTCCGGCAGCTTGGAAGGTAGAGAATGAAAGAGTAGGTAATGAGGGGCTGTGAAGTTGACTGTGTCTCCCTTGGAGAGGTAGGTGGAAGTGGCAGATGACAATTACTGACAAGCTGTATGTGCACTGTTAGTACAGTCATGTCTTTCTTCTTAACTTGATGAGAATATACCTGTTCTGAAGAGTGTCTAAGAGGCCAGCAAGGCTTGGATTTATACCACAAAGGAGCTGCTATTAGCCATTTTATTATTACCATGATCAATACCTTACATACCCTTAGCACCTAAATTGTGAGACAATACCAAATAAACTCTGAATCTCAACAGGTTTAGAAGTAGCTGTACCTTCATTGTGATAGTAGTGGCCAAAGTAATTGTAAGCACAAATCTGGATATGAATCAGATATATGCAATATTACACTATATGAAAGCGCCTCGGTGGGTTGTGGGCGTCGAGCTTATGTCAGGTTTTATGTCAGCCTTAGTCAGCTGGCCAATCGGACGCGAGCGGCGCAGCCGTGAGCCAAGGACGCGAGTGGCGCAGCTGGCCCAAACCGGATCATGCCGGGCTGCCGGTTTGCGCCAGTCTTCTGGCTCCAGCGCTCAATGCGGCTGCGCAGCGTTCTGGAGCGCGCTCGCGGCTGCGGTTTATGTTTGTCTGCCGGCTCAGGCGCTCAAAGCAGCGCTGCGCTGGCAGAACGCTGCGCAGCCGCATCTGCGCACTCCACCACCCTCCTCTCCTCTCTGCCTACTAGATAGAATAAAATTGTGTGAGAGTGAAACAATAGATAGCCTATATAGTGTAGACTACAAAAGATCTCTTCCCAGGGAGATCTCTGCTCTGAACTATTGGGGTTGACCTCTTCAGTGGGGCAGCTTTTTCTCTGCTAAGGAGCCAGGTAGTCATCCCAGGCTGCCTTAGAGGGAGCTACAATTGCATTGCAGTTCTCTTAGTGTTGACTTGCACTACTGGTGGCTGAAGAAGACATCTCCCAGGACCAGGACCAGGACCAGGACCTTTTACTGGAATTATTCCAGTTGCATAGCCGAAGAAGACTTGGATATTTTCATCAATCAATTTCCCTGTCCCTTCCTTGGTATGTATATATTTCTCTGTGGTCTGGTGTGAGCCATCTGACATTTATTTATTTTATTTTAAATAGAAATTAATAAATTCCCTTGACTTTGCTTAACAAACAATTACCTGTCCCTTCCTGGGTATGTATGTATTTCTCGGTGGTCTGGTGTGAGCTGTCTGACATTTATTTAATTAGAAATTAATAAATTCCCCTGACTTTGCCCAAGATAAATTAACAACAACAGCATCTGCTTGCAAATGTAAGTTGAATTCTGGTAGCTTGATTGTTCCTCTAAGCTTATACCTGCATTTCTCAGGTATCCATCTACTCCAGAGAGAAATCGTCAGCAGGAGCGTGAAAGGGCAAGGGAGGAGCAGGAGGGTCATATGACATCGCCCACTGATCGGAGAGCACGTGCGCTTGCTGCTGCTGCTGTCAGAGCTCAGGACCAGCCACCCCCTCCCCCACAGCCTTTTGCCATCCCTCACCCTCCTCCTAGAAGCAATGTCGCTGATCCTTTTCAACAACCTGTGGCCGGGCCATCACGTCCTCCTATGCTTGCACCCTCTTCACGTCTGCCCATGCTGGCACCCTCATCACGTCCTCCTAATCTCAGTCCTGGAGAGCAGGTGGCAGCCCTTCATGCTCAGTTAGCAGTTATCCCACCATTACAGCCCCTGAGAAGAAATAGGCCAGACCCTGTACAGCCAGCTCCTATAGTAGGTTCAGCAGCCATTGCAGACTTGCGTGCTCAGGCAGCTGCATTGCGGCCTTTGGGAAGGCACAGGCCTGCATCTGTACAACCAGCGCCTCCTCCTGTAGTAGGTTCTGCAGGAGTGGCAGCATTGCGTGCTCAGGCCAATGCAATAAGACCAATGCCTCCGCTACTCCCTGCGCTTTTGCGGCCTCTTCAGCGACTCCCTGCACCTCCTCAGCCTCCTCAGCCACTCCCTGCACCTCCTCAGCCTCCCCAGATGTTCCCTGCACCTCCTCAGCCTCTCCCTGCACCTCCACAGCCTCCTCAGCCACTCCCTGCACCTCCTCAGCCTCCTCAGCCACTCCCTATGCCTCGGCAGCGTCCTCAGCGACCTCCTCCTTTTATTCCACTCGGTCGCTCTAGAATAATCGAGGCAGATGTGCTGCGTCATGATCTGGGTCCCATGGTTATTCCCTGCCCTGACTGTGGAGCATTACACTGGATGGCAGAACGCCTGCAGAAATCCTCAAATGTGCGACCCAGGTTTGGTGATTGCTGTATGGAAGGAAAGGTGCAGCTGGAAGACCTGCCAGAGCCCCCTCAGCCATTGAAACAGCTCTTAGAAGGCCAGGACCCTGAGGCAAAAGGATTTCGCCAGAATATCAGGCAGTATAATGCTGCATTTGCATTCACTTCTGTGGGGGCCAACTTTGACCAAGATTTGCTTCGGGAGGGTCGTGGTCCATATGTGCTCAAGCTACAGGGTGAACTGTATCATCTCCATGGCTCTCTCCTCCCTGACAATGAAGACGATCCAAAGTATGCCCAGCTTTACATATATGATCCTGCACTGGCTTTGGCAAAGAGAAAAAATCGTAACGAGCGTCTGTCTCCAACTATCATGGGAGACTTGCAGGAAATGCTCCTGCTATGCAATCCTCATGTGCGCACATATAAACAAGCAGCTGAGAGGCTCAGAGCTCAAGAACAGAATGGTGACATCCAGGCAAGGCTCACATACAGGGCACACAGGGATCCTAGGAGATATAATGTCCCAACTGCAGATGAGATTGCAGTCGTTCTTCCTGGAGATGGCATCGACCCTGGACCTAGGGATATTATTGTCCAGCTCAGAGGTGGACGTTTCAGAAGGGTATTGGATACCAATGCAAACTATGCCTCTCTGCACTATGTCTTGCTCTTTCCCAAGGGAGAGTTGGGATGGGAACCAGATATTCCTTATCATGAGCCAGAGCGTGCTCGGCAGGCCAATCCCAATCCAAACAGACGGACACAGGTCACCCAAATACAGTACCATGCGTATCGTCTGTTCCAGAGAGCGAGAGAACCTACAACACTCCTGCGTGGTGGCAAATTGTTCCAGCAGTACATTGTAGACTCATGGGCTGCTGCAGAGCAAAGCAGACTGAGGTGGATCAGGGCCAATCAACACACTCTGCGTGCTGAGCAGTATAACCAGATGGTAGATTCATATGGAGGCTTGGACAATGACATGGGAGATGCAAACAGCTTGGGCATAAAAGTCATTCTGCCTGCGACATTTCAAGGAAGTACACGGGACATGAATCAAAACTGCCAGAACTCCCTGGCCATTACAACAAAGAAGGGTCCCCCTGATTTATTTATTACCATGACTGCCAATCCAAAGTGGGATGAGATAGTGGCCGAGTTGCTCCCTGGACAAACTGCTCAGGACAGACCTGACCTGGTGTCGCGGGTGTTTCACCTCAAAAAGAAATACCTCATTGACTTGATCGTCAAGGACAAGATCTTTGGAGAAACCGTCGCTCGCGTTCACACTATTGAATTCCAGAAGAGGGGGCTCCCACACATGCACCTGCTTACCTGGTTCGATAGGGAGTCCAAGGTCAAACATCCACATGAGGTGGATTCTATGATTTCAGCAGAGTTCCCTGATCCAGAGACACATCCTGTCCTCTACCAGTTGGTCTGTGAGCTGATGACACATGGTCCCTGTGGACAAATGAATCCAAACGCACCCTGCATGGAAAATGGCAAGTGCAAGAAAAACTTCCCAAAGCCATTCTGTGAGGAGACCGTTGTGAATGTAGATGGATATCCAAAATATCGTCGTCGCAATGATGGAAGGCTGCACAATGTCAGAGGTGACATGCTGGACAACAGATGGGTTGTGCCATACTCTCCTCTGCTCTTGCTCAAACTCCGGTGTCACATCAACCTTGAATTCACCTTCAGTGTGAGGTGCGTCAAGTATATCCACAAGTATCTATACAAGGGCCACGATCGGACCACGATGGAGTTTGGTGTCGACCATGATGAGATAAAGAAGTACCTGGACGCTCGCTATGTCAGTGCTCATGAGGCCTGTTGGAGGTTGCTGGAGCGGGAAATCCACACCCAGGTGCCTGCAGTCATGGCACTGCCAGTCCATGAAAAAGACCAGCAATCAGTCGTTTTCAATCCTGATGCTGATCCGCTCACCATCATGAACAGGGTTGAGGGGTCAAAGACAGCGCTCATGGCTTACTTTGAGGCCAATGCTGCCTACCCTCATGCACGCGATGTGCTCTATGTGGATTTTCCTGAGTATTTTACCTGGAAAAAAGAGGAAAGGGTATGGACACCACGTCAAAGGGGGTATAGCATTGGACGCCTTCACTTTGCAAGCCCAAAATCAGGAGAGAGATTTTATTTGCGCACTCTCCTCACGGTGGTCAAGGGCGCCAGATCCTTTGAGGAGCTTAGGACGGTGGATGGCATACAATGTGCTACTTACAAGGAGGCCTGTCTTGCCAGGGGACTTCTGGAGGATGATCAGGAGTGGAGGTTGTGTCTCCAGGAAGCCAGTGGCATGAAAACAGGCGCTCGGCTCAGACATCTCTTTGCCACCATCCTTGGTCATTGCATTCCCTCACAACCTGACAGACTATGGGACGCCTTCAAGGAGCACATATGTGATGATCTCAGACATCGGCTCCAAATCAGGCACAATATCCAGGAGCCACGGGATGATCAGGTCTATGATTTTGGCCTCTTTCTCTTGGAAAAAATCCTCCAGCAGGGTGGAATGTCCTTGAGCAGCTTTGATGATATGCCTCGGGTGGCAGGCGAGTGGGAGGCCCTCATTGGAAACAGGTTCATAGCTGAGCAGAGGGACTATGACTGTCAGGGGACACCCTGTTTTCCATTTCCAGTTCCGACTCCATTTCCGACTCCGCTTCCGGTTCCGATTCCATCTCCGCATCCGCTTTCGGGAACGATTCCGCTTCTGGGAGAACTTCCACCAGTTCCGTTCGCCTTGCCAGTTCCACTCCAATTTCCGACTTCCGCCCCGGAACAGTGTCGGAAATCAAGCGACTCGCATAATAGGTGGCATCAAGGGTCGATCAAGGGTCAGGGGGATGCAGGGTTGATGGCGGGTGCCAAGCGTTGTCCCTGGCTGCGCAGCGTAGTATAATACGGGCTCGCTGACATTGGGGGTCCTTAGACTTTTCTCTTTGGATTTCCCCTTGTCAGTTGTGTGGTAGTGTGATCTCCACGACTAGCCAGGGTTGCCCTTACAGCAGAAAAGTCTCTCCCCTAGAGGACCGGTGGTCGTACTGTGCGTTGCATTCGCCATAGGTGCATTCGGAATCGGAGACAGCGACTCGGAGATCGCAACCTCTTCCGCAACATACAGCGTACGACAGCCCCTCTTCTTACGTCGAGCTCCCAACCCCGGAAATCCCGTCCCATATTTCTCCTTCCAACATGGATCCGGACGATCGTCTTCGGAATATGGAGGAGGAATTGACGCGGAACCAGATGAAGACCGACGCGATTGAAACAGCCTTACAAGCGATTTTGGCTAAGTTAGATATTCCACAAGGTGGTGGAAATGAAATGCTGGATGATCCGGATTTCGGAAAAGCGGAACTAGCGGAAAAGAGGATGTCCGCGAAGTTAGCAAAGGTCAAACCCGCAACTCCGGCGGACTTTGACGGAGATCGGGAGAAGGGACGCGCATTCTTCAACACATGCAGCATCTACTTCGCAATCGTCGGAGACCTCTTTCCGAACGACCAGGCTCGGATTCACTGGACGTTGTCCTTTTTCAAATCGGACCGCGCAGCCCGTTTTGCAAACAAGGTGATCCGACATGAAGCAAAGGGCAAGGGGAACTACTTCCGGGACTGGGACGCGTTCGAGAAAACATTTTCCGACCAGTTCTGCCCGAAAAACGAGCAGCTCACAGCCCTTACAAAGCTCGAGGGGACGAGCTGGTACCAGGCCAAAGATCCGGTCGATGACTACATCGATCGCTTCCAGGAGCTCATCGACCTTGCGGAATATGACGACGACAAGACGATTGTCATCAAATTCCGACGAGGACTTGATCCGACGCTCCAGAACCAAGTTGCGCTGCTTGGGGATGGAGCTCCGGATTTTGATGACCCGGAAGGGTGGTACCAAGCTGCGCAGAAGGTTTCTCGGAACAGGGAGGCAAATGAGGCCTTCGTGGAGACGAGTCGGAACACGACACGCAGTTCCGCTCGTCCTACTCAACCTGTGCCAAAACCCGGAAGCGCATTCATTCCCACACGGAAATTATTTCCGATGCTTGCTCCGCCTGCTCCTATTAGGAACCATAGCCCTCCTCCCTCGAAGAGTGGCCCTGCCCCGATGGATGTTGACCGCATGCGCGGAAAAGGCCACGGAACTATCACCTGCTTCCGCTGCCGACAACCAGGCCACTACGCTCGCGAGTGCCCCCAAGCCTTTGATATCCGGCTTATGACCACAGAGGAGAAACTCGAGATCCTTCCAGAGTTCCTCGCGCTTGCAGACATAAATGGAGTGCCCACTGCGGAAGAGCTTTCCGAAAATGCGGAACATGGTCTACCGGAAGCGGAAGATGCATCGGATTTTGTGACACGCAGCGGGTGAGATGTGTGCCCCTGCTGCCTGTACATAACCGGTTTGCCTGTCTTGAAGTAGAGAATGAAAAGCCCCCACTCCCCTCACTTCGTACAGACCCACCGGATAAAGTCACACAAAAACCAAATCTGACACCCCATCCATCCCGCATCCGCCCTTGGGAGAGACGCCTTCCGAAGCGCTATGTTGTTGCTGCCACCCCTGGCCCCAAGTCACTAGTCATTAAGGTGGAGATCCAGACGACAGATACGGCGGAAGTCAAATCCGGACCCGCCCTTGTCGATTGCGGGGCCACTGGTCAGTTTATGGACCGGGACTATGTGGAACGGAACCGACTGACCACGCGGAAGTTGCAACGTGCAATCCCGGTGTTCAATGTGGATGGAAGCCCCAATGAGGCAGGGTCCATCACGGAGATAGTAGACACAATTCTCCGCTACGATGGACACTCAGAATGCACTTCCTTTGCAGTCACCAGCCTGGGGAAGCAGGACATCATCCTCGGGTTTACCTGGCTTCAGGAGCACAACCCGGAGATCAATTGGCAGACTCGGAAGGTACTGATGAGTCGATGTCCAGCCAAGTGTCACATGTGCAGGTCGGAACTGCGGAAGGAGCGCCAGGAGCAGCGAAAGACTGAACGGCTCATACAGACATGTCGTTCTGGCCCCCATCCACTGCTTGCAGAAGAAGACTCGGAAGCGGAATTTGAACCGGATCCCACTTCCGATTCCGATTCCGATTCCGACGTCATCCGACTCGGCCCGGAAGACATTCTGGCGGAAGGGGAGCGCTTGCTGTACGTAAACCTTCCACCGGAAGCGGAACACATCCGCGCCACCGGAAATATTTCGCAACGCCTTGCTGAAGCCTCCAAGAGGCATGATAGAGTAGAGGCGGAAATTCCGGAGTACCTGCGAGAGTTCGAGGACGTCTTTTCCAAGGAGTCGTTTGATACCCTGCCTCCACGGAAGCTGTGGGACCACGCCATCGAGTTGGAGCCTGGGTCAAAGCCCACCAACTGCAAGGTCTACCCGCTGTCACCCAAGGAGCAGGTAGAGCTCGATGCGTTCCTTGCGGAAAACCTCCGTACAGGGAGGATCCGCCCCTCCAAGTCACCCATGGCATCTCCGGTGTTCTTCATCAAGAAGAAGGATGGCTCGCTCAGACTTGTGCAGGACTACCGGGCCTTGAATGCGATCACGATCAAGAACCGGTACCCCATTCCACTCATTTCCGAACTGATCACACAACTCCGCGGGGCGAGGTACTTCACTAAGCTGGATGTCCGCTGGGGCTTCAACAATGTCCGGATCCGGGAGGGAGACGAGTGGAAGGCCGCATTCCGCACCAATCGAGGACTCTTTGAGCCACAGGTCATGTTCTTTGGCCTCACCAACAGTCCCGCCACATTCCAGACGATGATGAATGACATTTTCCGTGACATGATAGCAGAAGGGGTTGTCTGCGTCTACCTCGATGACATCCTCATTTTCACGAAAACAATGTCCGAACATCGGGAAGTCGTGCGGAGAGTGCTGGAACGGCTCCGGGAGTACAACCTGTGTCTCAAGCCGGAAAAGTGCGAATTTGAGCGGACGCGGATAGAGTATCTTGGGGTGATTGTGTCGGAAGGAAAGGTGGAAATGGACCCAGTCAAAGTTTCCGGTGTATCGGATTGGCCCGTGCCGCGAAACAAGAAGGAGGTCCAGTCCTTCATTGGGTTTGTCAATTTCTACCGGCGGTTCATCAAGGACTTCTCCTGCCACGCCCGTGCCCTCTTCGACCTCACCAAGAAGGAGGTTGGATGGCGGTGGGGAGAGCCGGAACAGACTTCCTTTGACAAACTCAAGGAGCTGATCACTTCCGCCCCGGTCCTGATCTTTCCCGACGACTCTCGCCCTTATCGAGTCGAGGCGGATTCTTCCGACGCAGCTACCGGAGCGGTCTTGTCACAGCAGTCATCGGAAGATGGTGGGGGGTGGCATCCGATTGCCTTCTTCTCTAAGAGCCTTAGTCCGGTCGAGCGGAACTATGAGATCCATGACAAGGAGATGCTGGCAATCATCCGAGCGCTGGAGGAGTGGCGACACTTCCTCGAGGGTGCTCTATGTTGGGTGCATTTATGCTCCTGCACCAAAATCAAGCATAATATATTCAATTTATTGTGTGGTGTTTCAATATTTTCTCATACTGTTCTTGTACCATGCATCCATTTCTCTGGTTATTTTCGAAATTTTCTAGTCACTCCTTATCTCTCCATTCCATTCTGTTATTTCTATTTTCACAGGCGGCTGCACCCAGCGGAGTTTGAAATGACTTCGACGCGCGAGCCCTTGGGCGCTAAAGGGCCGGGTGCAAGTATATGCCTTCTGAGACAGGATTACACTCCTCTCTCAGTGACAATAAATTCACTGAGAGAGGCGAGTAGTATCTTTCATATTTACATAGCATGTTGACTAAAAATCATGTAGTGTATTTGATTTTAGGTATTGTATTAATACATCAGTGACAATAAATTCACTGAGAGAGTGTATTTGATTCTAGCTTTCTAATAACTCTACCGAACCTTCCCTGCCATAGCCCCGAGTTGCTAACAAGGGTTATGGGCCCCGCAGACACTTCGCAGAAGCTTTTGGGTGTGGAGAAGCTTGCAACAGATGGAAGTAATTGGCCTCTGTGGCGAGCTACTCTCACAAGTTATTTTGAGTCCAAAAATCTACTCAGGCATATAGAAGGGAGAGCCATTCGACCTCCTGATCCTCCAGTCATGCCCCCAGGCCATATTCTCACAGAAGCTGAGGAAACTCAGATAGAGAAGGCTGAGGAGAAGCTGGAGAAGTATCTTGCCAGAGAAGGACAGGCAAAAACCCAAATAATCGTCTCAGTGTCAGAGTCATTAGCCCTGATGCTACAGAAGAGACATACAGCAAAAGAAGTCTGGGATGCCTTGGTCAATGAGATGACCAAAAAGCCCAAGATGGTCCTCACCAACCTACAGAGGCAGCTTCGCAGTATGAGGTGTCCTGAGGATGGAGACTTGAGAGATCACTTGGACAAGGCCCAAGACCTCTATGCTCGTCTCAATGAGATGGGAGCCAGAATTTCTGAAGGAGAGTTCACCGACATTATTCTTGCATCACTGCCACCCTCCTATGAGGCAGTTATGAATGCCCTTACCACGTCGCTCGAAGAATGTGGAATGCCCTTAGTGCCTGATGATATTATCAGAGTACTAAAGGCTCAATACGACAGGAGAAAGACTCTCAATATTTCACAAGAAGAGCAGGCATTTATTGGTTCATCTACGAAAGGGCAGAAGGGTCGGAAAGACCCGAAGGTGTCTACATGCACTAATTGCCACAAGCCTGTGTTGGGTGCATTTATGCTCCTGCACCAAAATCAAGCATAATATATCCAATTTGTTGTGTGGCCTTCCAATTTCTTCTCACATTGTTCTTGTATTATGCATCCATTTCTCTGGTTATTTTCGAAATTTTCCACTCATTCCTTATCTCTCTATTTCATCTTGTTATTCCTACTTTCACAAGCGGCTGCACCCAGCGGAGTCTGAAATGACTTCGACGCGCGAGCTCTTGGGCGCTAAAGGGCCGGGTAGTAGTACATGCGCAGTGGAACACATTTCCCCCTCTCTCAGTGACCACTAAATTCACTGAGAGAGGCAAGTAAATTAGTCTAGTAGTCTTTGCATTTATTGACCTAGAAATCCTCTGTAGTGAATTGATTTCTAGGTAGTGTATAATATATTTATAGTGACCACTAAATTCACTGAGAGAGTGAATTGATTTCTAGTCTATTCCTTTGAATAACAAGTCCATACCTACTGCCTATAATTCCTGTCCTCTACAGGGTTATGGGCCCCGGAGACACTTCTGAGAAGCTGTTGGGTGTTGAGAAGCTTGCTACTGATGGAAGTAATTGGCCATTGTGGCGAGCCACTCTCATCAGCTATTTTGAGTCCAAAAATCTGCTCAAGCATGTAGAAGGGAGAGTCACTCGACCTCCTGATCCTCCAGTCATGCCCCCAGGCCATATTCTAACAGAAGCTGAGGAAACTCAGATGGATAAGGCCGAGGAGAAGCTGGAGAGATACCTTGCTAGAGAAGGACAAGCCAAGACCCAAATCATCGTCTCAGTGTCAGAGTCATTAGCCCTGATGCTACAGAAGCAGAAGACAGCAAAAGAGACTTGGGATGCACTGGTCAATGAAATGACCAAAAAGCCCAAGATGGTCCTCACCAGCCTGCAGAGACAACTCCGCAGTATGAGATGTCCTGAGGATGGAGACTTGAGAGATCACTTGGACAAGGCCCAAGACCTATATGCTCGTCTTAATGAGATGGGAGCTAGAGTTTCTGAAGAAGAATTCATGGACATAATCCTTGCGTCACTTCCACCATCCTATGAGGCAGTCATGAATGCCCTTACAACTTCGCTTGAAGAATGCGGGATGCCATTGGTCCCTGATAATATTATTAGGGTACTAAAGGCTCAGTATGACAGGAAGAAAACACTCCCGCAAGAAGAGCAGGTGTTTATTGGTTCATCTACTAAGAAGGACCAGAAGGGGCAGAAGGCGCATGTATGCACCAACTGCAAAAAGCCTGGACATTCCATCGAAAATTGCTGGGCTAAAGGAGGTGGTAAAGAAGGTCAAGGACCACGTCAGAAGAAGAAAGCCAAAGGCAAGAAGAAGAAGAAGGGTAAAGCAAAAGCGAATGTTGCCGAAGAAGAGTCTACTTCTGAGGAAAGTGGTGATGGGCATCTTGCCTTCACCAATTTTGACGAGTGCTCTAATTTCAATTTGAGCACATCCTCAGGAGTTATAGTCATACTCGACACCGGAACGACATCGCATATGACTCCTCACAAAAATTTATTGAGGAACTACTGTCAATTCTCACAGCCGAGGACTATCCGAGCAGCCAACAAAGGTACCTTTGATGCCTTCGGCTCAGGACTGCTCGTATTATCCAATAAGGTTGGAGATAGAACAGTAGAAGTCACGTTGCAGGATACATACTATGCACCCAAAATTGCTGCTACCCTCGTCTCGATCGGTCGGTGCGATGATGCTGGCTACGACATTCGACTCGGTGGCCAGAAATGCACAATATCTAATGCTGCTGGAAAAGTATTGATGCAAGCACCGAAAGTCAATGGCTTATATCGACTAGACCTCCAGTCACCAAGTGCTCAAGCCCATATGTGTTTATCTGCCATGGAAATTCATCAAAAGATGGGGCACATCTCGCAGAAGTCCCTACAACATCTATTAAATCATGGCATGATATTGGGCATTGAACTGAGCTCCACAGGCGATAGAATTGTCTGTGATGCGTGTATTCAGGCCAAGATTGCGCGCAAACCTCTTCCTCGAGAACCCAGAGACCGAACATCAAAATTCGGTGACAGAATTTATTCTGATGTCTGGGGACCTGCAAGACACCTCACGATCGATAAGAAGTCATATTATGTCTCCTTTATCGATGACTACTCAAGAGAATCGGTGATCTATCTCATGGCGAACAAATCAGAAGCATTCTCAAAGTACAAGCTCTACGAGGCTTTAATGCTTCGACAGAGAAATGTGCACATCAAGGCACTTGTTTCTGATCGAGGGGGCGAGTATACGAGCTCTGAATTCGAACAGCATCTAGCCAAACAAGGCACGAAGCATCAGTTGACGGTACACGACACACCAGAGTCCAATGGTGTTGCGGAGCGCCTGAACCGAACCCTCACTGAGAGAACTCGTGCCATGCTGCTAGAATCAGGCCTTCCTAAGATATTATGGGGCTATGCGATACAGCATGCCAATTATCTTAGGAACAGGACGCATACAAGAGCTCTACCAGATAAAACGCCCTACGAGATGATTCACCATGAAAAACCGAATCTCAAAGACATTCACGCGTGGGGAACTGAAATTTACGTTAAAATCACTCAGGGAGATAAATTGGAAGCTCGTGCCAAGAGAGCTCGGTGGATAGGAATTTCTGCGCAGAGCCATGGTCATTATGTTTATTGGCCTGACTCGCACAAAGTTTCTGTCGAGCGGAACATTGTCTTTGATTCAGAAATGAAGAAGGGAAAGGTCCCAATCATTTCTATTGAGGAATCCAAGCTACCTACGTCTAAAGAAGAGAAGAAGGCCATTCCGGCATCAGTGCCTGTGCCCGGTCGCTTAGTCAGCGAAGAGGCAAAGATCGAAGAAATTGATGAAAGTGCACCGGAAGAATATCTTGAAAAGCTGCAACCTATTCAGGGAGTTGATGACAGACCTAGAGAAGCTGAACCGATAAGGAGAAGCGAAAGGATCCGTCAACAACAAGTGCAGTCGGCCCCATCAGGTCCCGTGACAAGATCTCAAACTCAGAGACAAACTGGCGCACATATGACTACGCTAGCTTACGAGGACGTTGAGGACCATGAAGAAGTTTTATTCGACCAAGAATTATCCTCCGAGATTGATGGCATCAGTAGCTATGAGTGTGCCATCAGTGCGTTTCTAACCGACGGTCAAAACAATAACAAGGCGCCGGATTTGAGTCAAATTGAACCTAGCAATGCAGACGAAGCTCTGAATAATCCTATGTGGAAGAAATCAATGGACAAAGAGTATGAGGCCCTAATCGACAAGGGAGTGTGGGAAAGAACCAAACCACCTCCTGGAGCCAACATTGTCGGCAACAAATGGGTCTACCTTTGGAAGCGTAATCCAGAAGGGAAACCAATAGTACCTAAATCGAGAATGGTCGCCCAAGGCTTCACGCAGAAGTTTGGAATCGACTATGATGAGACATACTCACCTGTTGCTCGGTTATCCTCCCTACGGATCATATGCGCCATTGCTGCTAGGAATGACTGGCCTATTCATCAAATGGACGTGGACTATGCATACCTCAATGCTAAGTTGCCCGAACCTATTTACATGAAGCAGCCGTATGGATATGAGTCAGGAGACAAAGGCGAAGTGCTACTTTTGAAGAAAGCACTCTACGGCCTCAAGCAATCTGGAAGAGAATGGTACAAACGTCTAAGTGGTGAATTCCACAAGTTAGGATTCACTACGTCAGCCACAGACGGGGCTGTGTTTTATAGACGTGGCGGAAAGGGGCATGTGATCATTGCAACAGCTGTGGACGACCTTACCATCACAGCTGAGAATCAGTCAGTCCTGGACGAAGTCAAACGAGATCTTGCTCAGGTCTTCAGTATGAAAGATCTAGGCGAGATTCATTGGCTATTGAATCTCAAAATCGAAAGAGACTGGCAGAAGAAGACCATTGCAATTTCACAACCTGCATACATCGAGAAGATCATCAAAAAATTTAATCTCGAAGATGCAAAGACTTATGCTACGCCTCTTGATCCAGCCGTAAAATTATCTAAAGACCAATGTCCTTCTACAGAGAGAGGCAAGAAAGCCATGTCGAAATTTCCATACAGGCAAGCTATAGGATCACTGATGTGGGCGGCTGTAGCCACTCGACCTGACATTGCATTTGCGGTGTCATTACTCTCGCAATTCCTTGAAAATCCAGGTGGCACACACTGGAATGCAGTCAAACGTGTCTTCAAATATTTGAAAGGCACAAAGCATTACAAGCTCACACTTGGAAGAAATCAAGACGGCTTGATGGGGTATTCAGATGCGGATTGGGGTTCACAGAGTCATAGGCGTTCGTATTCGGCATACTTATTTCAGATTGATGGAGGCACTGTTTCATGGAGTTGCCAGAAACAGTCGATAGTAGCCCTCTCATCAACTGAAGCCGAATTCGTCGCCCTGACCCATGCGGGAAAAGAGGCTCTTTGGATGCGCCATTTTATTTCTGAAATATTCCAACCACTGAACAGACCCATCCAAGTTTATTCAGACAATCAATCAGCCATTGCCATCACGTATGGCACCCAACAACACACGAGAACCAAGCATTTCGACATCCGATTATATTTCCTTCGAGATATAATCAAAAATCAACAAGCCAAGCTCGTTTATTTGCCAACCGAACAAATGTTGGCAGATATCCTCACTAAAGGACTTCCTAGTCCTAGAGTGAAGATTCTCAACGAGCAAATCGGAATATATTAAGCTTGAGGGGCGTGTTGGGTGCATTTATGCTCCTGCACCAAAATCAAGCATAATATATCCAATTTGTTGTGTGGCCTTCCAATTTCTTCTCACATTGTTCTTGTATTATGCATCCATTTCTCTGGTTATTTTCGAAATTTTCCACTCATTCCTTATCTCTCTATTTCATCTTGTTATTCCTACTTTCACAAGCGGCTGCACCCAGCGGAGTCTGAAATGACTTTGACGCGCGAGCTCTTGGGCGCTAAAGGGCCGGGTAGTAGTACATGCGCAGTGGAACACATTTCCCCCTCTCTCAGTGACCACTAAATTCACTGAGAGAGGCAAGTAAATTAGTCTAGTAGTCTTTGCATTTATTGACCTAGAAATCCTCTGTAGTGAATTGATTTCTAGGTAGTGTATAATATATTTATAGTGACCACTAAATTCACTGAGAGAGTGAATTGATTTCTAGTCTATTCCTTTGAATAACAAGTCCATACCTACTGCCTATAATTCCTGTCCTCTACAGCCTGGACATGCTATAGAGAGTTGCTTGGCTAAAGGAGGTGGTAAAGAAGGCCAGGGGCCACGTCAGAAGAAGAAAGCGAAAGCCAAAAAGAAGAAGGGCAAAGCCAAGGCGAATGTTGCCGAAGAAGTGTCCTCTGAGGAGGATGAGAGTGGCAGTCCAGCCGCTTTCGCCAACTTCGACTGCTCTAATTTGAGTAGTTTATCTCTGGACACTGTTGTTATTCTCGACACTGGAACGACCGCACATATGACCCCTCACAAGAATTTATTGAGGGATTACAGTCCATTCTCACAGCCGCGCACAATTCGTGCAGCCAACAAAGGCACTTTTGATGCCTTTGGTTCAGGCTCACTCGTGCTATCTAACAAGGTTGGAGATAAGACTGTGAACATTACATTGAAGGATACGTTCTACGCGCCAAAAATGGCTGTTACCCTCATCTCGATCGGCCGGTGCGATGATGCAGGCTATAACACACAAATAGCTGATCAGAAATGCACAATATCCAATCGTAAAGGCAGGATATTGATGCAAGCACCGAAGCTGAATGGCTTATATCGATTTGATTTACAACACACAAGTGCCGAAGCGCATGTATGCGCATCAGCCATGGAAATACATCAAAAATGGGGCACATTTCACAAAAGTCCCTACAGCACTTGCTCAACCGTGGCATGATATTAGGCATTGAATTGAGCTCAAAAGGTGACAAGGTTGTTTGCGATGCGTGCATTCAGGCGAAGATTGCACGTAAATCACTTCCTCAGGAACCCAGAAGCCGATCATCAAAATTCGGTGACAGAATTTATTCTGATGTCTGGGGACCAGCGAGACACTCCACAATTGACAAGAAATCCTATTATGTGTCTTTCATCGACGACTACTCAAGGGAATCGGTTATCTATTTGATGGCAAACAAATCGGAAGCATTTTCAAAATATAAACTCTACGAGGCTTTGATGCTTCGACAGAGGAACGTGCACATCAAAGCACTTGTTTCCGACAGAGGGGGTGAATATACAAGCTCGGAATTTGAACAGCATTTAGCCAAGCAAGGCACGAAGCATCGGTTAACCGTACACGACACCCCAGAGTCGAATGGTGTTGCTGAACGTTTAAACCGAACTCTAGTTGAAAGAGCTCGTGCCATGCTATTGGAATCAAGTCTTCCTAAGACTCTATGGGGGCATGCAATTTTGCATGCCAACTATCTTAGGAATCGGACACACACAAGAGCTTTGCCAGACAAAACCCCTTTTGAAATGATCCATCACGAGAAACCGAACTTGAAAGACATACACGTGTGGGGAATTGAAGTCTACGTTAAAGTCAAAGAGGGAAACAAACTAGCAGCCCGTGCCAAAAGAGCTCGGTGGATAGGAATCTCTGGACAGAGCCATGGTCACTGCATCTACTGGCCTGACTCTCAGAAGGTTTCTGTCGAGTGGAATATTATATTTGACTCAGAGATGAAGGGGGGCAAAGCTCCAATCATTTCTATTGAAGAGTCACAGCTACCTACGTCCAGAAAAATGGTACAGGCCATCTCGGCGCCAGCACCTATGCCTAGCCGCTTAGTCAGCGAAGAGGCAAAGATCGAGGAAATTGATGATGATGAACCAGAGGTGTAGAGGACAGGAATTATAGGCAGTAGGTATGGACTTGTTATTCAAAGGAATAGACTAGAAATCAATTCACTCTCTCAGTGAATTTAGTGGTCACTATAAATATATTATACACTACCTAGAAATCAATTCACTACAGAGGATTTCTAGGTCAATAAATGCAAAGACTACTAGACTAATTTACTTGCCTCTCTCAGTGAATTTAGTGGTCACTGAGAGAGGGGGAAATGTGTTCCACTGCGCATGTACTACTACCCGGCCCTTTAGCGCCCAAGAGCTCGCGCGTCGAAGTCATTTCAGACTCCGCTGGGTGCAGCCGCTTGTGAAAGTAGGAATAACAAGATGAAATAGAGAGATAAGGAATGAGTGGAAAATTTCGAAAATAACCAGAGAAATGGATGCATAATACAAGAACAATGTGAGAAGAAATTGGAAGGCCACACCAAATTGGATATATTATGCTTGATTTTGGTGCAGGAGCATAAATGCACCCAACACGCCCCCTCAAGCTTAATATATTCCGATTTGCTCGTTGAGAATCTTCACTCTAGGAC
This sequence comes from Gautieria morchelliformis, assembly GCA_015179125.1. NCBI lineage: Eukaryota > Fungi > Basidiomycota > Agaricomycetes > Gomphales > Gomphaceae > Gautieria > Gautieria morchelliformis. Next base: position 264,004 of record WHVA01000055.1, on the reverse strand, counting down.
TAGGAAGTCCTTTAGTGAGGATATCTGCCAACATTTGTTCGGTTGGCAAATAAACGAGCTTGGCTTGTTGATTTTTGATTATATCTCGAAGGAAATATAATCGGATGTCGAAATGCTTGGTTCTCGTGTGTTGTTGGGTGCCATACGTGATGGCAATGGCTGATTGATTGTCTGAATAAACTTGGATGGGTCTGTTCAGTGGTTGGAATATTTCAGAAATAAAATGGCGCATCCAAAGAGCCTCTTTGCCCGCATGGGTCAGGGCGACGAATTCGGCTTCAGTTGATGAGAGGGCTACTATCGACTGTTTCTGGCAACTCCATGAAACAGTGCCTCCATCAATCTGAAATAAGTATGCCGAATACGAACGCCTATGACTCTGTGAACCCCAATCCGCATCTGAATACCCCATCAAGCCGTCTTGATTTCTTCCAAGTGTGAGCTTGTAATGCTTTGTGCCTTTCAAATATTTGAAGACACGTTTGACTGCATTCCAGTGTGTGCCACCTGGATTTTCAAGGAATTGCGAGAGTAATGACACCGCAAATGCAATGTCAGGTCGAGTGGCTACAGCCGCCCACATCAGTGATCCTATAGCTTGCCTGTATGGAAATTTCGACATGGCTTTCTTGCCTCTCTCTGTAGAAGGACATTGGTCTTTAGATAATTTTACGGCTGGATCAAGAGGCGTAGCATAAGTCTTTGCATCTTCGAGATTAAATTTTTTGATGATCTTCTCGATGTATGCAGGTTGTGAAATTGCAATGGTCTTCTTCTGCCAGTCTCTTTCGATTTTGAGATTCAATAGCCAATGAATCTCGCCTAGATCTTTCATACTGAAGACCTGAGCAAGATCTCGTTTGACTTCGTCCAGGACTGACTGATTCTCAGCTGTGATGGTAAGGTCGTCCACAGCTGTTGCAATGATCACATGCCCCTTTCCGCCACGTCTATAAAACACAGCCCCGTCTGTGGCTGACGTAGTGAATCCTAACTTGTGGAATTCACCACTTAGACGTTTGTACCATTCTCTTCCAGATTGCTTGAGGCCGTAGAGTGCTTTCTTCAAAAGTAGCACTTCGCCTTTGTCTCCTGACTCATATCCATACGGCTGCTTCATGTAAATAGGTTCGGGCAACTTAGCATTGAGGTATGCATAGTCCACGTCCATTTGATGAATAGGCCAGTCATTCCTAGCAGCAATGGCGCATATGATCCGTAGGGAGGATAACCGAGCAACAGGTGAGTATGTCTCATCATAGTCGATTCCAAACTTCTGCGTGAAGCCTTGGGCGACCATTCTCGATTTAGGTACTATTGGTTTCCCTTCTGGATTACGCTTCCAAAGGTAGACCCATTTGTTGCCGACAATGTTGGCTCCAGGAGGTGGTTTGGTTCTTTCCCACACTCCCTTGTCGATTAGGGCCTCATACTCTTTGTCCATTGATTTCTTCCACATAGGATTATTCAGAGCTTCGTCTGCATTGCTAGGTTCAATTTGACTCAAATCCGGCGCCTTGTTATTGTTTTGACCGTCGGTTAGAAACGCACTGATGGCACACTCATAGCTACTGATGCCATCAATCTCGGAGGATAATTCTTGGTCGAATAAAACTTCTTCATGGTCCTCAACGTCCTCGTAAGCTAGCATAGTCATATGTGCGCCAGTTTGTCTCTGAGTTTGAGATCTTGTCACGGGACCTGATGGGGCCGACTGCACTTGTTGTTGACGGATCCTTTCGCTTCTCCTTATCGGTTCAGCTTCTCTAGGTCTGTCATCAACTCCCTGAATAGGTTGCAGCTTTTCAAGATATTCTTCCGGTGCACTTTCATCAATTTCTTCGATCTTTGCCTCTTCGCTGACTAAGCGACCGGGCACAGGCACTGATGCCGGAATGGCCTTCTTCTCTTCTTTAGACGTAGGTAGCTTGGATTCCTCAATAGAAATGATTGGGACCTTTCCCTTCTTCATTTCTGAATCAAAGACAATGTTCCGCTCGACAGAAACTTTGTGCGAGTCAGGCCAATAAACATAATGACCATGGCTCTGCGCAGAAATTCCTATCCACCGAGCTCTCTTGGCACGAGCTTCCAATTTATCTCCCTGAGTGATTTTAACGTAAATTTCAGTTCCCCACGCGTGAATGTCTTTGAGATTCGGTTTTTCATGGTGAATCATCTCGTAGGGCGTTTTATCTGGTAGAGCTCTTGTATGCGTCCTGTTCCTAAGATAATTGGCATGCTGTATCGCATAGCCCCATAATATCTTAGGAAGGCCTGATTCTAGCAGCATGGCACGAGTTCTCTCAGTGAGGGTTCGGTTCAGGCGCTCCGCAACACCATTGGACTCTGGTGTGTCGTGTACCGTCAACTGATGCTTCGTGCCTTGTTTGGCTAGATGCTGTTCGAATTCAGAGCTCGTATACTCGCCCCCTCGATCAGAAACAAGTGCCTTGATGTGCACATTTCTCTGTCGAAGCATTAAAGCCTCGTAGAGCTTGTACTTTGAGAATGCTTCTGATTTGTTCGCCATGAGATAGATCACCGATTCTCTTGAGTAGTCATCGATAAAGGAGACATAATATGACTTCTTATCGATCGTGAGGTGTCTTGCAGGTCCCCAGACATCAGAATAAATTCTGTCACCGAATTTTGATGTTCGGTCTCTGGGTTCTCGAGGAAGAGGTTTGCGCGCAATCTTGGCCTGAATACACGCATCACAGACAATTCTATCGCCTGTGGAGCTCAGTTCAATGCCCAATATCATGCCATGATTTAATAGATGTTGTAGGGACTTCTGCGAGATGTGCCCCATCTTTTGATGAATTTCCATGGCAGATAAACACATATGGGCTTGAGCACTTGGTGACTGGAGGTCTAGTCGATATAAGCCATTGACTTTCGGTGCTTGCATCAATACTTTTCCAGCAGCATTAGATATTGTGCATTTCTGGCCACCGAGTCGAATGTCGTAGCCAGCATCATCGCACCGACCGATCGAGACGAGGGTAGCAGCAATTTTGGGTGCATAGTATGTATCCTGCAACGTGACTTCTACTGTTCTATCTCCAACCTTATTGGATAATACGAGCAGTCCTGAGCCGAAGGCATCAAAGGTACCTTTGTTGGCTGCTCGGATAGTCCTCGGCTGTGAGAATTGACAGTAGTTCCTCAATAAATTTTTGTGAGGAGTCATATGCGATGTCGTTCCGGTGTCGAGTATGACTATAACTCCTGAGGATGTGCTCAAATTGAAATTAGAGCACTCGTCAAAATTGGTGAAGGCAAGATGCCCATCACCACTTTCCTCAGAAGTAGACTCTTCTTCGGCAACATTCGCTTTTGCTTTACCCTTCTTCTTCTTCTTGCCTTTGGCTTTCTTCTTCTGACGTGGTCCTTGACCTTCTTTACCACCTCCTTTAGCCCAGCAATTTTCGATGGAATGTCCAGGCTTTTTGCAGTTGGTGCATACATGCGCCTTCTGCCCCTTCTGGTCCTTCTTAGTAGATGAACCAATAAACACCTGCTCTTCTTGCGGGAGTGTTTTCTTCCTGTCATACTGAGCCTTTAGTACCCTAATAATATTATCAGGGACCAATGGCATCCCGCATTCTTCAAGCGAAGTTGTAAGGGCATTCATGACTGCCTCATAGGATGGTGGAAGTGACGCAAGGATTATGTCCATGAATTCTTCTTCAGAAACTCTAGCTCCCATCTCATTAAGACGAGCATATAGGTCTTGGGCCTTGTCCAAGTGATCTCTCAAGTCTCCATCCTCAGGACATCTCATACTGCGGAGTTGTCTCTGCAGGCTGGTGAGGACCATCTTGGGCTTTTTGGTCATTTCATTGACCAGTGCATCCCAAGTCTCTTTTGCTGTCTTCTGCTTCTGTAGCATCAGGGCTAATGACTCTGACACTGAGACGATGATTTGGGTCTTGGCTTGTCCTTCTCTAGCAAGGTATCTCTCCAGCTTCTCCTCGGCCTTATCCATCTGAGTTTCCTCAGCTTCTGTTAGAATATGGCCTGGGGGCATGACTGGAGGATCAGGAGGTCGAGTGACTCTCCCTTCTACATGCTTGAGCAGATTTTTGGACTCAAAATAGCTGATGAGAGTGGCTCGCCACAATGGCCAATTACTTCCATCAGTAGCAAGCTTCTCAACACCCAACAGCTTCTCAGAAGTGTCTCCGGGGCCCATAACCCTGTAGAGGACAGGAATTATAGGCAGTAGGTATGGACTTGTTATTCAAAGGAATAGACTAGAAATCAATTCACTCTCTCAGTGAATTTAGTGGTCACTATAAATATATTATACACTACCTAGAAATCAATTCACTACAGAGGATTTCTAGGTCAATAAATGCAAAGACTACTAGACTAATTTACTTGCCTCTCTCAGTGAATTTAGTGGTCACTGAGAGAGGGGGAAATGTGTTCCACTGCGCATGTACTACTACCCGGCCCTTTAGCGCCCAAGAGCTCGCGCGTCGAAGTCATTTCAGACTCCGCTGGGTGCAGCCGCTTGTGAAAGTAGGAATAACAAGATGAAATAGAGAGATAAGGAATGAGTGGAAAATTTCGAAAATAACCAGAGAAATGGATGCATAATACAAGAACAATGTGAGAAGAAATTGGAAGGCCACACAACAAATTGGATATATTATGCTTGATTTTGGTGCAGGAGCATAAATGCACCCAACAAGAGGAACGTCTGAAAGAGCTGCAACCCAGTCAGACTGTTGATGCCAGACCTAAAGAAGCTGCTCCAACAAGGAGAAGCGAGAGAATCCGTCAGCAGCAGGTGCAGCCGGCCCCAAGTGGTCCCGTAACAAGATCTCAAACCAAGAGACATGCTGGTGCAGATATCACTACACTAGCTTACGAGGACATTGAGGACCATCAAGACAAATTATTCGAACAAGATTTATCCTCTGTCACTGACGGCATCAGTGATTATAACCTTGCCATCAGTACACTTTCGACCTCCGATCAAAACAAAGATAATGTGCTGCCGGATTTGAATCAGACCGAGCCTAGCAATGCAGATGAAGCCTTAAATGATCCTATGTGGAAAGCATCGATGGATAAAGAGTATAAGGTGCTACTCGACAAAGGTGTATGGGAAGTGGTTAAACCACCTCCTGGGGCAAATATTGTCGGAAATAGATGGGTATTCCTCTGGAAACGCAATCCAGAAGGTGAACCCATCACACCTAGATCGAGAATGGTCGCCCAAGGCTTTACACAAAGTTTTGGAGTCGACTACAATGAAACCTATGCACCTGTTGCTCGGATGACTTCCTTACGGATTATATGTGCCATTGCTGCCAGGAACAACTGGCCTATTCACCAAATGGATGTGGACAGTGCGTATTTGAATGCTACACTGCCAGAACCTATTTACATGAGACAGCCGTATGGATATGAGACCGGAGACAAAGATGATGTCCTCCTGCTGAAGAAAGCACTTTACGGCCTCAAACAATCTGGAAGGGAATGGTACAAACGTCTGAGTGGTGAATTTCTCAAGTTAGGATTCACTAAATCAGCTTCGGATGGAGCTGTATTTTGCAGACGTGGACCGAGAGGGCATGCGATTATTGCAACGGCGGTAGACAACCTCACTATCACAGCTGAGAGTCAACCAATCCTCGATGGGGTAAAGCATGATCTTGCCCAGATCTTCAGTATGAAAAATCTAGGCGAGATTCATTGGCTTTTGAACCTCAAAATCGAAAGAGATTGGAATAACAAATCGATTGCAATATCACAAGCTGCATACATCCAAAAAATCATCAAAAAATTCAATCTGGATGATGCTAAAACATTTTCCACGCCTCTCGACCCAGCCGTTAAATTATCCAGAGACCAATGCCCTTCTACAGATGAAGACAAACAGAAGATGTCAAGAATTCCATACAGACAAGCGATAGGATCATTGATGTGGGCAGCAGTAGCCACTCGACCAGACATTGCGTTCGCAGTGTCATTACTTTCTCAATTCCTCGAAAACCCAGGTCCAACACATTGGCATGCAGTCAAACGTGTCTTTAAATATCTAAAAGGCACGATAGACTACAAATTGACACTTGGGAAAAATCGAGACGGCCTCATTGGGTATTCAGATGCGGATTGGGCTTCTCAAGAGCACAGGCACTCATACTCGGCTTATATTTTTCAGATTGATGGAGGGACAGTATCATGGAGTTGTCAAAAACAATCCATAGTAGCCCTATCATCAACTGAAGCCGAATTCGTTGCCCTGACTCATGCGAGTAAAGAAGCCTTATGGATGCGCCACTTTATTTCTGAAGTATTCCAACCGCTGAATTGTCCCATCAAACTTTATTCAGACAATCAATCAGCCATTGCCATCGTTTATGGCACTCAACAACACACGAGGACCAAACATTTCGACATTAGATTATATTTCATCCGAGATATAGTCGAAGATGAAGAAATTAAGCTTGTGTACCTACCAACGGAACACATGCTAGCCGATCTTCTCACTAAAGGACTTCCTAGTCCTAGAGTGAGAATCCTCAACGAGAAAATCAGAATATATTAAGCTTGAGGGGGCGTGTTGGGTGCATTTATGCTCCTGCACCAAAATCAAGCATAATATATTCAATTTATTGTGTGGTGTTTCAATATTTTCTCATACTGTTCTTGTACCATGCATCCATTTCTCTGCTTATTTTCGAAATTTTCTAGTCACTCCTTATCTCTCCATTCCATTCTGTTATTTCTATTTTCACAGGCGGCTGCACCCAGCGGAGTTTGAAATGACTTCGACGCGCGAGCCCTTGGGCGCTAAAGGGCCGGGTGCAAGTATATGCCTTCTGAGACAGGATTACACTCCTCTCTCAGTGACAATAAATTCACTGAGAGAGGCGAGTAGTATCTTTCATATTTACATAGCATGTTGACTAAAAATCATGTAGTGTATTTGATTTTAGGTATTGTATTAATACATCAGTGACAATAAATTCACTGAGAGAGTGTATTTGATTTTAGCTTTCTAAGAACTCTACCGAACCTTCCCTGCCATAGCCCCGAGTTGCTAACACTCTATGCCCTTTTGAGATCTGGACAGACCACAAGAACCTCGAGTATTTCCGCATGGCTAAGAAGCTGAACCGACGACAAGCACGGTGGTCCCTACACCTGTCCCGGTTTGACTTCATGCTCCACCACCGCCCCGGCCGCACCATGGGCAAGCCCGATGCCCTATCCCGCCGCGCGGATCACGGAAGCGGAAGTGGAGACAACGCAGATATGACACTGCTCCGCCCAAGTCTCTTTGCAATCCGTGCCCTAGAAGGAGTAACTGCAGTTGGGGCGGAAGCGGAAATGCTCCGGGATATCCGGAGGCAGTACCGGAATGGAGAGAAGGAGGAGTCGGTGGTGAAGGCAGTGGAGGAACTCCGGAAGGGGCACTCACGGTCTGTACGGGCAGCGGAATGGTCGGAACGTGATGGACTGCTCCACTTCAGAGGCAAGGTCTATGTTCCGGGTGGGGCGGACCTCCGCCGTCGCATCGTGTCCCAGCACCATGACACACGTGTCGCTGGGCATGCTGGCAGGTGGAAGACGCTGGAGTTAGTGGCTCGGAATTACTGGTGGCCTCAGATGTCCCGCTACATCGGAGAGTACGTGAAGACGTGTGACCTTTGTCTCCGAACCAAAGCGCAACGACGTCCGCCCGTCAGAGAACTTGTTCCGCTCCCGATTCCCGAATCCCGCTGGGACACCATCAGTGTCGACTTCATCGTTGAACTCCCAGAGTCTCATGGCTACGACGCGATCATGAACGTCGTGGATTCGGTGAGCAAGGTGTCCCACTTCATTCCGACGCACACGACGATCACAGCCCTCGGAGCGGCCCGCCTGTTCCTTGCACATGTCTGGAAGTTGCATGGGCTCCCGAAGCAAGTCGTTTCCGACCGAGGTCCGCAGTTTGTCGCGGAACTGACTCGGGAGCTCTACCGCCTGCTCGGCATAAAGCTGGCTACCACCACAGCGTACCATCCGCAGGGTGACGGACAGACGGAACGGGTCAATCAGGAGTTGGAGCGATATCTCCGCCTCTTTGTCAATGAGAGGCAGGATGACTGGGATGAGTTACTTCCGCTGGCGGAATTCCAATACAACAACCATGTCCATTCCGCCACGCAACAGACTCCCTTCATGCTTGACTCCGGACGACACCCGCGGATGGGCTTCGAACCACGCCAGGCTGACTCCCGACTCGAGACGGTCAATGAGTTCCGAGACCGCATGGACTCCACCCTTTCGGAAGCCAAGTCGGCCCTTGCGAAGGCCAAGGATGACATGGCAAGGTACTACAACCGACGCCGGGTTCCTGCCCCGGAGTACCAAGTTGGAGACAAGGTGTACCTAGATGCAAGTGACATCCGCACCACACGCCCTTCGCAGAAGCTTGCCCACCGCTACCTTGGGCCCTTCACAGTGATGCGGAGGGTTGGACGGAATGCATACCGCCTCCGACTTCCGATGTCCATGTCCCGCCTCCACCCCGTCTTCAACGTGGTGAAGTTACTCCCTATGCTTGAGGACCCAATTCCACGTCGGAAGGCTCATCCGCCACCTCCGCCAGAAATTGTAGATGGGGAAGAGCACTACGTGGTAGAACGGATCCTGGACAGCCGGTTTGTGCGAGGACGACTCCAATTCCTCGTGAAATGGGAAGGGTATGGGTACGAGGAGAATTCGTGGGTCCCGGAGCAAGATGTTTCCGCTCCTGACAAACTCCGGGAGTTCTACAGGACACATCCAGGTGCCCCTCGCCGAATCCGCTCGCTGGCATTTCAATCCCTTGTGTCCCGCGCTTCGAGGACGCAGCACGCTAGAGGGGGGGTGATGTCAGGGGACACCCTGTTTTCCATTTCCAGTTCCGACTCCATTTCCGACTCCGCTTCCGGTTCCGATTCCATCTCCGCATCCGCTTTCGGGAACGATTCCGCTTCTGGGAGAACTTCCACCAGTTCCGTTCGCCTTGCCAGTTCCACTCCAATTTCCGACTTCCGCCCCGGAACAGTGTCGGAAATCAAGCGACTCGCATAATAGGTGGCATCAAGGGTCGATCAAGGGTCAGGGGGATGCAGGGTTGATGGCGGGTGCCAAGCGTTGTCCCTGGCTGCGCAGCGTAGTATAATACGGGCTCGCTGACATTGGGGGTCCTTAGACTTTTCTCTTTGGATTTCCCCTTGTCAGTTGTGTGGTAGTGTGATCTCCACGACTAGCCAGGGTTGCCCTTACAATGACCCTGTTCAAGAGAGGCAGATGGCTGATGAGGAGGTTCCCAAGCTGAATGAGGGGCAAAGGTCTGCGCATGATCAGATATTACGGTCGGCACTGGACATAGATGCTCAGGGGAAACCTAATGGACAAATGTTTTTCGTCACTGGCTCAGGGGGCGCTGGGAAATCATTCACATGGAACACCCTAATCCACTCCTGTAGAGCGGAGAGTCTCATTGTGCTTGCTGTAGCCTCATCTGCAATGGCTGCACTTATCCTCACTAATGGGACAACCTCTCACAGCATGCTTGGAATTCCAATTCCTGTCCATGAGGGCTCTCTCTCCTCCATCAAAAAGAACTCTGACCAGGCTGATATGCTGAGACTGGCCAGGCTCATCATTTGGGATGCCAGCCTGACCGACCCTTTGGTGGCATCACGGTTGCCTTTGGAGGTGACTTTCAGCAGACTCTCCCAATTGTCCCCAAAGGCTCCAAGGAGGATATCGTGGGAGCTACCCTTCAGAAGTCATATCTGTGGCCAAAGATCAAGGTCCTCCATCTGACAGAGAACATGCGGGTGAGAAATGACCCTGACAGAGCCAGGTTTGCAGAATGGCTGCAGAATGTGGGTCAGGGAAAGGATCTCCCACTAGATCATACCTTCTCACTCCCTCAACACATGGTTTGTGGCCCTGGAATTGCAGAGCTGATCCAGGAAATATACCCTGGCATTGGCAATGCAATCCCTGCCCAGGACAATTATTTCTTGGAGCGGGCCATCCTCTGTCCCAGAAATATTGAGGTCAATGAGATCAATTCCATGGTGTTGAGGCAGTTTCCAGGTGATGCTCAGGTCTTCCACTGTGCAGATTCTGTCAAGGAAACCGACTTTGCAGAGCAGTATCCTGTGGAGTATCTGAATTCCATAGAGATGGGCAGTCTTCCTCCTGCTCACTTGGAAGTCAAGCCTGGAGTGCCTCTGATGATGTTGCACAATTTGGATAAGAAGCAAGGACTATGCAATGGGACAAGGTTGCAGTTGGTGAGGATGAGGAATACAGTGTTGGAGGTCAGGATCATCTCAGGTCCACGTGCAGGAAATACTGCTTTCATCCCCAGGATCACCATTTCACCATCAGAGGGGGAATTACCATTTGTGCTGCAGAGGAGACAGTTTCCAGTGCGTGTGGCATTTGCAATGACCATCAACAAGTCTCAGGGACAGTCTTTGGGTACGGTTGGGCTGGACCTGAGATATCCAGTGTTTGGACATGGTCAGTTGTATGTTGGTGTTTCAAGGGGAACAAGCTGGAACAAAGTGAAGGTCTTGCTTGAGGAGGGTTTGAACACAACCAACATTGTATATAAAGATGTATTACTTAGAGCTCCTTGATTTCTGATATCTACTTGATGCAAATTGATTACTTTGATTTTCCCCAATGCACTTGAACTTACTGATATGTTAGACTTACCGATGCGTTAGACTGACTGATGCATTAGACTTACTGATGCGTTTGACCTTACCGAGGCGTTTGACTTGCACCCCCGCGCTTCGCGCGGGTATCCACCTAGTATTGAGGATACCCACTGCTTGCTGTCTGGATGCGAGCGTGGCGGCTCAGATAATGTGCTATAGCTCCAGTACCCTGTGCGATTCCCTTGTGGGGATGTCAGCCTATACCAAGCTCTTCCGCCGTTTGCTCTATTAGTACAGTACAGTCCAGCCGCGTTTCGGAACAAGTCAATGCTTTCACGCACCATCAAATAGGTTGCTCCATGATGGTGTATATCCAGTCGCAAGGATAACTGTGCTAGCTTTCAACGCTTCCCCACTCAGAAGAACATACGGTTCTACACGTACAAGCTTTATCTTTCCAGAATGGACGAGCGCGTGGAAGCCGTTGGGATGCCCGACACCCTCATCGTTGGTGTGGATCCCCCAGAATAATAAGGAATGTGCATTGCGAAGCAGAGAACAAGTACACCGGCAACAGCTCCCCAAAGTCGAGACTTGACGAACTGGGGTCAACCCCACTCCCTTCTTCCACAGATTTTCTAGAAGAGATCCGGGCAGTGCACGAGTAAGAGGAAGGTCAATACCTCCAGTTCATGGAAAGGTGATGAAGAAATAAACGAGGACGTGGAACAAGTTCCGGTCATCCTTACATGAAATCTCCTTGCAGTCCGATTACGATGTCTTCCTGCGACTCGCAAAGACTGGCGCAAGATTAGTGTACAGCGCCATACCTCAACGCTGTCTTATCCCTTTCATACATCCACACTCGCATATCCATTACTGTACCTCTGCATCCCCATATCTACTCTGTCGAAACTTGAGCGATAGGATTTCATCAGATGAGTGACTTTTTTGCATTTCACACCTGCTCTGGCTAGCCTTCCATGAGCACACCTTGCAGCAAGTAGTGATGGAAAATTGAAATCACGACTATACACAATAGTAATGTGAGACTGTCCTTGACAGATGCTCGGCAGGTCGGCATGACGCATGACCCACGACCCAGCCAAAAGCTAATCTTTGGCTAACTCGTGCGTCATGCCGACATGGCAAGCGCACGGCCGAACGACGTATTTGTCACCCGTGGCCTACAACCACCCATAGACACCCATACCCAGGGGGCGCGCGGTTCCATTTTCGTCGTGCGCGCGCAAAATAATATTTGTGCATTTTGACCGCCATACTCCACTGTTATTAAAACATTTCTATCGCCAATTATATCACATAAACCCTTGCTCCACTTCCACCCAAACCCATGGGATGTCCTTGATCAAGTTGAAGAGGGGCTGAGCATGGTGTGAGAAGTCTTGGATGAACCGGCAGTAGAAATTCACAAAGCTGACAAAGGACTGTACTTCATGTCAGCTCCAAGGTGTTGGACACTCTAAGAGGCCCTTCACCTTCACCAGGCCAGGTTGACCTCCACAGCCCCTCCAAGACAGTAAGTCTGAGGTACTTGATCTGGGTTCTCTTGAACTTGCACTTCTTCGGTTTGAGGCATAGCTTGCATTCCCACAGCCGTTCCAGGACCGCCAAATGACCCTCTGATGTTCCGAGAGCATTTTCATGAAAATGAGGGTGTCATCAAGGTACACTCAGATGACACCCTCCATGATCATGTCTCAGAAAACATCATTCATCATTGTCTGGAAGGTCGCCAGACTGTTTGTGAGGCTGAAGAACATTACCTGAGGTTCAAACAGACCTCAATTCATGTGGAAAGCTACCTTCCACTCATCTGCTTCCTGGATCCAGACATTATTGAAGTAAAGGTTTTCCCTGACATGAAGACTCACTGCTTGCTTTACATTTTGCCCCAGGGAAAACTTGTGTAACACCACGTATTTGTTTATAATTTTAACTTGCAAACTATTATTGTTTTGTTAAGATCTTGGAGGTTGGAAATATCCTTGTTAAACTTCATGTTTTCATTGAGTCTTGCCTTGACAAATAACTCATGCATAATACTACATTTTCTCAAGGTTTTATTTAGAGTTTTACCAGACAGAATCCAATGATTTCCTTGGATTTTCATGGCAGGCCAAATCATGGGGGAATTCACAGGTTTGTTAAGGTTTTTCCTGGCCAAAAATATTATAATATAATTCAACCACTTTTTCCTGTTTTACTCAGGGTTTTTCCCATGGGAAAACTTCCTATTCCCCCAGTGAAGACAACTAATCTACCTTAGTTAACCACGCTCGCACCGAATACAAGCGCAAATAGGACTCCGAGCGCACCGACCTCACCCTCGACTCGAGGACCGAGTACATTCGTTCCTCCCGTCACCGAAAAATTCACGCCGCATCGTTCATGCACACTCATAAGGCCTTCTTCCTCTCACCTGCATCATTTTCCAGCATACTATCATTATTTCTTATCAGCCTTTCTTTGTATACCGGTGGTGGGGAACGGTGGGATCGCCGGCTGGCAGCTGCGGATTTGGTGGGATCGGTCGAGGGCGGGGAACCTGAAGCGATCGGTAGAGAGCGGGGAACCTGACGTGATCGGTAGAGCGCGGGGAACCTGAAGTGATCGGTAGAGGCCGGGGAACCTGACGTGATCGGTTGGGACCAGGGAATCTGCGATCGGTCCCCAGCAGTAATACGATATCTGTAAATAATCCCCATGCAAACCGCTGTCATCATATTTGAACCGTAGTTCTAAGCAACCGTTGCAATGCTCCCGGAACTGATAACAAGAGATATAATAAATTCTATTCATCAGGTCTACCCGACGCGATAGAAATGGTATCGCTTTTGTGATCCAGCATGACCGGGATGGTGGTTTTCACCGACCTGGTCACCTGAACCTCCCCGGATACGGGTCGATTCTCACTGGGCTTCATTGTTGAGAACGCTCGATCTCTCATGTCTACTCACAATGGAACAGTTCCAGTTGTAGCTGTCTGCCATATTACTCCATGTAATGCCAATTATAACAGCACGCTGACGTGCCAAAGTAATCCCGAGGATGGAGACGCCGTGATGACTGTGGTACCCGACCATGAATTATCAACTACTGAGTACAATGTTTTGAACCACATGAGGTAATTATTTAATTTGGGCTGCGCGCGCATGCGGTCAAGCGTCCCCTGTAAATCTAGAGTAATAGGTTTGAAGGATAATGTAACGAGGTATTACAATATTATAAGTCCTGCATGTTCAGGGTGTTGTCATCCCAATGTGCAAATTGGACTCCACCGGACGGTTCTGCCAAGTTCCACAAGATACCACTCTCAATGCGAGCCCTCCTCAGGGAGGTGTCGGTCGTCATATATTTATCATAGGTGTTTTGGGGAGGGATGGGCCCATGATCGGAGATATAGAAGCCAGTGCGGAGGGAGCGAAGATTGATAACGAGACGGGAAATCATTAGAGAAGTGATCATCTGGGAGAACCTGATATGACATCCGTCAGCTTTAGGCATGCGTATATGCTACAAAGCACACATGCCCTGCACCGAGAGCCTTGAGATCGTCCATTGCAGTCTAACGACGAGTCTGTAAGTGGCATTTGTATCGTTCAACTAAGGACTCAACGTACCAGGAATAAGATTACATTTAGTAAGTTTGCGCTGAATATACACAGGAAGTAGAGAACCCCGTCTCTCTGGAGGACCTGAAACAATCTGCAACAAAGTTAAGTCTCGAGACTCTGGGATTCCTTTCCAGACAACAAAGGTGTATATACCAGCGGCCAAATGTGACCCGATACATAGTGAAAAAGAAACAAACTCACGCCATTTTATTATGTCCCCTCGAAAACTTTTGTGTTCGCCAAAGCGTGAGGAGAAAGACAGCCGAGTCCGTGATCAACGGCATGACCCAGAAGGGAACTTAAGGTAGTCTGCATGTATTGAAAGAAAGGAAAAGACGGGAAACGCACTAAAGAGGCCCGCATGCGACAGACTTCCGGTCAGCATGCACCCCACGAGCACAGAGGGAAGCGGGACGCCTGTTCGTTTATAATGGTTGGTTTTTATATGCCCGTTTATTTGCTCAGATTCGCGTTTTGAGCTGAGAATTGGGAAAACACACATACGTTCGGTATAGACCAGGGCCATTGTACAAAATGCTACTTGTATGACCCACAAACAACCGAGGAAGGCGAGGATACGTCCGTCCCGTTCCCAGATGGCATACACACGAAGCATCATAATGCCTGATTGCGCGTGTGCGCGATATGTTGAGCCACAGGCCTATAGAGATGGAATGAGGGTAAATACGCACTTTCAGCGACTGGAAGAACAGCACAAAACGTATGTGTGGAGATGGTCGAAGCTGTTATGCGGTGGGCTTACGTACCGGCAGTGATGGCGATGGATCCGCCGCCCTCGAAACGCACGAAATGATCGCATGCCCAACTGAGCACAAGGAAAGAGTTGAGGATCTGGACGTCCGCAGCTCTGGCATGCGGAAAAACGACCTACTTCTGTCAAGTAAAAGGTCCCCGTCAGTGACTTTCGGAATCCGTGAACCATCAAGCGAAAATAAAGTGTCGCGCTAACCAGAGGTGGATAGAACGCGCACATTTTTTGTCCAAGCAGGAGACTGGAATGCGACTACTTCAACGATGAACTTCAGCGGCGTGATGTAGCGATTTAGGGCGAAAAGTATTGTTGCGCCAGACAGCGGCCGTTTCCAAACATACTGGACCTAAAAAGTACGCGCTTTATGTAAAAGGGAGGGGTTTGGCAAAACTTCAAAATTTCTTTCACCTCGTTGGCGAGGGTAAGCGCTGTTCGAAGGTGAATGATTGAAGATTATTAGGGTATGACTTCCCTGTGCGGGAAAGAAGGACGCGGGGTACGTACCATGATCGTAGATCATCATCACAAAACCGGCGAGCTGAAACATCTTGCCTGCTTGTCTGGAAGGAAAATGCCACAGCGATATCATGAACAAAATGTAAAAATTCGACATGTCGTACGCACAGATGAAGCGCCGCTGTCGCAAGAGCCGTGGCGGCAGCCGCGGTAGCAGCACCAGCAGTATCCATTATGGAAGAGAGGGATAGACGTTACTTGTTAAAAAGCAGAAATGCCCGAAAGCCGGGGGCTATTTTGATACACTTCACGGGTCCCCGTCACCGCGTTGGACTCGGAGGGGGTGGTGCTTGCGGCCGGAATATGTATGCTGACAATACAAAATGCTCGTTATTAGTCTACGATGGTGTCGCCGACCGCAGATGCCCAAATACCCGGGAATGAGTTCAACCAGGACAACAACACGCCGTCAACCATCATATTCTGTCACAGTCAGTATGACCAAATCAGAGTCAGAGCCTTGTTCACAATCAGATTTCGCTGTGCAGCCCCGCCGCAAGGTATTTGATTGCTCGGGACTTGGGAAAATTTCCCAAATTTGAAGAGTAGCGCTCGCACAGGCTAAGTATAAGATATGCAAAATTGCAAATACCACTCCGTCTCCGACAAGTAGCCGTCCCCGTCATTACATAAGAGCCACTACCCCAAATATGAACCGGGGATCAATCGAAAGCTCTCAGATCTCAGGGAGCATTCCAGGAAATTTTATCGGTTTTGTTATAGGTTCAACATCTAAGTAGTAAGAAGTACACTTGGTGTTGTATAGTGTTATTACTGCCATGTCGCGGGCTTGCCCAACAAATTGGTCTCTTAGAATGATTAGGAAGATGAACCAGTGTACATTACTCGACTAGTAATCTAAGCGGAACCAAGCCCTGAGCCAGTCTAGACATGCAGGGCGACGTCTGCGGCCTGAAATTTTGTCCCGTGCAGCGCAAGGGTCTGCAACGGAAAAATCGTGGGAGAGTTGCAGGCACCAGGCACTTATAGTTGCCGTGCGGGCAGTTCCCTGTACGAGTCATAAGTACAGGTTTCTTCAACTTGAGTTTCTTATTCCTGACTTGAATTGCGCTAGTCATCACGTTATGTCCTGCTTCCGAATGTATTATTTTCGAGAGGAATTGTCTTGTTATTCAAGCCGTCTTTACATTCAATGCATTCACTCAGGGTTCGAGGGCCCTCTTAACCCGTGTCGTGCGTACTCAGCCACGCCTTCAAGCGGCGATGCTCAAGGTATGGAAGTGTCTGATTGTGCGCCAAGGATCAACAGTTTGGCGTAAATTACAAGATAAATTCAGCTTCTCAAATTGGCCGGCGATGCAACAGAAGCGATGAATGCTGTGAAACTCATATATCTCTCCCCTCCCCGCCTTCGACGTCACCGGACAACTGATCATTCCATCCCAATATGAGAGGTTGCTAATGGGTGCTATGGTTGAGGCTCATTTCGGGAGCTATGTGTTTGCACGGAAGACCCCATGGCCCAAAGGCGATGAACATACCCGTTATGGGGAAGATGCTGGTTATATCGCCGCCAACGCCTCTGGTAGCATCGCCTATAAAAAGGAAAAATCTAAGGGATGGCCCATCAACGAGTCCTAAGAAGCACACGCACTTCTAACTTCTGGCATTTTGACTACGTATCAGCTAAGTAACGCCTTGTTGTGTAAAGTACAAATTATTACAGCCATTTGCATAGCATATTTCCAGAGCAAGGGGTCTGCTGGTATCCGCCCTTACTCTAGTCAACTAATTATCAATTAATGTACACTGGTCAGGTTTCGACTTTGAACACTTTTTGTGCAATTTGTAACGGGTCATGCTACCTAACGAACTGATGAACAGTTGCTAATTGATGACACGCTGCCAAGGTTCCGAACTTATTGTCGTAAGGCTGCAGTACACTGGACCATTATAAAGGGCACTGGTACACTGACATAGTCCAATGCTGAATACTGTGGGTGAGTTTACATGTAACATCATGTTACTGTACCATCTAACCAAGCATGACTAACAAGAAGGAGCACACGTGAGAGAACCGCCGGGGTAGGCTGCTTTAGCTCGTGATCCAGGCTCACTGTTTGGAAATAATAGTAATCACCTAACTGCTCCTCGTTCTGTATCGCAGCAACCCTCAAATGTATGCCGTCCCCGGAGAGCGTATGGAACCGTCATGCGGGGAGGCATGCATTGTCCTCACTTCTCAGTGAGTCACCTGTTTCGGATTACGCATCCTATCAGCTCAGTCCGTTCGTGTGATATAAGATATATCAAAGATAATATGCAATGCTAACGAGCGACATCAATACGTATTGTCCAAATTGTTCGAGATATCTAGTCTCTTCTCCCTCATCTCCCACTACTATTAAGGGTACGAATAGGCGAAAACACCATTCCAATTTCCAGACAGCGGCAACAATTTCTTCCTTGTGAAGCTGATACGGAAGTTCATTGAAGGTCGGAAGTAAGGTTATTGTAAACGTTGCAAAGCTGCTCCCACTTGGCATTCGGGACCACAGACTGTGAGCCACTTTGAATACCTAGATGAGGAAGATGAGCGACAGTTCCCCCATCAAAGACATCGACAATTACCCGTCGGGTCCTCAGCGAATACGGCAGCGAGACCAGCCTCTGGAGGGTGGGGGATCAGAGGCTAAGAAACATGACCAGTGCCACGCCCCGCTATTACTCACCCAAGTGCCAGTCAATGTGACAATGAAGGAACCAGGGACCTGAATTACACGTCGGCGATGAGGTGATGGGAGTACGGCGCATTTGCGCACCTGGGTTATCAGTCAGGAACCTAATGGTAGTAGATTGGTTGTTTGTGGAGCTAGTCCCGCTGGCGACAACGTCGCGGCGCGGGGGGTTCACATAGTTAGCATTTCCCCCACTGGCCGACTGCACAACTGAGAAGGTATGTCCACTGAAATCACCCCGTTAATTCCATGAGAATAGAAAGATTCTTAGAGTTATTCACTGTAAGTGGAATGCATGCCCAGCACCACCTGTGAACGTGACTTCGATGACAGAGTTTGGCTTCAAGACAAAAGTGTTCTCAGTCGTCGCGAAGTCAGAGCTGAAAATTTTCATGAGCGTGACAGCCTTGTCCTAGAACGAATTATATACTCGTTTGTGAAGCCATTAGCGAGGATATTCAGCAGCGTTGGAACCGAGGGCGACTTGTACTGGACATCATTGATCGTCTACACACCAAGTCAAACGTGGCAGTCAGTGAGAACAGCTCGAAGTGTATATTGGGCATTCGTTGACCCACCCAGAGATCAGCGTTAGAGGCGTTTGTAGCGAATGTGAAGTTGAACACCTGGTCTGCAGCATTAGAGCCGCCAGGCGGAGCTGGGTCATTAAGAGGCTGGAGCAAATATGTGTAAGTGCGAAACGACCGAAAAGGGAAACAGCGCCGACTATAAGGTTGAATTCTTCAAATTCAATGCCTCCGTCTGCAAGGCCGGTGGGCTGTGATGCGGTGGGGTCGGCATCAGATGCACCACTGTAGTGAAGGACGGCCCAAGTGTTTGAACCATTGACTAGATGTTCGTGATATCAATTTAAGTTGAAGATAAGTTTAGTTGTAGTGCTAACAGTTGGAGTTGTCGGTGCTTGTGGTCGCACCGCCGACCGTTTGATTGGCACTGATCCCTAGGGGCGAAGCTATATAAGCCATTATCTGCACAACCCTCAGATGTTCCGGTCTCACAATAGTTATCAACAGTTTGATTGGCCGTGATCTACTCGGCGGCTTTTGTGAGTATCATAAACTAATTGAATACAATTCTGGAAGACGCACGATGACGCTGTAACGCTGTCCCGGTAAAACTGGGATGGAGTCCACGATGTACGGTTCGTGTGCGACGCCTGAGAGTCTAGTCAGCTAGCGGCCACAAATGAATTATGGAGTCAAATGCACCATCTGCTTCAATTACTGTCATGGAATGATTGGAGATGGAAAACTCGAAGGTGCCTGCCCATCAATAAGATGTGAACCCAGTATCCCAAGAAACAAAACTGACCTGAGGCGGACAAGCTAATCAGACGGAGACGATAGCGCGTTCCAGAAGTGACGTTGATTCTAGCCCAGGGGACTTCAGGCCCGCCGTTGTACCTACCGACTCCATTTACTAGACCAGAGTCAGGAACTGGTTCCGCTCCGCCGGCAAACCATGAAGCTGAAATGATGTGAGTTTAGGAGAGACATCTGCGGATGTTACATACTTGTCGCGTTGAGGGCGGTGGGATGGTACCAGTCAGCGAGAGTAATAACTCTGATGGAGAAACTATCACTACTTTCTCCTTCACTCAAATATCTGAAACATACGTTGTAGCATCATCAACGTCGTACAGGCTTTTCTGGGGATCGTTTGGGTCGTCTATAAATTGAACTGCTCAGTAAGAGCGGGTTTCCCTACTGAATTTCCACACACAGATGACAATAGGTCCACGGATTCCATCGACATACTGCGTACTCAAGTGGCTGTGATACCTGGTACAAGTTTAGAAAGACAGCACAAAGAAATTGAAGGGGTCCCGTACCAGAACGTGCCAGCTTGTTCGCCAAGGACAAGCTTGTAGGGGTATGAATTACTATTATAGTTCAACGCCAGTGATGATAGATCGTAATGGCCACGGAGATGGCAGCACTCACTTCTGGGCAATCGGACACTGCGTGACAAATGAAGCGCCATCGTTGCTGGTACAGTGGCGGAGAATTCGTCCAATACTTCGAATCAGTTAACTAAAATAATACTTACTCTGCATTTCGAGGCTGGGACTGTGGGAAGAAATCAGAGTGAGCGCATATCACAGGTCATATAAGACAGGGCGAACAATTCCGTGCCAGTGCTATATCTAACAGTTCAGCACATATAAAAAAATAAGAAGGCATTTTACCCACGATACTAGTGCTGCGACGCATAGTCGAATCAAATAGACTGTTCGTCACGTTGATCGTTATTGAATCACCCTTGTTGGCAGTTACGAGTGGGCCAGGGAAAATGCCGTTGATGAGCTCAGCACTCCTGGTAAATCCATCAGGAGCAATGCTATCAGCAGTGAGCGACCATTGCTGAGAGACGGTGGCGCCGTGAGCGACAGCCGTTACACAGAGAGAGAGAAAGGTGCCATAGAGCCGAACCATTAATGGTAAATGCAAAGGAAAGAAGAAGTTGGTTGTTGTACTGCTCCCATACACTGAGCATTTATATCTTGCTCACCCGCAGTCGAGGCTCTGGGCCGCCTGGAGGTTGCGATATAAACACTGCAATAAATAATTTGTACCCCGAAATCCATGGAGAGCATCATGGTTAGAGAATGTTGCGGACCGTTAGAAGCAAAGGGTATGTAATATGTGGTTAGTACATACGTCGCACGTGCGGCACAGCCACATGAGTTCTTTTTGCGGTTGACGATCATTGGCGTGACATGGTTGTGGTTCAACGTTACTGCCGGAAGTCAACCAAACTTGCGCAATAGTCCCAATTGCAGTAATTGTTAGATGAAAGCGAGCATACTGGAGAATGAAGTTGGACTACTCGGTTACACAAGGTAAAATATTTACATACCCTGGGATATAACGCGTTTCATGAATTGATGTCACAGAAAGTGACCCAAAACCCCGGTCGAAATATTGGAGCCTGTTCGAGCTTCGACGTTGGTTATGATCCATCTTGTCACAGACGATCCCAACGCTGCCAGTGAGGCGGCGCGGCCATTAATTCCATGATCCCATGCAGGGCTGGCTCAAGCGAACATGATCTTGTAGAGACCGCCCAGGCACGGGCGTACGGTCATAGCATGTTTAGCCACCGTGGTGTAAGACTTCTTATAATAATATATGATCCGACTTGATCACCCACAAGATCCCATCCTCCCTCAGGCTCGGTTGTCCCATCACACCACGTCTTAAATTTTCTATGACACTGGTAAGTATTAGCTAAACATATATCTCACAAACGAATAATTATATGTACGTTGGTGCCAACCTTACAGTAACAGGCAACTTCCGACCCCCCACCTATTCCGGGTCCCCTCCGAGAGATAGGAGACTGCGCCGCAGTATAAGTAGAATTAACCTAGTACTGCGGGGAACTTCCCCCCTGCTAATGCAGTTAGGTTCTCATACGGTGCTGGTGGATCGATCATATCTTGTTTGCTGACGAGAGAGGTATTCACTAATGAAGAAATACTTGTAGCTGTTTGATGTCGATGATCGACTTCAGTATATCTAAAAGCTGTGGCTGCCGGGGTTTAGACCTCTCCGACTTCATTATTCTGAAGAACATACTTCCACGCCCTCACTGCACTCTTCCCTGAGTGCTCAATATATCACTGCAAGCAATGAAAGGGCCTCTAAATGAGAAGTCGTGAATGCCTCTGAAGGCAAACTAAGTACACTTGGCACGGCGCGAGCGGGAAAGGGGCCGGGATGCCACGGACAGTCACACGTGACGGCCCATGAAAAATTAGCCATGGCTGCTTTCAAAGTTCCAAGCATGGTAGCTCCAGATTTAGCTATTATCATGGGATTGTTGGATCCGCCGGAAGCTACGCCCCCCATGCGGGGGACAGGGGATTCAGCAAGAGGCCATAAGCGCAAGGGCTCGCCCAGTATTATTTCAAGAGCTGCTATCGACCCCGATAGCGATATTGCGAGCAGCTGCACAGAGAGTGAGGATGAGGTTGAAGCGCAGATAGCAGTATCGTTGAGAACCAATGGTGCTGCTCTCACGAACAGTATACTGTGAGTACCAACGTCGCTGCTGGGAACTACGTCGCTACTAGAATGGTAACAACAGATCTTCTGTCAAACCTCCTCCTTCAGACGAAGAGGTTTCGGACTCGGATTCGGATTCATCTAATTCCGCATCATCCTCTGCTGGACCTTTCCGTCGGCAGAAGAGAAAAACCGAACAGACACTACCCTCTGGCATATCCAACGAAGATGGGATGGGGCTCCTCACAGCTGCTATCTACATTCCTACTGCTCACGAGCTACCTCTGACGGCTATTCCTGTCCCGTCTCTCCCCGATCCGTCTGCCTTACCCCAAGAGGCACTCGAATTTGTTGGAGAAATTATAACGGTTCTGCCAGATAGTGTCACGGTGCGTGGAGGAGCTTTGTCCACGTACAGCGCTAGAGAAAGGAGAGACCTTGTGTTGGATGAAGGGAGTTTACTCCTTCTTGATGATCGCACACCTTTAGGCTATGTGTGGGAAACCTTTGGACCAACAACACTCCCTCACTATTTGGTCAGAGTCCAACGCAGAGAGTCCACTCGGGACCTCACTACAACACCGCACACGCCCATTGATGCACAGCCTGTCCAAGATCAGGCTGTACCTGAAAACGAGACCAACCTTAGGTCGTCGCCAACATTGAGTCTTTCATCAACGCCTCAGAACTATTTTGATCCTACCAAGATTTTCGTCACTCGAGCTATTTTCCACATTCCCTCACTCAGCAAATTTTTCTTTCCAAGCGCTCTGGCAGGATTAAAAGGCTCAGACGCTAGCAACCTTTATGATGAGGAACCTCCTGAAAATGAACTGGATTTTAGCGATGATGAGGCCGAGGCCGCGCACAAACGTCTCCGGTACGCGTTTTCATTAGTTCCCATCCAGCTCGGTCCAATGCGGCCGTCCATTCTGACATATCGAGCATTTCCTTATATTTCGTTTTCTACTTAAAGGAGAGGCTCATTTCCCCAAGAACCATCACAGACCCGGTCGTCTGGCACCTTCAATGACGAAGCCGATGATTCCATGTCAGTGGTAGGAGATGATGCAACCTCCTTATATGGTACATCACCGTATGACTTCGAGGACATACGATCTCCAGGCCGAGAGGAACATAGCGCCCCATCGTCTCCAGGTGGTTCCACGGCCCCTTCTCAGTCATTGGTATCTTTCGAGGACGCTAATACGCAGAAAGCTCTAATGCTTGCAAGGAACTCGCGTCATCGCAGACACGGGTCGTTGTCGATTTCAGAACAATCGTCTACCGCAGGGCCGTCTCAATTTCGTGGACAAATTGACCAGCCCCCCGCCCGAGGCAGAAGAAGAGGGCGCGGTCGCGGAAAAGATCGTGGTCGAGAACCAAGCTTCACAGCTCATTCACGCGGGGGTGGTCGTAGACGAGGTCGGGGTGTGGATCTAGAACGCCATGACAGAGGACACATACCGAGCCGGAATCAAGGATCTTCATATTCTTTCGAGGAGTATGACCCTCACATGCCTCGACCGCCATCACCGACGTCGATCGCTATTGCTCGCGCCACAGGACAATGGGCAGACGGCACGCCATTTCCTTACAATTCTGGGGCTGCTAGTGGTGGTAGGGCCATTAGCCCTGATGGGCATACTGGTCAAACCACAAGTAACGTTCAGGGCCACATGCCCATGCATTATCCCACTGGGCCTTATCGCCAAGAGTACTTTGACCCATCTCTTTCATTTTCCCAGCCACTCGACTACGGACCAATGCAGTTAGGCAGTTATGGAGTCGCGCCCCACATTAATCCGAGGTTCGCACAGGCAATCCAATTGCCGATGTCGGTACAGACGTCATCAGTACCCCCACCAAGTACTGCTGTTCCGCCTGGTTCGCTCAGCACTGCTTATTCCCATCCTAAATCTGAAGAAGCTTCAGACACTGTGCCAGGGTTACAGTTAGATGACTGAGAATGATATGCTGTTCTACTCGCTCTTGGGGTTTATCCCATTCCTTTTTGTAACATTGCATCCCGTCACGAAAAGACTATGCAGAAGGTTTTGTAATGGCTGCAACCTGATCGAGCTTATCGTGGTCGCGTGGCGTAAGATGCATGTCAACGTCCGTGTATAGGATTCTGAAGACGCACTTTTTTTCATTTCTGGGAGTGTTGGATATTGTGTAATGTAATTCAAACACGGTGGACGAGGAGAGGGCCTTACAATTAAAGCCGGTGATATGAATGAAACCCACGGGTCGCTATCATCATACGCTAACCGAAAGGTTCTACTTCAATCCTGGGCATTGAATTCTATCGCTGTCGGTCCTGCCTTCCCATAGGAATCAAAATGTCCGGACAACTCATATGCGTCGTACGACGTCTGGAGAGGCTCGTATACCTTCGCAGGTCGTAAATGTCGAACAGTTCCCCATGTTGATGACCATTGTGAGTGGTGCTAAGGTTTTTGTGTTCAATCATTGGATGGTTGAACACAAAAATCTTAGCACCACTGCCAATGGTCAGCAACTGCGCACCTTGTTTGGCCATAGAACCTCATATTGCTTCACGTCTAGCTGTGTAAGCCGAAAAACAACATCCCATTCTCCCAAGCCTTTTCGGATGCCACGTTCAGCACAGGAAGGTCCGAAGAATAAGTCTGTATTTTTCCCGTTGCTCAGGCCTTCTCGGGGGGGAGCCGGTGATTGCAGCCTTGAACGAAGATCCCTTAGGGTCACCTCCACCCAAGCCGAACGCACTAGCATCGCTTCGAGGAGATCCTTGCGCAAACGGATCTTGAGTCAATATACCAAAATACTGAGAACATGAAACTGCCCACCCAGCGCTGAATGGATGATACTCTCGCAAAGTTCGAGGCTATACCGTGCTAGATCGTTTGCGCGAAAAATCGTGCCACGAGTCTTCCCAGCTCTCCAGAAGGACGCAGGAATGCTGCGCATGCCTATTCTCGTGAGTCAACTACCAGGTGGGCCTAGGTGAATGACAATACAGGTTAAGGATTAAAACTTGATGTCGGGGGTGATCATGAATCGACATGAGCCAACCAGCCCAGTGGATTATATATATATAGGCAGCTAGTCACAGGATCCAACCAGACATTCCCAATGTATTGTCCCGGGAGATCCCGCATGATTGCTAGTCTAAGGCAATATCCAGGACAACTACAACTAAAAAGTACTTAATGTATGCACTGGTGTCGCTGGGTATTACATAATTGATTCCGCGTGCACGTACGTGCTAATTAATCCTCGCGTCTGGTACCTTCAGATACAGCAACACGCAACTAAGACCCTATCCATACCAACGATGAATATACATACATCACATTACTCGTCAACGTAACCACCAGCCAACAGACGGGGAATTTGAAAATACAGCTAAACAAGACATATCCAACCTCTACCAAGACTGCGGAGGATGTGCTTTAACAGCATAAAAACACAGCACGTAAGACAAAGCAGATCTGCGGAAACCGGAACGTAAAACATTCAGATGGGAGAGCCTTTGTTCAGGTTGACGCATATTGCTGAAATAGTTCTGTTTGGTTTTCCAGCGGTGTCCAGCTGAACCCAGGCATCATCATGTCGTCCCTAGTGTGACAATAAATGAGCGGAGAGTCCCATGCTAATAAATATGAGAGTTTGCATACCAGAATGTGGGATTTGCAATTGCTCGCATGGTGGCTAACATGCCGTCATCTGTGCGAGAATGCTCGTCTGTCATGATCGTGTCTGGAACTGTAGGTGCTGAACTAGCATGGGAATGTGCAGGTATGGTATCCGACACAGACGAGGCACCATCATGGATCGATGGTGCAGATAAATTTTTGGGAGAGGGTGGAGTCACAATCGGAGGGTGGTACACAGGGTGAGAGGCGTGACTCTCAAGTAGTGTTTCCTGTGGCTGTTCAATTGTGATCGCGAATGTAGGTTCATCTGTTTCAGACAAAGGCTCCGAGCTTCGAGAAGATCTATGACTCGACGTGTGTCGTTCCAGAAGACCAGCTAGGAAGCGGGCGTAAAGCTTGGGCGTATGACGATCATCAATGGCTACTTTGTCTGACTGAAGAACGTCAATCAAACGTCCGACAAGATTAATAATATCATCTTTTTGATGAGACTCGAGAACCGACGCAAACCGCGGGCGTAGAAGCTAATAAAAACACCTGGTAAACATGGAGAGTCGCATGGGTGGGTAATAAAAGACCAGCCTTTAGAAGGAATACACTTGCAAAGCTAGCGAAAACGAACTGCGCATCTGGAGCAGTACGGAGGCTACTCGAGTTTAATACTGTACGGCGGACGAGCAGGGGACAGACTTACAAGGGATGCGGTGACATTCTATCAACTACTACGGTGACAACGGCAGCTGCTGTGTCCAGACACTGCAAGAAAATATAGGTGACCAGGTAAATATTCACTTATAATCCACATACACGTTGCAAGAATGGATCGCCGCGGCTCAGCCCATTTTGAAATGCGTTCTGGAATCGGAATGATAGGATAACGAGGCGGGAATATGCATTCACGCTGGTCATAACACCTGTCAACGAGTGACCATAATAAACCTGCAACAATCAGCTTACAGGCGCAACAGCTCTATTCGATAGAGACAGTGCAAGTCTGCACGGCCCAATCGTAAATTGCCACAGATCGAGGACCGCGATTAGAAACTCACCGGTACAATCTGACTCTTCCTTAAAACGGGGTTCCCACTCAACCCAATGATCAAGGAGCTCCTGTTCGTACTTTCTAGTCACCACCTCGAAATCAATGGCCTACCCAATCATAGTCAATATCCTCCTGAGAAACAAATATACCAAACCCACCTTATTTAACCCGGTCGGGGCGTCAGGATCAGAATAAATAGCCTCGTGGAAATGCGCCATTACACGCAAGACTTGCGTATATGCACTGAGATGAATATCATAATTGAACTTCGACGTTCTATACCAAAACTTGGAGTGTCGTGCAATGTAGTCCTCCCTAATCGTGGATGGTTTGCCGAACTGAGTTGATGTTGAGCGATCGAGGTTATAACAATTGATCCAAATTCTAGTGCGGTTTGCAACTTCGCGTGCCTGCTGCTCGTTTGTGATCTTCGCGGTCAACGAATGGTGTAAATTAAGGTCGGTCGCCATACTTGTCCGAAGATGTGAGATACATAAAACACCACGAGAAAGTAAATTATACCGTATGGCTACACCAAGCATCAACCACCCGCGGTCTTCCTCCCAGCGCGCCGAGGGAACGGGATAAAGACTAAGCAAGATATATCCAGCGACAAGTTCTGGCGATTTCAGGCCTGCGACTAAAGCCTGTCCAGCTTCCATTTTGGCGTAGTTCATGAGAACGGGATAGAGGCCGGCACGTTCTGTCAAGTATCGCGAGGCGACAGCACAGACTGAAATGCGAAAGTTTGTTATGGGTCACCTTTTATGACAATTTGAACCAAGTTACTTACTGACGGTGAAAAGGAACGGAGAGCGCCAGTACGTGGTCTGGGCCGTGTAGATTTTGGGGTCTAAAAGTGACACAGAAAGCTATTTATATACATATAAACACCACCATCACGAGCAAACGGTTCACGGGTTCCACCTACATTCATACAGTCGAAGTAACTGTAACAGAATGAGAGAGAGAATAAGCCCAAGCAAGGTCAAATGGGAGGCCAAACATGCGCACATCTCGAAAAGCTTGTCCACTTCTCGCGGAGAAACAAGACTAGAGGCTAATATCCGTGGCGGGGGTTGACTCTCACGCACACTCCATCTGAGCTCGGGATTCGTGCTCATACCTATATACTATCAGCACTCAGGCCTCAGTATGCCACACATTACACTCACCTGGACGGAAATATGACGCGTTCGCCACGCCGACATCATCCCTATCACCATCCACGCTGGCACTCGCCGCGCTGCCCTTACCACGTTTTTTTCTCAGGGCCGAGCTAGCAATTAGACCAATAGGCGACAACGCCGTGCCCACTGCCGGACTCCGAGTCGAACCTTCCGGGCCTGACCCGCGAACCAGAGACTCTGATAAAGATTCAGGTACACCATCCTCCTCTTCGCCATCCTCGCTCTCCTCTTGTGCTGACAAGCGCTCATGGTCGTCCACCGTAGATACGGCGCTTGGGTCTAAGTCACCAGACACATTCGCGCTTTCGCGTGCTTTGTCAATCCAATCCTGAATGTCCTTGTCTTGGACGCGTGCTGCCTGTGGTGATGGAGATCGAAGGGCGATGGAAGAGGGACTTAACGCGCTCTCGGGAGCACCATGAGTTGCAAGATCGAGCTTTCCCTGCAAATCCTTGACAAGGGCCTCTAGCTCACGGATCCGATTGAGCAATTCTTCCCGCTTTCTACATGCCATTGAATGTGAAAGTGACATAATAGATGAAAAATCTTACGGTGGCGCTCTACGTGGCTTTCGACCCATTACGATGCACTCCTTCTTCCCCGACCTGCAACGGTTGCAGACATCTTGGCCAGGACTGAATTCACATTTGACCTGGGACATCGATCAGTACCTCAAATGTCTATCTGATCTGGAACCCACTTTCAAGCCTTTGCAATGTACACAGGCTCCTGGGCTGCTCCCCCATGTTAGCGCGATCATATGTCACACCCATGAAAGTGTTGGCAAACACACAGTCTCGCGGGCCTCCGGGGGCTTTCCGCACTCTCTCTAGCATCGTTTGCTTCGTCCTCTTCGCTGTCATCCTGACTCATTCGTGGTCTCTTTCCATGGCGAGACTCAGAGCTGGGTCTCTCTGCAGTCCACCCAGCATGGTATTCATCGGGGAGTGTCTGGCCCACGTTTGTAATAGGAGGTGGAAGGAATAATTGTGAAGGGTGTTGGAATATGGATGAATAACCTTCCAAGTGCGACGAGGGCGACTGTGGCAGGTTCTGAGACGAGATTTGGATGGGAAGATCAGGGTGAAATCCAAAAGCAGCTCCAACATCGGCGAAAGAGCCTTGTCTAATATTCGTCTGATGATGGCCATATAGGTTGTTGGAAGGCTGGTCAGCGCCATCCACTGAGTACTCGTACGGTGACTGCTCCGCACTGGCATTGTAAGCTGAGCCGGGATTGCTTCCGTCGTAGCCGTTGCTTTGCTCGCGGTAGGCGGGCTCGTACATTGGTAGCTGCTGAGGATAAAGATGATGATCAGAAAGGTACTGGTCCTGGTCAATGTACGAGGGCACTGTGCCTATCATACTGACTGCGAATACTCTAGGATCAAAACTGGACTGTGGAACTTGAGGTCGTTGACGGAGTTGGAAATATTGAGCGCCGGCAATCCACGCCGGGGCGTCTACCGATAACTTAACATGGTAGACGCATTCCCATCATCTTCAGAATATCATTCTGGCCAATCATCGCTCTCCGTACCTGGGCAATAAAAGATGCGCTTTTAGACACAAGCCGCAGCGATCACTTAGTTGTCACGGCAAGCTACTATATAGTGGCACGACTGCTGTATCAAGGAATGGGTATTATCCATGTTAAGTCCCATACTCACTCAGACGTGCACGCAGGCCCTCGAGGCGGTGACGGAAGGAAAAAGAAGATTGTTCCTCATCCCAGATACCAGGGCACTGCGATTGAAAGTGGCAAAGTACGCTTTCGCCGGTGATCTATAATTTCCAGTGGAATGATGGTCGCGGGGGTACTAGCTTAGTACGCTTCCAACAGCGCCCATTCCTTCTCACACCTGTTTCTCGGTGCTACGCGTGTCAACGGCCATACCAGCTAAGAGTAGTGGGATGTGCTCGAGGGCTTGATGATCAGTCCCATTCCGAGAGGCCCGATCCGGAGTGCGTACCCACGTTTACATATCAGGCTGTCCACAGTGCGCAGACCCACGACCATCATGATGCTGCCGGCCAGCAGACATCCTGACTTGAAAGCCGAACTTGACCAGCCAAATCTGTTACAACTATTGGCCGCATTGGGACACAGGCAAAGGCGGCTTGATTAGCAACATATCTGAAATGGAACTTGAACTGTGTCTGTCGTAGAGCAATCTTCATTTAGCTCGGCGCAGGGGGGCAGTCATTTCAGCGATCACTACAGAATTTGGATCATGACTGGACAATGAGTGGGTAGCCATTCCAGCAAGCCATGGCCCACTCATGACTAAATATATCCCTAACCAAACAGTTGGTCTGGAGGCACTAAAAGCTCCACAAGTTAGTCGCTTCCCAGAAGGACTTCATAAACCATAACTCGAGACACCTGGAATTGGATCAAGTTCTACGACAAAATTTTACATAGCCTTCCTGGTACAGTCGGCTCAGATACGTACCTTGACACTGGCCATACTTATTCGAACAGACCTGTTACTACACATGGAATATTTACCTTGACCGTCACACCTCCAGGGTCCCATCCTCCCCGGGAGGTGAAGCGTAGCTCACACGCTAATTCATATATGCTGACAGGCTACAGCCGTTCGTATTCAATGTGTTGGTGGAACAGGACATGCTTACAGCCTTCCCCAGAAAGTTTCTCCGGCACGCCTCGATGCAACCACCACGTCTGGGTCCACTGACATGTCCATGCCAGCCACGGCAAAGCTCCGCACCGCGCTCCGGCGTGGACCAATGGAATTCCCAACTGCGCTTGGACAATTTACCCCAACCACTCGTACCGGTGATAACCCCCCCTCCTCCCCTACAAATGAATGATTTGTCCCTATCCGACGTGGGGCAATACAGTGGCGGGCAAAAGAACTCACGCACAACATGGGAGCAGCGACACGATACACCAGTCTTGTCTTGCCTGAACTGGTGAGCACCATGCAATCAAGCCACTTATTTACAGCCTATGAATATGAATAATGCATAATAAAAGGGAGCGATTGACACCACCATCAAAACATCAAACCGCTCACCACCAGACGGAAAATACCCAGCCGTGCACTCATCACCCATATTGGTTCATGAGTAAACGTAAAAAAAAAAGGCACGCATACGCCCAACTAGGGGAGTAGAAGAGGTATATGTTCTCTAGACGATGCACGATATGCAAGGGTATGTTGCAGAGATGTGGATATGTATAAACAGGACCGGGAGAAAAAGGTGAGTCAGCGTCAAGTGCTGGATGGGAGATGAGACGAGTGACTCTAGATTGAGGACAAGAAAACAGAGAAGAGGGTCAGGTGAGTCATGAGCAACTTCAAGCGCCCAATTCATGGGCATCGAGCCTAGTCATGAAAGAATCACGGATAGTCGATCCGGAGGATAAAACGTTAGGCACCCCACAGGTGGGAAAGTGAAACCGAAGACACAACGTGCCCCAGTTAAGACCTTGAGGAAAGGCCTGTCATCGAGACGGGTATGCATGAGTCCTGGAGCGCAGTAAGAAGAGGCATCGTAGAGATTGTCTGGCAATCGGACGCGTAGGGAAGGTATGTCGTAGAAGAGCGCTTTTGAGCGGCCAGAGAGATAAGGTGCCATCAAGCACGTCAGAAATTTGACCAGCTAATAACATCCTCCCTGGCGCCTCCTAGGCCAATGTTACCCTGATCCACCAGAGTCACCCCTAGGCTCACGTTCCGCATCGGACGTTCGGGTTTCGGACTCCCATGTGTTCGTTTCTCGAATACCCAAGAAGGAACGGCGCCTATCTCGACTTCGTCGGCAGGGGTTCCCTGGCCGAACGCGTATCCACTTGGTTTCGCAGGCGCAGGCGCATGAAAAGGCGATTTGCGGCCGACAATATACCAGCCATCTTCAAATGTCTGGATAAGGGTAACTTTTTCGTTCGGCCGAAGGACAAGTTCATCGGGTAGGAGGGGTGCGAAGACGTGGCGGACTCTCAGTACGCCGGAATCCAAGCGAGAACCTGAAAGTGATGAGCGTAAAGAGGACGAGGGGGAATCAGGGCGCATTGCACTGAGGATAGACGCGCGCGAGAAAGAGAAGGATGCGGATGCGGGCGACATGCGATGCCCTTTGGCTTGGTGTGTGGGAGTGCGCTGAGTGAGGTTACCGGGACTGAAGGGACGGGGCATTGTGCCCGCCGCTTGGTGGTGCGCCACAACCTCAACAGAGGACATCGGACGGCCAGAAGGGTGTATCGCAGGCTCCGGCGAGAATTTAGGGGGCCGGGGAAGAGCGGCCGGAAGGGGCATAGGTAAAGGGAGTATAACAGATGGCGTCAAGTTGTGTCTTGATACAGAGCGGATAAGGCGAGCATTTGTCGTGTTGTTGCCTTGAGTATCGCTATACAGGCTCAAAAACTGCAGCATGTAAAAACTTCCACAAACTCACCCGTACGGTCGGGAACTGTCTGTCTGCACTTGCACTTGCAGCATTTTGGGCGATTCCTGGTCGTGAGTGTCTCTGTCTCTGCGTCTGCGTACAAACACATATGTGAGAATGATTGCCAACACAACCGCAGCTGCACCAGCGACAGCGATTCCAGCTATCATTGTGGTAGATAAACCAAGCGTAGTTGGTGTGGTGTTGGGGCCGGGGCTTGCCATATCGTTCGGAAAAGAGTGGACTGGCGTAAAGAGTGGACTGGTGTAAAGAGCGTGGATATGAAAGCGAACGGTGTCTGTTGAGCCTACGGCTCACCCGCAGCTGCAGGTTTGGTGTAAAAGATGAGGAAAAGGAACAAAGTGAACTCATTATTACAAGAATAGTCTCCGAGAACTCCCACGTGCTTGTCGCTATGGCAATCTCATTGTCGTAGCGTAGTGACATCATCAAATTTATGATTTTGATGATAAGTGCCGACGCCTTCCGTTTAGAGCCCGTGGAAGTCACGTCATGCACCGGCCGGGTTCAATTGGGCGTCGACTGTAACACTATGGTAAACAAGAAGCACACACAATTGTAAGTACCGGAATTGAGGTCATTATGCACTCACTACTGACGTTACTTACATAAGTACTTGGAGTGGCGAGTCGCTGTTAATTACCACCGGTTTGCATGTTTTGGCTACGACCGAGCGTCCGAGGCCGGCCAGCGAGTCACGCTTCGAGCTTCAAGTTGCACGGCGGTCTACGTAGGTCCGTTTGTGATGCTCACTGACTTTGTAGCTAGTGAGTCTTCCTGGTTCCATGAGTAGTTTCTAGCATTCTCCGCGTTGGCTCTTGACTTCCACCAAATTAACCCTAGCATCTGCTTTGCATGCAATTGAATAATTAGTTTCGTATGCGATACTATATTGACACGCATAATAGTAGGTAAAATTACACGGTGGGTACTTGGTTGGCACAAAAGTAAATACTTCATAATCCGAGTCACCTAGTCATTGTATCCTCTTGGACCACTCGATGTAAGCATGACTGGCACCTCGATGCCTTTTTGCTTCCAAATCTCAAGCTGCCTGTCCTTGGCTACCTTTCCAGTCGAACGCTCATAAGCTTCGACCGAAAGAGGCCGTTCCCCATGTGGAGTAGCACGCAGCGCGTGTCGTCGCTCTGGCCAAAAGTCAAATATGGCAGAGTGCATGACGATCTATAGAAGCAGATATTGGTTCAATGCGCCCCATATTTCACCAAGTGGTTCTTGAATATGAGAGAACACTGACTCTATTGTCCCAGAAAGCAATATCATCAGTTTCCCATTTATATCGCACTTGGAAGTCGGGGTTTTCGGTTATCTGGGCGAAGAGGAATTGCAGAACGTTGTCTGACTCGGACTTAGGTATCCCTATGATGCGACGAGTAAACCCTATGGAAGTAGTAAGTATTAGGAGCCTGAGACATGACTGCGGCACGAACCTGGGTTGACGTATACGCTCTTCCAACCTGTGACCGGGTGCACTCGCACCACTGCCACATTGTCAACACGCGACCATCATGGAGGCTTGCTGGACTCACCAGGGTGAACCGTCTCAATCTCCTGACGGCGAACATGACAACCAGCAGCCCGTGATCCCTGCGCCTGAGCTGCCGCACTGTGTACAGCGCTGAGGCCTTCCAGATATTTCTGAAATCCGGGAGAGAGCGACGAGTACAATGCATATCTATATCCAAAGTCACCGATTATTCTCAAATTTCTACACATGGTCAACTTACCCAGAGCTCCAAATGGTGTCCCCCCCGACTTCAGGCGATGTGTAGAGCTTGAGCGATGTCAGGCCGGGCGGTTGGATCTCGAATGTCACGTCGCTGTGGAACAGTTCGAGTTTAGAGAAGGCAGTTGTGTCTGGTCTCTTGCTCCCCGAGTCATAGTATACGACTGTGGTGGTGATTTGTTTCAAATGCTCAAGCCATCCTAATTGAGGCGTACCATGAACTTCCTCAAGACCAGGCTCACGCGGAACGGGGGTTGTGGGATGTTTATGCAAAGGACCAAAGTATCGCGCCAAGTTCAACTGCTCGTGAATGTTAATCGCTTGGTGACGGAAAACTATTGAACCCTCAGCAATGCTTAAGCGAGAGCAATTGATCAACGTACAAACGACACCGCGTTCCGCGACCAGCAGCGCACTGCACGACCAACCATGTGAGCAAAGCCTCCAACGCAGCTAACGAAAGAGACCACACAGCTCATCCTTTTGGATATTGGACAGTTGCCTCAAGTCAATTCCTGAAATCTCGCACCCGATGGTAGGCGTCAGCTGTTTAACTTTGCCCGCAGAGAATAGGGCCTTCTTTTCGGGGTCAGCGAATAATCCTCGGTCAGTGACAGGCTGCTCCTTCAATGGGGCCCAGTCTACTTTCGGAAATGATGGCTAGATGCGACATTCATCCATTATTGAGCATGCGGGATTAGCGCTACACACCTTATATTTCGCATACTTGTACGAATCGTCTTTATCGTCTTCACCTACGGGACTATAAAATGGGTTGGAAAGCAGAGAAGCATGAATCTCTTTCTTCACTTCGTGATGATCGAAATCGCCATTCTGTGAGTTAATCGCGACGGGAGCCATGGTGAGTTACTATACAGAACTATAACGAGCACTCTTATAAAGACCAGTGCGGTACCGGAGCAAAGAATTCATACGCCTAGAAGCCCGATGATTGCGCCATCGTCAGCAATACTATGGCGTGATGGGAATCAGATGCTTCATCCAACAAGCAGTACCTCAGGCGGAGAGAACGCTCGGTCCGGAACCTCGTTGCATGAGAGGAACGACATGTAGGTTTATGACAATCCACGAGCCAAGAATTCGTGAGCTGGGAGCAGATCTGCCGCCATGCCCTCTTTGGGTTGTGCCACTCTCACTCTGAGCAAATTTCTGGCGCCTGGTGTTAGGATCAATGCTCATGTGATCCATGTGGAATATAGAACATCGTCCCTTCAAAATATAACTGCTTACCGTCAAACGTCCACGGGATCGTGAGACTCCAGGCTCCGCGATCACGTGACGCTACCTCGCTAAAGTCTTAGACGCTGGAGCATTATCACTTCTCCCGTAGTCAGGAACCCGTGCGCTAGAGCACCAAGGCTGCTAAAGCCGCCATAATCATGGAACGGATACGACACGAATTTGGGAATAACTGGAGAGAGGATGATAAGTAACTTTCCAGAAAAATTCTTTCCGGCCCTATGCCCTTCCTGGATACCCCATATAGAGGCAGCGCAAAAGCGAAATTACAATGTAAAGACCTCCACCTGGAAGCGTATTCCGAAGGCACCCAACGCTGCACCTAAACTCTATACACCTCTCCGGGTGGTATCATGGTAATGAACGACGCAGAAGAAGAGTCACGCCAGCGGCCTTCCTTGCAACGTAAGGGTATAGGTCAAAATAAGACGGAATGGAAGTCGAGTTATCGGTATGAGGAGCGGTAGCGTACGAAGCACGTTCGAGGTGTTTTAGCCACTCATGCCAAAAACAAACGAATAGGTGCCAAGCCGCATTCTCAACCGCTTTATCTCGCTGGCGGAGGCTCTCAAGTCCTGGGTGTAGCGTGGACGACGACTCAAGCAGCCACTATGTCAGGAATCTATCCCATCCAAGTTATACTCGATTCAGATGACCTTCTATCCGCCCGTGGCCGTCTTGCCGCAAACCTGACACACATGATGTCTGTCCAAACCCGTCGAAATTTTGCTTATGGCCTCATTATGACGGAGAGCACATGTTCAGTTTGCATGTTCGACCACTCAGGTGCGGTCGCATCCCAGCCATTCAACTACCACCTATGTCCAGCACAAATTTGCGCCGTCCTGTTCGGACTGGGATCCGACCAAGGCGAGCTTCTTGGTATTGATAGGAGTATATTAGCGGATGAAAGGGGATTCTCGTTCGTGCTCAGGTAAATTCAGGAGAGGATTTACCAAAGGAAGTACACTATATCATCACCAAGGTGCTGTTACGTTTCTCCAGCCTTGTCGGACGAGGGACTGTCTGCTGACTTACTGAAATGGTTGACGAACCACATTCGCAATTTGTTATCAAAGATGCCTGGATACCGTACGACGAGCTTGCCAGAAGAGAAAGAGAATCCGAGGGCTCACTGCTTCGACACGCACAGGCCAAAGGCGTTATCGCTGGTGTGGGTCAGCTTGAACACCTCGAGGAAGTGCGACGAAGCACAATCCAAAAGACTTGGATACAATAATGCGCAATCGCCAAGTCGACAAGCCACACCCGTAAGATTTAAAACTGGAACGTGTCCATACTCGAATTATCTTAAGAACATTCAGGTAAACCCTTGTTCAACCCTGACGGCGCAGAGGGCAATCGCGGAATCCTTATCGACTTTGACCATGCCATTCGAGTTGGAGATACTTTGCCGTATTCAATGAAAAGGCGGATTGTATGCCATCTCCCTGTATCTTTTCCGGGTGTTTGATTGCCCTTGATTTCAGGGAACCTGGCGCTATATGTCCCGTAATGTCCTTGATGGGGGAGAACCCACATACGCACATCGATGACCTTGTCATTTTATTTCGTTCTGGATCCTTATGGTCTATTCTGGGCCACATAAGGCCAGAGCTATACCCACCACCCACAAGAGCATTATGGGGAGATGATGAAGACGCTGCTGCCATGAAGATAGGTCACTTGGGCAGAGAACATTTCCGTCTCCCCGTGGATCCTCGGTTTGGGCCATGTTTCAAGACCCTTGCTATCAACCTATGGGATTTCTTCCATGTCGTTGTCAGGATATTGAACAACCACTATTGACCCCCGACTCAAGGGAGGATTACGACGAATACTTGGGTTATGTTCAACGATGTATCGTCGACATGGAGGCTGAGGATTTGGCAAAACATCAAACATTACCTTCCTCTGGTTAACCCGACTGCTCAAGCCATCTTCAAGTCCCCACTGCTGGGGCCAACGAAGCAAAGAACAACAACCCATTGGTCTAGGGTTTTATGCAGTCCTCTTCGCCGCTGGGTTCTCGGATAGTCCCCACGTTTGTGATACTTGTATCTGTGACCATCCACACCTGGTACACAATTCAGTAGTGAAATGATTGTACGTTGTCCCAGAGGTTCCTGCCTGCCTCTCGACACTGGCAGGTTGGGTATTGGTGAGGTATTTTCTGTTGGTAAGCACGCTTCGGGGTTGGAAGGTTGGGGGGGGGGGGATTCAGATTGCACTAGGTGGGTACCCGCGCTTCGCGCGGGGGTGTAGGTCAAGCGCCTTGGTAAGGTCAAATGCATCAGTAAGGTCAAGTGAATCAGTAAGGTCCAGTGCATTGGGGTAAATAGAATCATGCAAAATATATCCCTGATCATATAGTATCATGAATCATGTATGCACCCATGGAACAGCCGAACATGCAGAGCTCTCTCTCGACCTCTGGGATGGGCCTCCCAGCGACTCTAGACATGAAAGTGGTAATAGTCTTGACTGAATCATCAGAGATTATAAGATTGCGCCTATTGTCATAATCAACAGGTTTCAAAGCTTGTGCATTGTGAAATAGATCCAATAGTGATCTTGGGGATCCTGAATGTTGACAATGTGGTTACATCAATATGCCAGCTGATCCTCCCGTGACACTCTCACAGAACCAGAAACAATACCAAAATCAGAAATGGGGGAAGACCCAAAGTGCAGTTGGATAGCATGTCCTCACACGTAACGTGTCCTCACAGGTAGCGTGTCCTCACAGGTAGCGTGTCCCCACACATAACGTGTCCTCACAGGTAGCGTGTCCCCAAACGTAGCGTGTCCCCACAGGTAGCGTGTCCTCACAGGTAGCGTGTCCTCACAGGTAGCGTGTCCTCACAGGTAGCGTGTCCCCAAACGTAGCGTGTCCTCACAGGTAATGTGTCCCACAGGTAGCGTGTCCTCACAGGTAGCGTGTCCTCACAGGTAGCGTGTCCTCACAGGTAGCGTGTCCTCACAGGTAGCGTGTCCTCACAGGTAGCGTGTCCTCACAGGTAGCGTGTCCTCACAGGTAGCGTGTCCTCACAGGTAGCGTGTCCTCACAGGTAGCGTGTCCTCACAGGTAGCGTGTCCTCACAGGTAGCGTGTCCTCACAGGTAGCGTGTCCTCACAGGTAGCGTGTCCTCACAGGTAGCGTGTCCTCACAGGTAGCGTGTCCTCACAGGTAGCGTGTCCTCACAGGTAGCGTGTCCTCACAGGTAGCGTGTCCTCACAGGTAGCGTGTCCTCACAGGTAGCGTGTCCTCACAGGTAGCATGTCCTCACAGGTAGCGTGTCCCCACACGTAACATGTCCTCACAGGTAGTGTGTCCCCAAACGTAGCGTGTCCTCACAGGTAATGTGTCCCCACAGGTAGCGTGTCCTCACACATATCAGGGACATGTATCAGTATCTATTTTGTGACATATATAAAATAGGAAAAGAAACCACATTTAAGCAGCTGTTCTTATTAATTTTAGCAAAGTCAGGATAATTTATTGATATCTACCTTTTGAAAAAATGTCAAAAAATGTACAGTACATTTAACCTGAAGCATCCATGCATAGCATGCTTGTCCCCATGCATAACATGCATGTCTCCACGCATAACATGGGTGTCCCCAAGCATAGCGTGTGTGTCCCCATGGATAGCATGCTTGTCCCCATGCATGACATGTGTGTCTCCACACATAGCATGTGTGTCCCCATGCATAGCCTGTCTGTCCCCAAGGATAGTGTGTCCCCACATGTGGCATGCATGTCCCCATGCATAGCAGGCGTGTCCCCAAGCATAGCGTGTGTGTCCCCGCGCATAACATGCGTGTCCCCATGCATAACATGCGTGTCCCCATGCATAGTGTGTGTAGCATGACCCTCAAGTATAGCATGCGTAGCATATCCCCAAGGGCCTCAAAGTGAAGCAAGCAGAGGCTGTTACTACTTATTAACTCTTAGCAAACTCAGGGACATGTATCACTATCTATTTTGTGAAATATACAGACATAAATAAAATAGTCAAGGAAACCATATTTAAGCAGCTGCTGTCATTAATTTTTAGCAAAGTCAGGATTATCTATTTTGCGAAAAAATGCCAAGAAAATGTCCAGTACATGTAAGCTGAAGCTGTTATTAATTTTAGCAAAGTTAGGATATCTATTTTTCGAAAAATGTCAAAAAAATGCACTGTACATTTAACCTGGAGCTGTTGTCAATCTTCACAAAGTCAGGATAATTTATTGATATCTATTTGCGGTCAAAAAAGTACAGTACATTGAAGCAGAAGCTGTTATTAATGCCCAGCCAAAGCCAGAGAACCCAGAGACTGACAGAGAAACCCAGAGCCCAGCCAAAGCCATAGTAAGCCAGCCACCAGTATAGCCAGAGAGGAGTGGCTGGTAAGCAGCTTTACAGTAAATAAAACAATAAAACAAACCACATTTAAAAGCAGAATCTATTGTCATTAATTTTAGAGGAAACTTATTGATGTCTATTTGCGAAAAAAACCTGAAAAATATTGATATTAAAACATTTTTTTTCAGCAGTCTTTGGATGTTATTTAAATCTATTTTCGAAAAAAATCACAAAAATATAATGCATATGTGACGACTATATGATGAAAACAAAAAGGAACCAATAAAATTGCCAACAGAAATATAATAAAATACATGGCAATGCATTAACAAAAAGATATTACCTACCAATAGCCAGCCAGCTAAAGCAGCAGACAGCAGACAGCAAACAGCAGACAGCAGACAGAGCAGAGCAGACAGCAGAGAGAGGAATCGCCGGTTGGGCAGGTTCCTGGCGTTCCCTCCTTACCATTCGGCCTTTATACCCCGCGCGCGTGTCGTGCACGGACCACGCTCGCATATGTGCGCTCTGGTCGCGAACAGGTCACGTGACCGCTGCGCAGCGTTCTATGCTCGCGGCTGCGCCGCTCGCTGCTGACCTAATTTGGAACGCAAACGGTCACGTGACCATGCTGCGCAGCGTTCTTGGCTCGCGTCTGATTGGCCAGCTGACTAAGGCTGACCTAAAACCTGACATAAGCTCGACGCCCACAACCCACTGAGCGCGTTTAACTCTTAGATATACGCCTAAGATCAGTCCATAAACGAGATTAATCAAAGGAGGGTTCTGTCGATTTGGTAGAAAGGTGCATCATTGGCCAAGAAAAGCCATGGCTGAACTTGAAAGCTCTACACGAGCCTGTGTCTCTATGGATAAAAATGGATCAAAAAACAAACAAACGATAATGTTGCTATAACTATAAACGCAATTACATATACGAACTATCAGGGAGACATCAGTGTTATGCCTGACTTGAGGGTGACCAACATCAGACCAACACATGAAATTGTGAGTGAGAACAACTCACATTGTATCATGGTGAGCTGTCGACCACACACAAACCACCGTTGGTACATAGTTATAGCGAAACTAAAAAATAAGACCTGCTCCAGATACCATAATTCTTCACTGTATATTTTCTCAACATTCCGTGTGATAGTCATAATCTCGTTCGAGTGATTAAAAAATTGGCACATGTCAGAATACAGTTCAATGGTAGTAACTTGTTGAGTCGGCACAATGAAATGTACAGTGGTGATTTGAGGGGCCCCGGTGAAGACAGTCCTGCCCTGACGGAGAGCATGGGATTAGGGCTGCACACCATGCCGTACAACCACGGCTGTACGGTGCCGTGTTACGGCCACGGCACCTGTACTGTCAAGGGTCTGTGTGTGCTGCTGACGGTATGGTATACAGTATGGGTTGACGCCATATGATACCATAAAAATATGGCCTTGTACTGCGTATATGGCATGCATTTGGAAAAACCCGAAAACCTTGTAGCCGAGCCCAAAAATACATCGGCCGACGGGTGCTACCGCTGGTAGGCAGGCCATTTACGTGGCGCTCATGCTCCCGTTCACCCTGCTGACATTCTGCCACGCGCGCGCACACCGTAGCAAGCGGCTGGGTGTGATATTATCAATATTTTAGTTTTGCCACCGGTCGTGTGCAGTAAGGAAGCCGTTGAATGATCTAAGTTTAGGCTGAGCTATAATAGATCAGCCCTATGAATCCGTCAACCGTAATACGGATGGTACGGTACCCCTACTGTACCATCAGAGGGGGTGAGGTGTTGATCATATGGACGGTATATGGTCTGTCGTATCCGTCAACTTGCCGTACATTATACGGCTGTAGCCATAATATGGACGGTGTGCAGCCCTACATGGGATTCCTGCAGTAAATATGCGGTTTACTGCAATTATGATTTGGACCCTGTTTCTTCAACATTAGTAAGCTAGCTGTTATACATCTGTCAAACCTATCAAGACCGACTTTCAGAAAGGAGCTGTTCAGCTGCCTCCCAGATGTCGTCACCACCTTGAAACCATTTTCCCCAATAGGATGGGGTAAACCTGTCTTCCCCGGGAATGACGATGATCTTTGGATTGTTGTGGAATGGGCTTTCTTGGACTGTGGATTCCAACGTTTCTCCATGGCTGTACAAGGCTCGCTGGCGATTCGGTGCCACAAAGCTTTGCATGCCAATGACTTGTAACCTTGCAATGTTGAGAAGTGGAGTCAGGGATGCATACAGGTGTCCTTCTGGAGGGAGGGTAGCCACCCCCAGGACTATGTGTGTGAGATTGGGAAATACTGCCATGTCTGTTCTCAACAGCCCATACAAACATCCAGTGAATGGTGGGTTGTACTCAGAGGGCTTAAAAGGTCTGATTGATTTCATGCTCAAGGTTGAGCGGCCGGATATCCTGACTCTGTGG
This sequence comes from Gautieria morchelliformis, assembly GCA_015179125.1. Classification (NCBI taxonomy): domain Eukaryota; kingdom Fungi; phylum Basidiomycota; class Agaricomycetes; order Gomphales; family Gomphaceae; genus Gautieria; species Gautieria morchelliformis. The sequence goes on along the minus strand of WHVA01000055.1, from coordinate 221,545 downwards.
CTCTTTGCATCTTCTCTTGACCCTGGTGAATACTGGCATGGATGCGGCACATATTGCACACGCACCGGGGGATGTCCTGGAGGAGGAACTCCTGTGAAGGAAATGGCGGGAGGCGAAACAGGATGTCGCAGGGTAGAGGGCAATGAGATGGGGCTGCTCTTGATGATGGTGAGGGATGCTGTAGATGTGAATGACACCATATTAGATGGTGAAGGTGGAAAACTGGGGTTGGGAGGAGAAGGTGGAACGGAGCCTTGGTGGCTTTGAGGCGAGACAACTTGCAGGTGTGTGTCATCAGCGGGAGACCAGGGACGTGAGCCAGGGGATTTGTCGCTAACAGGGCTCTCATTCAGAATGCTCACATGATGATCATGTCTGCCAAAGAGGTAACGATGCCAAGGTGGGTGGGGTATGCAGCTCCTGGGTCCACCTCTACATTAGGACTCCCAGTATGTGTCAGGGGACACCCTGCTTTCCATTTCCAGTTCCGACACCACATCCAGTTCCGACCCCATTTCCGACTCCGCTTCCAGTTCCGATTTCATCTCCGCCTCCGCTTTCGGAAACGATTCCGCTTCTGGGAGAACTTCCACCAGTTCTGTTCGCCTCGCCAGTTCCACTCCATTTCCGACTTCCACTCTCGGAACAGTGTCGGAAATCAAGCGACTCGCATAATAGGCGGCATCAAGGGTCGATCAAGGGACAGGGAGGTGCAGGGTTGATGGCGGGTGCCAAGTGTGGTCCCTGGCTGCGCAGCGTAGTATAATACGGGCTCGCTGACATTGGGGGTCCTTAGACTTTTCTCTTTGGATTTCCCTTGTCAGGTGAGAATCCCCTCTCTGGTATACTTTGTTCATTTATACATACTTTGGATTTCCCCTTGTCAGTTGTGTGGTAGTGTGATCTCCACGACTAGCCAGGGTTGCCCTTACAGCAGAAAAGTCTCTCCCATAGAGGACCGGCGGTCGTACTGCGCGTTGCATTCGCCATAGGTGCGTTCGGAATCGGAGACAGCGACTCGGAGATCGCGACCTCTTCCGCACACACAGCGTACGACAGCCCTTCTTCTTACGTCGAGCTCCCAACCCCGGAAATCCCGTCCCACATTTCTCCGTCCGACATGGATCCGGACGATCGTCTTCGGAATATGGAGGAGGAATTGACGCGGAACCGGATGAAGACCGACGCGATTGAAACAGCCTTACAAGCGATTTTGGCTAAGTTAGATATTCCACAAGGTGGTGGAAATGAAATGCCGGATGATCCGGATTTCGGAAAAGCGGAACTAGCGGAAAAGAGGATGTCCGCGAAGTTAGCAAAGGTCAAACCTGCAACTCCGGCGGACTTTGACGGAGATCGGGAGAAGGGACGCGCATTCTTCAACACATGCAGCATCTACTTCGCGATTGTCGGAGACCTCTTTCCGAACGACCAGGCTCGGATTCACTGGGCATTGTCCTTTTTCAAGTCGGACCGCGCAGCCCGTTTTGCAAACAAGGTGATCCGACATGAAGCAAAGGGCAAGGGGAACTACTTCCGGGACTGGGACGCCTTCGAGAAAACATTTTCCGACCAGTTCTGCCCGAAAAACGAGCAGCTCACAGCCCTTACGAAGCTCAAGGGGACCAGCTGGTACCAGGCCAAGGATCCGGTCGATGACTACATCGATCGCTTCCAGGAGCTCATCGACCTTGCGGAGTATGACGACGACAAGACGATCGTCATCAAATTCCGACGAGGACTTGATCCGACACTCCAGAACCAAGTTGCGTTGCTTGGGGATGGAGCTCCGGATTTTGATGACCCGGAAGGGTGGTACCAAGCTGCACAGAGGGTGTCCCGGAACAGGGAAGCAAATGAGGCCTTCGTGGAGACGAACCGGAACATGACACGCAGTTCCACTCGTCCTACTCCACCTGTGCCAAAACCCGGAAGCGCATTCATTCCCATGCGGAAAGTATTTCCGGCGCTTGCTCCGCCTGCTCCTATTAGGAACCATAGCCCTCCTCCCTCGAAGAGTGGCCCTGCCCCGATGGATGTTGACCGCATGCGCGGAAAAGGCCGTGGAATTATCACCTGCTTCCGATGTCAACAACCAGGCCACTATGCCCGCGAGTGCCCCCAAGCATTTGACATCCGGCTTATGACCACAGAAGAGAAACTCGAGCTCCTTCCAGAGTTCCTCGCGCTCGCGGACATAAGCGGAGTGCCCACTGCGGAAGGAATTTCCGAAAATGCGGAACGTGGTGCATCGGAAGCGGAAGATGCGTCGGATTTTGTGACGCGCAGCGGGTGAGATGTGTGCCCCTGCTGCCTGTACATAACCGGTTTGCCTGTCTTGAAGTAGAGAATGAAAAGCCCCCACTCCCCTCACTTCATACAGACCCACCGGATAAAGTCACACAAAAACCAGATCCGACACCCCGTCCATCCCGCATCCGCCCTTGGGAGAGACGCCTTCCGAAGCGCTATGTTGTTGCTGCCACCCCTGGCCCCAAGTCACTAGTCATTAAGGTGGAGCTCCAGATGACGGATACGGCGGAAGTCAAATCCGGACCCGCCCTTGTCGATTGCGGGGCCACTGGTCAGTTTATAGACCGGGACTATGTGGAACGGAACCGACTGACCACGCGGAAGTTGCAACGTGCAATCCCGGTGTTCAATGTGGATGGAAGCCCCAATGAGGCAGGGTCCATCACGGAGATAGTAGACACAATTCTCCGCTACGATGGACACTCGGAACGCACTTCCTTTGCAGTCACCAGCCTGGGGAAGCAAGACATCATCCTCGGGTTTACCTGGCTTCAGGAGCACAACCCGGAGATCAATTGGCAGACTCGGAAGGTACTGATGAGTCGATGTCCAGCCAAGTGTCACATGTGCCGGTCGGAAGTGCGGAAGGAACGCCAGGAGCAGCGGAAGACCGAACGGCTCATACAGACATGTCGTTCCGGCCCCCATCCACTGCTTGCAGAAGAAGACTCGGAAGCGGAATTTAAACCGGATCCCACTTCCGATTCCGATTCCGATTCCGATGTCATCCGACTCGGCCCGGAAGACACTCTGGCGGAAGGGGAGCGCTTGCTGTACGTAAACCTTCCCCGGAGGCGGAACACGTCCGCGCCACCGGAAATATTTCGCAACGCCTTGCTGAAGCCTCCAAGAGGTATGATAGAGTGGAGGCGGAAATTCCGGAGTACCTGCGGGAGTTGAGGACGTCTTTTCCAAGGAGTCGTTTGATGCCCTGCCTCCGCGGAAACTGTGGGACCATGCCATCGAGTTGGAGCCTGGGTCAAAGCCCACCAACTGCAAAGTCTACCACTGTCACCCAAGGAGCAGGTGGAGCTCGATGCATTCCTTGCGGAAAATCTCCGTACAGGGAGGATCCGCCCCTCCAAGTCACCCATGGCATCTCCGGTGTTCTTCATCAAGAAGAAGGACGGCTCACTCAGACTTGTGCAGGATTACCGGGCCTTGAATGCGATCACGATCAAGAACCGGTACCCCATTCCACTCATTCCGGAATGATCACACAACTCCGGGGGCGAGGTACTTCACTAAGCTGGATGTCCGCTGGGGCTTCAATAATGTCCGGATCCGGGAGGGAGATGAGTGGAAGGCCGCATTCCGCACCAACCGAGGACTCTTTGAGCCACAGGTCATGTTCTTTGGCCTCACCAACAGTCCTGCCACGTTCCAGACGATGATGAATGACATTTTCCGTGACATGATAGCGAAGGGGTGTCTGCGTCTACCTCGATGACATCCTCATCTTCACAAAAACAATGTCCGAACATCGGGAAGTCGTGCGGAGAGTGCTGGAACGGCTCCGGGAGTACAACCTGTGTCTCAAGCCGGAAAAGTGCGAATTTGAGCGGATGCGGATAGAGTATCTTGGGGTGATTGTGTCGAAGGAAAGGTGGAAATGGACCCAGTCAAAGTTTCCGGTGTGTCGGATTGGCCGGTGCCGCGGAACAAGAAGGAAGTCCAGTCCTTCATTGGGTTTGTCAATTTCTACCGGCGTTCATCAAGGACTTCTCCTGCCACGCCCGTACCCTCTTCGACCTCACCAAGAAGGAGGTTGGATGGCGGTGGGGAGAGCCGGAACAGGCTTCCTTTGAGAAACTCAAGAGCTGATCACTTCCGCCCCGGTCCTGATCTTTCCCGACGACTCTCACCCTTATCGAGTCGAGGCGGATTCTTCCGACACAGCTACCGGAGCGGTCTTGTCACAACAGTCATCGGAAGATGGTGGGGGTGGCATCCGATTGCCTTCTTCTCTAAGAGCTCAGTCCGGTCGAGCGGAACTATGAGATCCATGACAAGGAGATGCTGGCGATCATCCGAGCGCTGGAGGAGTGGCGACACTTCCTCGAGGGTGCTCTATGCCCATTTGAGATCTGGACAGACCACAAGAACCTCGAGTATTTCCGCACGTCTAAGAAGTTGAACCGACGACAAGCACGGTGGTCCCTACACCTGTCCCGGTTCGACTTCATGCTCCGCCACCGCCCCGGCCGCACCATGGGCAAGCCCGATGCCCTATCCCGCCGGCGGATCATGGAAGCGGAAGTGGAGACAACGCGGATATGACACTGCTCCGCCCAAGTCTCTTTGCAATCCGCGCCCTAGAAGGAGTGACTGCAGTTGGGGCGGAAGCGGAAATACTCCGGGATATCCGGAGGCAGTACCGGAATGGAGAGAAGGAGGAGTCGGTGGTAAGGCAGTGGAGGAACTTCGGAAGGGCACTCACGGTCTGTACGGGCAGCGGAATGGTCGGAACATGATGGACTGCTCCACTTCAGAGGCAAGGTCTACGTTCCAGGTGGGGCGGACCTCCGCCGCCGCATTGTGTCCCAGCACCATGACACACGGGTTGCTGGGCATGCTGGAGGTGGAAGACGCTGGAGTTGGTGGCTCGGAATTACTGGTGGCCTCATATGTCCCGCTACATTGGGCAGTATGTGAAGACATGTGACCTTTGTCTCCGAACCAAAGCACAACGACATCCACCCGTCGGAGAACCTGTTCCGCTCCCGAATCCCGAATCCCGCTGGGACACCATCAGTGTTGACTTCATCATTGAACTCCCAGAGTCTCATGGCTACGACGTGATCATGAACGTCGTGGATTCGGTAAGCAAGGTGTCCCACTTCATTCCGACGCACACGATGATCACAGCCCTCGGAGCGGCCCGCCTGTTCCTTACACATGTCTGGAAGTTGCATGGGCTCCCGAAGCAAGTTGTTTCCGACCGAGGTCCGCAGTTTGTCGCGGAACTGACTCGGGAGCTCTACCGCCTGCTCGGCATAAAGCTGGCTACCACCACAGCGTACCATCCGCAGGGTGACGGACAGACGGAACGGGTCAATCAGGAGTTGGAGCAATATCTCCGCCTCTTTGTCAATGAGAGGCAGGATGACTGGGATGAGTTACTTCCACTGGCGGAATTCCAATACAACAACCATGTCCATTCCGCCACACAACAGACTCCCTTCATGCTTGACTCCGGACGACACCCGCGGATGGGCTTCGAACCACGCCAGGCTGACTCCCGACTTGAGACGGTCAACGAGTTCCGAGACCGCATGGACTCCACCCTTTCGGAAGCCAAGTCGGCCCTTGCAAAGGCCAAGGATGACATGGCAAGGTACTACAACCAACGCCGGGTTCCTGCCCCGGAGTACCAAGTTGGAGACAAGGTGTATCTAGATGCAAGTGACATCCGCACCACACGCCCTTCACAGAAGCTTGCCCACCGCTACCTTGGGCCCTTCACAGTGATGCGGAGAGTTGGGTGGAATGCATACCGCCTCCGACTTCCGATGTCCATGTCCCGCCTCCACCCCGTCTTCAACGTGGTGAAGTTACTCCCTATGCTTGAGGACCCAATTCCAGGTCGGAAGGCTCGTCCACCACCTCCGCCGGAAATTGTAGATGGGGAAGAGCATTATGTGGTGGAACGGATCCTGGACAGCCGGTTTGTGCGAGGACGACTCCAATTCCTCGTGAAATGGGAAGGGTATGGGTACGAGGAGAATTTGTGGGTCCCGGAGCAAGATGTTTCCGCTCCAGACAAACTCCATGAGTTCTATAGCACACACCCCGGTGCCCCTCGCCGAATCCGCTCGCTGGCATTTCAATCCCTCGTGTCCCGTGCTTCGAGGACGCAGCACGCTAGAGGGGGGGTGATGTCAGGGGACACCCTGTTTTCCATTTCCAGTTCTGACACCACACCCAGTTCCGACTCCATTTCCGACTCCAGTTCCGGTTCCGATTCCATCTCCGCCTCCACTTTCGGAAATGAATCTGCTTCTGGGAGAACTTCCACCAGTTCTGTTCGCCTTGCCAGTTCCACTCCAATTTCCGAGTTCCACTCTCAGAACAGTGTCGGAAATCAAGCGACTCGCATAATAGGTGGCATCAAGGGTCGATCAAGGGTCAGGGAGGTGCAGGGTTGATGGCGGGTGCCAAGTGTTGTCCCTGGCTGCGCAGCATAGTATAATACGGGCTCGCTGACATTGGGGGTCCTTAGACTTTTCTCTTTGGATTTCCCCTTGTCAGGTGAGAATCCCCTCTCTTGTATGCTCTGTTCATTTATACATACTTTGGATTTCCCCTTGTCAGTTGTGTGGTAGTGTGATCTCCACAACCAGCCAGGGTTGCCCTTACAGGATATAGGAGAACAAGGAGCGCAGCAAAGTACAAAGTGCGCTTTGTACTTTGCAAAGACAAAAGGATTCAACTATAATTAGAATAGTGCGAATTCCGGTGAGCCCCGCAGGGAGGCTCTAGACAGCGTAAGGGGCACCCATGCCGAGCGCGGCACCGCAACAAAAAAGAGATTGAGTGAGACATATTGAGGTAGAAAGGAGATGATGATGAAATGTGTTAGAAAGGATTTGGGGGGCCACGGAGAAGGGCGTGAAGGACGATTGGACGTTTGCGGATGTAGAGTTTGAAGGTGTCGGAGGACCAGCGGCCTACGCCTTGGATAATATTGTCGGGGACACCTTCTAAGGCAAGGGCGGTGGCGCCGCCGGATCGGATAGAATGGCCACCGAACTCAGGGCCAAGGGTGGCGTGGAGGCGGTTGGTGAACCATGAGGAGGTGGGGACAAAGCCGGCGGAGGTGAGCCAAAGTTCGGGGTGGAAGGGAAACAGAGTGTCACGGGAGGAAAGATAACAGCGCATGAGGGGGAGAGGGTCGAAGGGAGAGGAGGGCTTAGCAAGTACGACGATGGTATTGCCTTGGTAGAATCTATCTGCTTTGTGAAACAGCAGCAAAAAGGAAAATTGGTTGGGTTGGAGGGTGAGGGTGTGGCGAGCGGTGATTTTCTTGGATGAGCGCTTGGCAGGGGAGTTGGAGATAGTCATCTCTCCAAGGCGGAGCAGAGCGGAGAAACCGGTAAGCAGCATAGTTAGAAAGAGAAGATCGTCGTGAGAGCTGGAATGGTGAGTGCGAATGAGGGCAGAAAGGTTGTCGGAAGCGAGGGCGCACTTTTGGCACGGGGCAGCGCAACCACGCCTTTTTTTCAAGCCGGCAAGAGAGCGGACGACGATCGGGGAAGCGCGGGAGGCACGGACGTCCGGGAAATGTGGTAGAAGGCAGTTGCAGATTCCAGAGAGGTAGGCGGCGACGGAGGATGGTTTGATGTGGTGGGATAAAAAGGTGACGAAGTAGCTGAGGGTGTCAGGGGTAGGATCAGTGGGGAAGTTGTGTAACTTGCAAAAGTTCAGGTAGGATTGGAGATGCGCGCTATAAGAATGAATGGTAGAAAGCTCTATGGCGTGGCCGAGAGCAATGGCACGCTCATGGAAGAGCTTCTCTCGGGACCAAGCAACACGAACGGGTTGCCGGTCCCGCGTTATCGGTTGAAGCATTACTTGTCTACCCCCATCGCATCCCGAGGGGGTTTGAATGGACGAACAGTTAAGTTCAGATGGATGGCGGAGGCGACGTGGAAGAGGCCTCGGGAGAGAGCGTCTGCGACGGTGTTGTCAGAGCCCGCAATATGAAAGACTCTGAGCGATGTAGTCTGGGGGAGAAGAAGGCAAATGGCAAACATGAGAAGGCGGTTGTATTCGTCGTGAGCTTTTAAGGAATGGAAGATGTCGACTGTGTTCATGGAATCGGTGTAAACTAGGAGTCAGCGCGGCGCTGGGCGTTGGGAGACAGCAAAAGTGAGAGCTGATACAACACATAATTCCTCATAGGAAAAGATGTGAAATGAAGGCGGCGGTTCAGGGATAGGAGAGAAAAAGGCCAAGCAGAGCTGAGGAACATAGAACCCCATCGCGTTGAGGGACGCGTCGCAGAAGATCGTCAAATCAGCGTCGGCGGGATTCCATATGATGGAATGAAGGAGGCAGAGACCGTCTGCGTGTTCGATGGTGTCCGCGAGCCAATTAAGGTCGGATATAACGGCGCGATTGAGATGGAGGGTGGCTTTGGGAATAGATTTGCTGGCAATTTTAGCATACGAGGATTGCAGGGCAGGGCGCAACAAGGGAAAAACATTAAGGGACCAGTTGATCCAGCCTAAGAGGCGCTGCCACTGGACGAGAGGATGACGATGGAAGGCTGAGATATCGGTGAATGCGCGGATGGCGGCAACGAGAGCGATTTTGCCATCGGTCGGGAAGGAGATGGACATGTCCCGCGGGTCAACGTTGAGGCCTATTGTTACGTATCGAGATTTCCACTAAGTCGGAACTGGAAAGGACAGCGGCTTCAACTTATAGGTTGCGCCCCCAATGAACTATCGTCCTAGGTATTTCGGAAATGAGCCGGAAGTCGGAAAGTACTGGACCAGAGGTTTGGTCGGAACTTGTGTCGGAACTGAGGCGGAAAGCGGAAGACGGAAGGCTGAGAGAGAGACTGAGATCTTGCTAGACTCGCTGTGCTAAGAACAGGAGATGGAGCGAAGGAAATCAAGTATCGAAGGTGATTATCTGATTGCAGAATAACAGACATACATGAGGGGGGTTTTATACAAAGCGCAGAGCAACAGTGATGGTGTTGTACTAAACAAATTCCGGAGGAAGCGGAAATCGAGTACAATGTGTGGGAACTAACTAATTGGGAACAATGGGACTACAAGGGGGGTTCAGGGTAAGGTAGAACAATGGCAAAGAACAAGGGGTCGGGAAAGGATATCTGACAACGAACTACAAGGGTGACCGGATATGTGGTTTTGATGGATGGCGAGGTGGGTCCGGTGGGTCCGAGTAATAGAGTCGAAAGAACAAGGGAAATGTACAAGGGGCGGAATGGCGGAAATGTCGGAGAGGCGGAACGTGTGGCGGAACTATTGGAGAGGCGGAATGTATGGCGGAACTGAGGGTCGGAAGTTGGAAATGAACGGTCGTAACACCTATGATGCGAAGGAATTGGCCGAAAGCCTGCTTGGACATTTCGTGCGGAAGCTTAATTTCGTCCCACAAAAGCAAGAGGCGAACCTGTTTCGCTGGATAATGCTTGTTATAAGGTTTGTACAAGTAGAGACCCGGGTCTGGGTTGAGAGACCAAGCGTCATCCATGTAATGGAGGAGAGCGTCGATGCCTTTCACGTGGATCGCCATCCACGTGATGAGGCCCACGAAGAGGCACCAAATGGGAGCTGCGCTGCGGGTGCCAAACTCCATGCAGTGGTCGACGTGCTGCTGGCCATCTATTGTGATGATTTGCTTAATCTGCCACAAAGGGTGCATGGGCCAGCGCCGATACGCGCCAGAGACGTCGTCCTTGAAGAGCCACGGAGGTGGCTCATGGTGCTGCGCATGGAAGTCACACAATATCGCGCCAAAGTCCTGCAGATTGTCAAAACGGACGGAGGAGTCATCTCTGGCGATCCATGAGTTGGGTGCGTGCGGTCCGGCGCTCAAGTTGTTGACGAGCCGGAATTTGTCGGAGTGCGGCTTAGGGATCACTCCAAGCGGCGTGCTATACATGCCCGGCAAGAGAGTGGTTCCAAAAGAAGGGGAGTACTGGCCGGCTTGTATTTCGGTGTCTCTTTGCTCGCGCAGGAATTCGAGACCGGCATCGCTGATATCCCTTTGAGAAAAATCGAAAGTGGTCGGCTCAGATTCCCCAGGACAAGCGAACGGCCATACTCCTTCGCGCAGGCTTCGACACACCGAATGGACCAGCAGTCGGTTCGGATGAGTGACCAGAAGAGCTTCGAAGCGATCTACATCAATGGGCGTGACGATGGGGAAAAGATGAGGGTTCTCCCGAACGGTTTGCTGGGCCGCCGCGTCGCTCGCAACTGAGATTGGGACCGAAGGCAAAGGGTCAGCGGTCTCAGTCGACGTGGCGGACGGCGTCCCAGACACAGGGTGTTTGGACCAGAGGAAGCCTCTGGCCCATTTTGGTCGCTCTTCGCGGTGAATAATCAGTTCACTTTGGAGGTTCCCCTCTCTTGGAGATGTTACAGTCTTTGGCTGCGTGCCTCCCTGAGCAGGATAAGCAGATGTGGCGGTATTTGCAGGATTCGCTGACGCAGTGCCCTCTGTTGAAGCGGCGACAAACGGGTTGCTGTCCCCCGAATGACGTTGCTGTCCCCCGAATGACGGACGGACTCGTCTGAAGTCTCAAGGGGAAGAACCTTGCTGGGAGATAAAGTGACGTGTGGAGAGATCCGCGAATTTGTCGAACGAGGCGAGGGAGAGAGTATTGTCTCGCGCGACTCGCACTCGGATTGCTTTGTCGAGATTGAGGACTTTGCGTTTCTCTCCGGGTTGTTGCATAGTGGCGAATTGCCCGAGGATGTACTCCTCGTATTGGGTGAATTCGTTGGCGCGGTGCGGGTAGGCATAAAGGAGAGCCTTTTTTGCAATGGCGAAGGCAATTGTCCAGTCACCATGCGTCTCGACTCTTCTGGTGTCCTTGGAACTTCCGCTGCCCGAGGACATCGTGATGTCGACGTTCCCGATAGTCTCCGTGAGTTGATGGTCCGACTCAAGCGAGTAGTACCCGGAGAATATTTTGTCAAGATCGATGAATCAGTCTGCCAAGACGTCGGCCCAGAGTGCTTCTGGGAGGTTGGGACAATCGACTCTCGAAAGGAGGTTGCTCTTCGCGGCTTTACATGTAAGATCGACGAGATAATTGGCTTTGAGAGCCAATGTTTTTGCAACGCATGGGTCGACGAGCAACATCAACTCCGGGACACGATTCCACGCGAACTCTGACTCGTCGGTTTTTTTGTGCGTTCTCACTCCTGAATCCTCTTCCTCAGTGTCATTATGTCGTTGTTTAGTTTTTTTAGGCGAAGCGGGATGGATTGAACTGTTGTCTGACGAGCTCTCACCGGAGGGAGCTTCTGCGGGTCGCTTCCTTCGATGAGGTGGTCTTGACGAGGGATCAATTGATCCTGCGGTGATTCCTTCGCCCCTGCCAGCGGTGACGACGAATTCTCTGTCGATTTCGGCGCAGAGGTCAAGGTATCGCTTATAGGCTGCTTCTCCCGCATCTCCGTTGGGAAGAAGTTTATAGAGTAACAGGGAGGCGTCGGCGGTCGTAATTTCACTTGCACGTCGGCGCTCAACGACTCGGAGACAGTCAGCGGTGACTCGAGTGGGGTCGTACGCGCCGGATGAGGACGAAGCGCTGGGAAAAGTGGATTGGCCATCGCTAAGCATGAACCGAAAGATGTTCTTTTTAATAAAAACGACGCGAGGGCGAGAACTAAGTGCGAGTTAGAGCGAGCGCAGCTAGCTAGCAAAGAAGCAGAAAAAATACCTGTGTGATGTGGGAGCGCTGCGGGCGAGTGACGCACAGGGGCGACTCGCGGAGTCACTGAGTAGGCTGGAGTAGTCCGTCCGCTGAGACACGCGTGACAGTCCAATGACGTGGACACTGACGTGTCTAGCAGAACTCAAGACTACTCGCATGAGGAAGTTCAGCGGAACTTCTGGAGAAAAAGAGCGCAACAGCTACTTACCGTAAGTTAAAAGTACAGAGAGCGGAGAAGTAAGAAGAAGAAGAGGGGAGCAGCATGCAGCTGCGGGAGAGCCTTAGGCGGGGGTGGAATTCGCCACGTGTAAGCACGCTCCGCTACTTACAGCGTTTTCAAAAAACCTTGACGCGTCGCGCCTTTTTTTTTTTTCTCAGAGGCGCCCGTGCTGCTGCGACTAGCAATGGGGTATCGACGTATCAGCCCTGACCTCAAGCAGCGAGCACTATGGCTGCTTCATAACCGTTATATGGAAGAGGTGGGTATTATCCTCAATGTCTCAAAGAGCAGCATGACTCGGTGGGCACAAAACCTTGAAGTTTACGGCAACGTCGTTCCACCACGCAATCCTCTCCAAGGCCGACCTCGTGCTTTGAATACCGCACAGATGCATGCCCTAATCAATCTAGTTCAGAATGCCCCAGAAATGTTTCTGGATGAACTGCAGGACTGGCTTGCACTAGAGCACGACATCCTCATGGCTATAACAACACTTCACTATGCAATCCAGAATGCCGGCCTCTCCTACAAGTTACTGAAACGACAGGCCGCGGAACGAGATGAGATTGGACGAGCACAATGGATGGAAGAGGTGCAAACTCATTTTGTGGCCAGTCAGTTTGTATGGACGGACGAATCAAGGAAGGATGATCGTACTATTTGATCTGAATATGGTGGCGGTGGCCCCGAGGGCTCCAGGTTACCGCTAGACATCGTGTGGGGGGTTTGTGCTGCTGCTGCTCCAGCGCCTAATGGGCGTGAGCGCCTCTGAGAAAAAAAAAAAAAAAGCGCGCCGCGTCAAGGTTTTTTGAAAACGCTGTGAACGCTGATTAAAATCAGCTACCCAAAACCATCCAGTATAGACAAGTGGACGGTCCAAAATTCCATAACAAACCGACCGGCCTCGCTCTGAGTCTTGAGACGACAATGTATGTATTCACTTACTAAGTTGCAAAACCCACACAAGCATATCTTACCGAGCACAGGAAAAGAACTGTGACTGCTCGAGAGTGCAGAGACTTGGGAGTCTCATGGAGTGAGGGGAAAGCCAGATTGTTTACAATATAGTACAATTGACTGTAACGACCAACGTAGTATACTGGGGTCGTATAAAATGACGAGCAAAAAAAAAAGAGAAAAGAGAAACGAAAGAAAAAAACGCAGGGGGCGTACCTGATGTGGGATGTGGTGTGCATGTTGTCATGTCCGAGATGACTGTGATGCTGTGCGGCGCTCATGCGTGGGCAAGTGAGAGCATGCATAATTAAAGTAACGATCCACCCACCCACTGGGATCGGTGCCGACGTGTGCGGTCGCCAGGCCGGGGTGTGGACGCGCATATGCACATGCACACTCTGACAGAGCGAACCGAAAACGCTAAAGAAATGGATGGAAAAACGTCGTGCAGTGTACAGGCACCGGCACCATGCGTCCGCACGAGACTGTGCAAGGATACCCTGCGCACGGGGCGCCACCCTGCATGCGTGCAGTCTACCCACCCCTGGGGACGACGGGCATGCATGCATCGGGCATCTCAAGGGCAGCGCGTCTGGGGAACGCAGGTGCGCATGAGGCTGAGGTATGTCTGTGTGTGGGGTGGGGTGGGGATGGGGATGGGGAGCTTAAGGAGAGCAGGGCGTGTGCAGGTAGGTGTCTGGGACAGCTGCGGGCGAGTGGGACTGGAGTGGTGTGGTGGGGAGGATATCTGTCCATTGTGGGCGCAGCATTGATCCTCTGGGGTGCAGGCTGATGGGGTCATTGCGTCCGACCGGCGCAAGCAGCAAGTACCCAGTTGTTGAGGTCCCAGGTTACAACGTGACAGGCCAACCTTGTCGCATGACGGTGAGCGTCCGTTCCGTCCGTGCAGACTGTAGACAGTTTTTTTTTTTTAGCAGAGCGCACACCGTCATCGTCAACGGCGCGTGCACTTCCTGTACGGTGGAGTCAGGCACCCAATCGACGCGAGCGACTCGATGCCAATCAGATGGAATGACTCACAGCAGGCAAAGAGGCACAGAACGATAATAGCAGTTGATATTCATCGGCATATTTTTGGGCATTATGGCATGTGCATAAAGTTTTCAAAGTCAATTCAATGTTCGAACTTTGCAAATTACAACTCCTACCTTCTACCACCACCACCACCGCCAGCAACGAACAATTTTCAACGATGACCGCCATCTAATTTTTCAACTTTAACGGTCGATGGTTATATCATGGAGCGTGTAATCCAACGGATTAAGAGTGAGTCTCCTCTTCACGTTCTATTTAGGCCCACTCAATTACCTCAATTGCACATCTCTTCATCAATTATTATGCAAGCCTCAATCCCAACGGCGTTTTCCAGTGCTTCCCTCAAGTGAGTCACGTGTTCAGCTATTATTGTAATGCATATAGTCGATGACACAGCAGGCCGCAGGCCTTTACCTCTTCCGGCTACCACGCGTGTCTCACAATCACCATGTCCTCCCCTCTGCACTCTCTTCGCCTCCCACGGCCACCGAAAGCGTGACGACGCGAAAACGGCTCGTGGAATTCACCAAGATGTCCATACTGCACGATGAGGTCGAGCTTACATTTGCGTGCAGTTCGGGGTCGGGAGGACAAGTATGTATACTATTCTTTGGTGGTAGCTGCTGATGAATGATGGTTTATCTTAGATGCGCGTAGAACGTAAATAACGTGAATACGAAGGCCATTGTGTGGTGTGCCCTTGATCGGGCTTGGATACCACACTGAAGGCATGTTATAGCATGTGTACGTGGCGTCTTCACAGACTGCTTGTCACTTCGATGCTGCACCGCCGTCAGGCACAGAACATTTCAGATTGCTTAGCTTTCAATCTATGTATTTCCAACTGTCTTTTCAGTAATAGAAGGCATTGTTTTATTGTGTTCTAAAATACCATTTATAAGTAACTTCAGAGCTGAAAATCAGCGTTCTAGGACGCTGAAAGCGGACATTCTAGCTACTAGATTTCGGTACCCAGCTTATCGAGGGGAAGTGTCAAAAATCCGCTCCCCGGTTACTGATTATCAGTAACTTGGGCACTGAAAATACTTATATTAAGTGCCCCGAGTTACTGCAGTGCTAACCGTCTTCACCCCGCGGCCTTATATAGGAGTCACTTTGCCACCCAAACTCTAAAATACACGAAACATCCTTATTTCATAGATTCGACCGTGTTACAAATATAGACGAGTGCCTGACCGTCCGATCAAGGGTATACTGTTTGTTCAGGCACGGGTCTCCCCGAGTCTCTTCAGAGACTGTCTCGCGCAGCGGACGCGATGTCCTCCTTTTTTCACTACTTATTTGTGTCCCTTTTTGACTCCGTGGCGCCAGTGCGTCTCACAACACTATGAAACGAGCAAAGTCAAGCAGCCCGTCAGCACCTGCTAGGAATCCTCTACACAAGTCCCCTCGGGTGGATTCTATCTCTCCCCCACTGGCTGAACCCAAAGATGAAGAAGTTTTGAATGAAATGAAACAGAGGGGGTGGGACGCACCGGCCATTCACATACCCAAACACATTCTACTTTTGGTTGTTGAGGTGAATGGAGGACATATTAGCTGGAAAAATGCGTCGAATCTTCTCCAAGAAGACCCTCAACTCTTGAAACTGGTTGAAGAGGCGTGGAAGAAGCAAGCATTTTCTGTAATACGAGACTATGGTGAGTGATTTATGGCACTCATAGTGGGAATGGGTTGAGGTTTGTCTATTGGATTGCCTATTAGAATCGCTTCAGCGATATATTCCCAAGGAGGGATTGAGTGACACCACAGGGTATGCTTCTCCTCCGGCCAGGTTTGGGCGGCACTGAGTTGGTTGTAGGGCTGATAATCAAGCTGGAATCTTGGAGTCTTACAAAGACTCACTGAAGGGTATGAGGATGTCATCATTTTGTTATTGTATGTTAAAAGGAGCGACAGAACTTACGGTGGCGTACCAGACGCCTTTCTTGGGGGATGCCCCCATATTTTTCTATAAAAGGCTGCTAAGTGCTGAAGCCAGCGTCAAGATGACGACGAGTATGCTATATGCGAAAGTGATGCCGGTGGTGCAAAGTTCGGGAACAGGAAAGTCCCGGATGCTGACAGAGGTGAGTGTAGGAGGTAATACTCATATTGGACTCGGAAGCTGATGGGGGTTTTGTGAGCTTGGAAAAATGGTGTTTACTCTTCCAGTATGCCTTCGGGCTCCGTCGGATACGGGCTACCCCCCTTCGGACAAGGCCGTGTACGAGTATTTCACTGAACTGGGATACAATGTGAACCACGATTTGGACATGAAAGCTCACATTTATCTGGCGTCGTTCATTGCTGCGGCAAATCAAGAAATGCTGAGAGTGCTGGAGACTGCTCAGGGGAAGAGCAAGCTGGATGCTAGAGGATTGCTCGATTATTGGCACGAGCGGATGGAGGGTGGGCGAGAACCTGGATTTCGAAGTAAATTCTTCGATGGGGTAGTTGGTAAAGCCAGAACGATGAATCAAGAAGTATATGATAGATATGCGGAGAAAATCGCGAGTGGATCATGCTTCTATCGTTGACGGGGAACTGATGGGATTTGCAAAAGGACAGATCGAAGATTTTCAACATAAAGGAGGGAAATCTGGCAAGGGACGCGGGTGGGCAAATTATATTCAAAACGGCGGAATTAAGAACGGAGGAAGAGAGAGAGGAGATCGGACATATTGCCCAGCGTCGGGCGCCCAAGGAGTTCGCAAGCTCGGTTTACCAGATTCACGCTTCAGAAGCGACGGAGGCGCTAACGGAATTTATTTCGAGGCAGAAACTGGGAGAGGGGAAAGGAGGGGTTTGTGTGATTTATTTCGACGAAGCGCATAGGCTAGGCAAGTCTTATTGGATCCTGGTGAGACTGATAGGGGCGCAGGCGCAGCGACTGCCAATGTGGTATGTCTTCATGGGGACAAGAACAGGATTTCGATTGTTTAATCCGGCTCCGACGGACAGTGAGTATCAATGACGAGTGTATAGGGTATATAACTGATAGGAAAGTAGCGGCCTCACTGCGGCTCAGAGAGCAGCTGGCGCACCTGTTGTTTCCGCACATTGGTATGGGGTTTGATCAGGGAATGGTTCACGGGCAGGGGGGAACGGAGAGAGTCACGATGGGGGAGCTTTGGGGACTTGAGCATATTTGCCGATATGGACGACCATTGTGAGGCTGACTTGATTGATTTGGGGAGGAGATGACTGATGTGGGGATTAGATGGAGGGCGCAATACGAGAGCCGGAAGCAGTTGTCGATCTTGGAACGGTCAGAGATGAAGACGAAGCGGACAGAACAGTCAGAGGAGACGGAGCTGATGGATTCTCTGGTGTCCTCGGCAGGGCTGAAGCTGACGGGTGGGGAAGGATTTGTCATGGAGGCAAATGACCATGTTTTGGCAGTGGTGTCTCAGCGTATCTGTCTTGATCCGGTGCTGAACAACGCAGAGGGGATCAACTTAGCGGATCGAGGGGTAGCGCACCACATGCGGATTCTGACGGGGTACTCAAGGACGGATCCGACATTTTATACGGCGTCGCCTTCGGAACCGATGCTGGCACTGGCGGCATTCAAGATCATGTATGACAAGGATGAACATGTGAAAGGGATTTTGACGACACTGGCTAAGCAGCTGTGTAGTGGTGGACTGATTGAAAAGGGCCTTGTAGGGGAACTTTGTTCTCGGATACTATTGGTGCTTGCGCGGGATGCGGTGGTGCGTGAGAAGAGGTGGAGCTGGCATGAGGCAGCTCGACCGGTGGGATTGTTGGAGATGCTTGAACAACTACTCGGGCGTGATTGGGGTGGGAAGGATCAAGGAAGGTTTGAAGAAGAATTTGGTGATGCGTCGGTGAACTTCACTCACTGGATTAAGACGCGTGGGGCTCTTCCAGTGAAACCTGATGTGTGAGTTGTGTCTTTGGACTTGATTTTGAGATGGGTTGATTGACTGAGTGACAGGAAGCTGCTGGCGAACTTGTGGGCGCGTGGGGCCGCGCTGCAGTGCAGTTTCAATCAGGTATCTATTGATCATCTGATCGTGTGTTACCATGGGAGGACGGGAAGCTCGGCCGTGTTTGAGCCAGCCCTGCTTAGCGGTGTGGTGGTGCAAGTGAAAAATCAGAAAGAGGGAGATGGGTCGATAGAGCGGGAGATACGACCGATGGGGCTGCCGCCAGATGGGACGCCGCCTCGAGCTTACCTTTCATTGGTGCTAGAACTGGGAACGGACCGTGTGCACTCGTCGACGAAAACGGGACTGAAGGTGACGTTGGGGACGGGGAGTGTTGAAGATTACAGGGTGCTGGCGGAGGAATTGAGGGAGAAGGAGCAGATGTTAGAGGAGATGGGTAAGGAAGAGCGGAAGTCGTTGGAGGGGAAGAAGAAAATGAAGCGACTACGGGAGGAGATAAAGGAGAAAGAGATGGCGAATGCGGGATTCAACCGATATACGATCTCGATCCGGGGGACGTCTGAGTACGGACTGCTGAACAAGCTTCAAATTAAGCAAATATTCGAGCAGTTGCTGGGGCTGACGAGAGGAGAGAGAAAGGAAATCGGGGATGAACTGGTCGAAGAGATGCAACCTCTTGAGCAATTTGAAGGTAGATATACGCATTGGATGAGGAGTTATGTGGGAGCGGAGAGCGACGGGATGGATGTTGATTAGATCAAGGGTTGGAGATTGGGTGTCGGTGTAGAGTATATAGGGTGTTTGAAAAGATGAAGTGTAAGTCATCACTGGGAAGGGAACCCACTGAAAACCCGTGGGGGGTTTCCGTTCTCAGTGGTTCGCGCAGATGCACACTTAATATGTACATGTGCAAGTCATTGAAATGTCAGAGGTAAGGGAATGGAAAGTCCATGATATTTGCAAGTTAAAATTCAACCGAAGGGTGAGAGCAATCCAGGGAATGTCCATAATAGCCTCACTGAAATGGCGTGCCCTGACCGTTAAGCGGCGTCATCGATCGCCTTAGTAGTCCTCAAACACTGTCCGCGCAAAGTCTCCACTTCGCTCCACTATACCCCATGGACGCACCCAACAACACACAGGATCGCATTGAGATTGATGAAGAAGGCCGGTTCATCTTCAAGAGCTTCAAGTATAAAACGACGGCTTTCGCGGCATCTCTACCACCGGGTTCGTTCGTTTTTGCATGTCCGCACCATGCCAACAACATATGTGGTTTTGTGGTCAAGGCCAATCGTGCGAGACTCACGGAGGTGAGAGGGTGATTATAATGTTTTCGGGGAGAGCACAGGACCAGCAGATATAAGATGGACAACGCATTCTGATAAATCATGGCTTCCCTCACATCCACCAGCAAAGTAACCCTAGTATCACCACCCACGGCCGTACTGACATACATGCTTACCAATGACAGTCCCTTGAACACGGGTCTCATCGACTTCTCGGAGTACTCGAGACCTGCATATAAAGTTGAAACGCATGTCTCAGGCTCCAAAACGATAACCACAGTGAGGAACAGTGAAGAAGACATAATCATGTTGCAGCACGAACATAGGACTGTACTGGACATAGCGGCGGCAGCATTTGTCTAGATAATCAACAACAGCGCACCATCACGCGTCGCGTGGATAGATCACGTGACTTTTCTCTCCACTTTGTTCTTCACCTGCCCTCTCTTCCGTTTTCACCTCATCATGGGCAAAGCTTCCAAAAATAATAGAAAGGCAAAATATAACCCCAAGAAGACATCCTCATATGAAGAACTCTACAAGCTCTACATGCAACAGCTGGAGGACGCAAAGGGTAAGACGCACAAAAAGAAGGCCATGTAACTCGGCCCTGCTGATGTAGCCTGCGTAGGCTGATGTAAATCGCAGATGGCCCCTGTGTAGGCCGAGGTAGTAATGCCACGGAACAACGTAGTCTACGGGCAATCGATCACTAATCGTCACTGGTTTGAGCTTGCTCACTGAATTATTGAACAACATGCTGACCCGTTCCCTTGTTGAAAATTTTCTCCGATGACATAGTAGGTGAGTCATAAATGTTCAGCAATTCCAACATCTGGAACGTGCTCCCCTCGCGACACAGGGGAAATGGGATGCTTAAAGTTGATGCTCACCACTGTGCACCTTTCTCTGCACATCCCAAGCAACAGGAACAGCTTTAAAATAAATATTAGACCAACAGCATTGGTGTGTGTCATCAGACTCATGACATGAAAAAGATGACAGAATGATAAGATTTGAATAGAGTTGGGATGTGTCCTATAGCTCGAGGCCGAGTTTGATATAGAGCACGAGGTGAGTGCGACTCGAAGTTCAACTAACTACTCGAAGTCAAACAAGATATCAAAACAGGATTCGTGTTCGTTATTCATTTCAATCGTACATGGCATACTACTTATAGCTACTCGGATAGGGGCCTCAATGTGTAGGAATGGGCGACGGGAGCAATGGAGTTGTGCGTATGGTAGGTGCGTACGTACCGCCGCTACCGTGCATCCGTGCTGCGGCTCACTTGTTCGGTCTAGCCTAGACGTGAGGCAGAATGGAATGTCCCTGTATAGTGGCTCGAGGGATGAGGCGGGACGGTAGGAGGGACTGGATAGGAATAACGTGCGCAGCTCGAATGTAATGGAAAATGTATGTTGTGCCCCCTGATCGTGATGTGGGATCGACTCGGTCCACCCTGGTGCTCGGCTTGTTAACTGTACTCATGCCTCGACTCAACTCGTGATATGCATCTAGGTGCTTGGGAGTGGTGTGTCGGTCTCGACTTGGCTCGGTGAGTATCGATGTGCATTTGTGTTGTCGTCTTGTATCTTGATGGCTCGGGTGTGTGCATATGTATCTCGCGGTGCTCGGGGTGAGATTGGATAGTGAGAGAGATAGATCGTTAGGATAATCGTGAATAGAAATCGTTGTAATAGACATTACGGGTCATAATTCGTGTGTGTGAAGTTGTGAAATAAACCGAGTGAAACAGGAGTCCATAGCTGATAGGTCTTTCCTCACGACAAAAGATGTAGATATAACGGTGGATACAATGAATTAAGCGAGGGGTACTCACAGTGCCTAAGAAATCCAAAGCCCCAGCGGCCATATCGCGCCTGATCAAATGGAAGTCTGTATGGAAGCACATGACGGTTGACATGTATTTTATTTGTTTTATTTGCAATTTTATTAATTTTTTATTCTTTTCTTATGGTCATATACTTTATAAATTTCTGAATTTTTTTTCGAAATAGCTCAAAACAAATGTATTTTAATATATATTTTTTCAATTTTTTTTTGAAAATAGACATCAGTAAGTTTCCTCTAAAATTAATCACAATAGATTCTGCTTTAAATGTGGTTTGTTTTGTTATTTTATTTTGTATACTGTATATGTCAAAAATAGATATTAATAAATTTCCCTGAGTTTGCTAAAAGTTAATGATAAGTAACAGTCTCTTCTTGCAAATATATGTCTATTCTCCAACATTCACTATAAACCCTCTGTTATTTATTTATTTTCTCCTGCCCTTACAATAATTTCACTTTGAGGCCCTTGGGTATGCTACACTCAGGGGACATGCTACACACAGGGGATATGCTACGCATGGGGACACACTATGCATGCCTTGGGGACATGCTACATGTGGGGACACACTACAAACAAAGGACATGTGATGCATGCTATACTTGGGCAACACACTATGCATGGGGGACATGCTACACTTTGGGAACACATGCTATTTGGGGGACACACTACACTTGGAGGATGCATGTTATTCAGAGGGCCACGCTACGCACAGGGGACAAGATATACTCGGGGGACAGGCTGCAAACAAGAGACACATTACAAACAAGGGACACACTATGCACACTATACTTGGGGACACACTATGTGTGGGGATGTGTGAGGACACGGGATGTATGAGGATATGATATATGTGAGGACAGATGAAGTGTGATGACATGCTACAGGTGAGGGCATGCTACAGGTGAGGACATGCTTTGTGTGAGGTAGGGGACATCCAGACATGGGAGAAATGTGTAGAGTCATTACCTGTTACATATTGGGAATCCCGGAGGTTGGATCTAAAAGGACAGTGGCTTCAACTTATATGTTGTGCCCCCAACTATTGTCCTAAGTATTTCAGAGATTGGAGATTGGAACTCTGAAGAGGTCAAGTATTGTAGCTGAAGGAGGTAAGGGTTCAAGAATCAAGTTAAGTTGGATATCAGAAATCAAGTTGGAAGATGGAGGTCAGAGAGACAGAGGCCTTGCAAGTACTTGGTGTGATATGACCAGGAAACAGTGCAAAGGGAGTCACGTATCAAAGTTGATTCTCTGATTGGAGAACAGAGGCATACATGACTGGGTTTTATACAAAGAGCTGAGACAACATGTCAGAAGGTAGAGGTAAGCAATTCCAGTGTGAGCCAAAGTAACTAGGATAAATGGAGTAAGTAACTAATGCGGAACAAGAGGAATTACAAGGGGGTGCAGGGATAGGCAAAAGAACAAAGGGGACATGGGTCTAATTAATAGTGGAACACATGGAACTCCTGATGCTCCAGACTTGCTGTGCTGAGGGTCGAGTATGGAAGGCCGGTGAATAGAGTCATAAGGGGAAGTATGTGAAGAACAAGGGGATCACAAGGTTGAAGTGCGGACATTGTGGAATAGAGTCAGAGGAGGTGCAGGGGTACCGGAGTTGGTCAAGCATGGTCATAACATTACCTACCTTGATGTGTTATTACGCACCTGAGTTCGGAGGAAGAAGTGATAAAGCTCTTCCTTCGAACTCAGACAGTTACTAAGTGACTGCATCACGTGATGCAACGCAAGCTACATTTCTCGGCAATAATGAGTATTTGTTCGGGACCTAAGTTGAGTCTCCGACAGTTCAGACCGCCGGCGCGCGGTTTTAATCAGTAATACACGATTCACCGGGCCTGGGGATGCCCGGCATCACCGGCCGCTGACTTTTGGCAGTCCACGCTGGCAATTACCATTTGCAGCACTCGCACCCACCCTCGATCGGGACCGCATGCTGCTGCACGTTGTCAACGTGTGGCACCGTGGTTCAACACGTCCCATCGGACGTCGCTCGCACCCAGCGCCAAGTGGCGGCCCTTGGTGCACCGTTCACCCAATGCATTTGGCCTTACTGATGCATTTGACCTTACGGATGCATTTGACTTACACCCCCATGCGAAGTGTGGGCAGCAGCTTTGCGCTCCTGTGCAAGTCGCTGCTTTTCCTGCAGCTCCTTCATCCGCTCCGCCGCTTCACACTCAGCCTGCGCGAGCTCCGTGTCGACCTCATCAACCTCGTCGACCTCGCCGATGGGTAATTCATGTGTCTCTGGCATGATCCATGATTTTGATGATGATGGGAGAAGACAAGAAGCAGAACGCGAAACAAAGCTCATGTAACTACCCCAACCCGGTGATCTCCAGGATCTCACTTATGGCCTCATGGGTTTGGCCATAAGGGGGAGGTACTGTTACGACCCGTTCCCGAATCCGGACCGAAGTTCGGCTTTGGCTCTCGTTCAGGAACCTCGCATATCTCGGCTTCCTTTGGGTTTCCCTTCACACTTCCCATCACCCTGATTCCCTTATTAGTTAGTTCCCCGTTTGCCTGACCCTTGTTTCCCCTGACCGTTGATCTGATCATGTTCTCTTCGTGACTGTTATGTATCGAGATTTTCACAAGTCGGAACTGGAAAAGACAGCGGCTTCAACTTACGTGTTGCGCCCCCAATAAACTATCATCCTAGGTATTTCAGAAATGCAGGTCGGAAATCGGAAAGTACTGAACTGAAGGTGAGTTGGAACTTGAGTCGGCAAACGGAAGGCGGAGAGACGGAGGTCTTGCTAGACTCACTGTGCTAAGAACAGGAGATGGAGCGAAGGAAATCAAGTATTGAAGGCGATTATCTGATTGAAGAATAGCAGACATACATGAGAGGGCTTTATACGAAGAGCTGAGACAACATGTAATGAGGTAGTGCTAAGCAAATTCCGGAGGGAGCGGAAGTCGGGTGGACATACGTGGGAACTAACTAATTGAGAACAAGGGGACTACAAGGGGGGTTCAGGGTAAGGTAAAACAATGTCAAAGGACAAGGGGTCGGAAAACATATCTGACAACGAACTACAAGCAGGACCGGACATATGGTCTTGATGAACGATTAAGTGGGTCCAGAGTGTCCGAGTAATAGAGTCGAAGGAACAAGGGAGTGGAACAAGGGGCGGGATATCAGAACTATCGGGGGCTCAGAAAGTGTGCGGAACTGAGGGTCGGAGATTGGAAATGCACGGTCGTAACAGCGACCCTGCATGCTACTTTACTATATAGACCTCCAGTCCATGTACAGTAGCTCCTCAGTTCAGATATCAAATTAGCTTATCGTACTTGAGACCCTCTGCTCGATATCAATACCCATATCTCAGCTTATAGCCGAGACCGCTCCCGAAATTAGGGCGGAAAATAGAGTGGGTGCAACCCAAGGGGTTGAAGCCAAGCCCTCTGACACGAGACCTGAGTTCGTCCTGGTATAGCCAAACTGCAGTACGAACTCAACCTTAACAAGCAACGACGGAGAGTGTGGAGCTCGAAGATGCACACTGGCAGCAAAAAAAGGCCACAGCCACATGCCGCCACACGTGGGCCCTCGAGCTACTAGCAAAGAACACCAAGGAAGTGGTGGCCCAAAGCCACGCCACTCAGCAGCCCGATGAGCAGCTCACACGCGCCGTGCAGGATGCACGACAAGCACGCAGCCTACAACAGCAGGCTGCGGATCCACAACGCGGGGCTGACAGGGGACACCAGGCACAAAACACCCCCGGATCTGAGAGCACAAAAATGCTCCCGATCCTGAGCTCAACCCGGGCCCGGGGCCCGTCAGGGCATACAATAGCCTGCCCCCTGCGGCATCACAGCCACGCGAGCGATCCATGGCCCTGACAGAAGGCCAGGGCATACCAGATCAGGCTGACGTCGTACCGCTGGAGCCATATGACGGGATCACACGGATGATCCACGTGGCGTTAGCAGCCACCGCTGACACAGACCCGGAGAAGTCTGTGCTTGCAAAAGCCGGCATAAAGCTGGCTCACCCCAAGCCATACGCTGGGGGATCTGACCTCGAAGAGTTCGAAATCTTCGTCGCAGCCATCTTATGATGGCCAAAGATGAAATGTCTCCTGGGGCCAACCAGCATAGACATGCAGGTCAGCTACGTGGGCACTTGCCTGACCGGCAAAGCCCAGGAATGGTTCCTTCGAAACGTGGGACGCTTCGACCGCCAGGTCCACAATTGGACCCTGGGAACAGTGATGCAGGCAGGGCCTCAAAAAAGGTTCCTGCACACACTGACATACCACCACGCATCGAATAAATTCGATGCAGTCATGCAGGGCACAAAAACCGTTCAGGAGATGCTGAACGAGCTCACAAAATATGCGGCGCATATGATACAGCCGCCAGATGTCTACACGTTCCGGAGATGGTTCATGTCGGTGCTGCGTGAGACACTGCACAACGAAGTCCTCAAAAAGGGCTATAACGCCGAGAGCAGCTCTTGGAGATGGCCCACATGATCAAGGAGGCATCCCGATACAATATGGAGGTTAATCAAAAAGGTCATGTGATACAGTATATATGAGTATATGATATATATTATAAGAGTATTAATAACAACATATAGGAATATATAGTAGTATTTATAAGGAGAATAATAGATGTTATTAGAAGATTCTGTATATATTTAAACATCTTGAAGATATATATACATATGAGAGAGTAATAAATACTTGGATAGATACTTCTAATAGATATGAGTAGGAGTATTAGTATGAATAATTATAATGAAAGAGTATTAGAGTACAATATGAAGTAACAGTACTTGTCTAGATATTTGTAATATATATGAGAAGGAGTATTAATATGGATAGTTATAATGATATAGTGTATATTAAAAGTGGGTAGAAAAAATAAGAAGAGGTGTTCTTGTTGGTGGAGCTGCCACTTGGGGAGGGACAAAAGAAAATATATTTATATCCCAACAATAAGATTGCCATGTACTTTCACCCTCTTCTTTTGTATAATCTGAGGATAAAACGGGTCAATCTACATATAATAAAAAGTTTGCGAGCACCCGCCTGTCAAGATTGGATTTTGGGTGTTAATATCGCATGTTAGTGGCGAATGCATGAATAGCGTGTGCGATCTAGCGAATCGCCCAGCGAACAGTACCGAAGAGGTAAGGGTTAAGAAGTAAGAGGGTTACTCGAAAGGAATTCGCCCTGATCTACAGTCATAGCGAAATAGCCTGTGGCACTTGACGATGTAACGTGCAAGGTGTCACAGAAAGGTTGTCTAAGTAGCGACAATCCTTTCGCCGGCGAAGGCACTCCTTCGGAGCCCTTTGCTGACAGCACAGAAAATAACTCGAAGGCTAAGGTAACAAAGATGAAGTATGAGAACTCACCAGTGATGCCTAAGTCCTCTTCTGGTCGAAGATAGAAATCTACAGGAAAAGGCTCAAGACGATGGTCACAGCGAGGTCAAGTTTGCACAAGATGGACGTATGATAATTAAACTGGAGAATATACATGCGAATGTAGACTACTTGTACCGAATGCTCATATGGTGCTAGTGAATAGGAAAGAGGCTGTCTGGAGTCAGGGTTGGATAGGGGTGTGCGGTCAGGATACATAATAGATGAAATAGACATACAATAGAATGGAAGAGGGGTGTGAACATGAAACGACAGAGAGGAAAGAGGGCGAAGGCCCCTATATACAAAAACACGCCTTGGGACCTGCATATACACCACCCTGCACGGACTCTTTGTCTGCTGGGTTGATCCCACATGACCTACGGGTAGGATGCCCCGCGAATGCATTCTGGCCATAGGAACACTCACAGGGGGTTGAGTTGAGAAGATGATGGGGCCAGTGATGAACCATCAATCCGGGTAAAGGATGTCGATCGTGTTTGATGGCGTGCCTGCTGGCGAATGATACGAGTAGCGAATGGTCATATGGCGAATGTGGCGAATAGCGAATGGAGCGAGGAGTGAATGGAGTGAAGACGAGCAAACATGGAAGAGTAGTGAAAGGGAACACAGGGATAGCTGGGTACAAGAAATAAACGAGTCATGACAGCCTGCACCTCCTTGCAATTCATGATAGGACAGTGATGAACCATCAATCCAGGTAAAGGATGTCGATCGTGTTTGATGGCATGGCTACTGACGAATGATGCGAGTAGCGAATGGTCATTTGGCGAATGTTGCAAATAGTGAATGGAGCAAGGATTGAATGGAGCGAAGCCGAGCGAACATGGAAGAGTGGTGGTGAAAGGGAAAACAGGGATAGCTGGATACAAGAAAGGAATGGGTCATGACAACTGTGTAGTGAAAACTTCAGCAAAGCTAATTTGTCCTGCCCTGCAGTGGTACGAGTCCCATTGAGTCCAACCTGCACGGAGGCTGCAACTGACACTATCCGAATGCATCCTGAGCATGTGGGTCTGTCATGGGGTGGGAGTTTAACAGATGAGTTCTATGATGGATGAGGGCCCCAACACCTGGCGTCCTGGCAGGAATGATGCGAATAGCGAATGCGAAAGCAGTATGGCGACGAATATTTTGGCAAGATATTCGCTGGTTTGGGAAGCCGTTCGCTGGTTCAGGAGGTCATTCGCTGTGTGCTGTGAAATGATTCGCAGAATAAACGAATCATGACACCGCCTATGGGGATGTGCTGTGCAGAAAGTGCAGCGGCGTCAGCAAGCACTGCCTGGCTTGCAGTGAGCAAGCCGGTGACACAGACAGGCCTAGCCAGACCTAGCCTATTCCCGAGGAGTGGAGCGTCACAGTGACTGCCACCCCCACGCCCAGCCCAAGCTGGACGCCCGCCTGAAGCCAAACAGCCTCAAGCGTCAGGGTCGTCACTGCGACCAGCCCCACCCCTGAAAGCGTCGGGCCAACCTAACGATTGACCCAGCGGTGGCCAAAGCAGCACTACATGCTTTGAATGCAGCCAGCCGGGCCACAAAAAAGTGGAGTGCCCCCGGCTTAGGTCCGGTATACGGACAGTGGCTGCGAGGCACGACAATGAGAACAAGGATCTGGATGCGGATCTCGGACAAAATTCTCTTCAACAGATTGATGAAGAGGGGGAGGGTGATCCCCAACCCAATGAATCTCAGGACAATGGAGACGATCCCGCTGAGTGGGATCCCAAACTGTCCCAATACTATGAATGGGACGAAGAGGTGGAAGACACCACCTACAGGTGCAGCACGATCCTGATTGCACTGGAAGATGACGCCGCCACGAAGGTCATGGCATGTACGTCAGTTATGCCAGACAAAGCGGCCGAGCTGGTGTATCACCACCGAAGCAAACACAGGACGTGGCTGACGTGCCCATGCAGTGAAAACCATACCCTCTCGGGGTACTGGGAAATAAATGGCGTAAAAGACCACTGCCTGCTGGATAGTGGGAGCAAAGGGGTACTATTATCCCCTGAATTCACACAGGCCACCAGGATGAAAACATTTTCCCTGGAGCAGCCAATAGTGCTCCAGCTGGCCTGCATAGGCAGCCATTCCACTATTAATTATGGAATGAACATGACCATTAAATTTGGTCGTGAAATATACGACAAGTACTTCGATGTAGCGAATGTCGAATATTACGACATGATCTTAGGGATGCCATTCCTAAGAAGATTTGGCATCACCCTGGACTTCTCAAGCCCTGGGATGATCCATAAGAGGAACAAAATAATCCCCATGGACAAGGTATCGTTTGACGAACGAAGGCAAGGGGCCAAGGGTGAGCAGGATCACCCTGGCGCCGAAGCCAAACCTGGCTCATTGAAGCCAGGAGGACGAGTCGCATAGTGACTCATCCTCGAGCTCCCCCTACAACCGTAGGGAGAGGCGCTCTCACCTGACAGTGAAAGCAAGGGGGAAGAAAAAGGTGGTCCCGCACGCTGTGGGACCAAATAGATGCACACAGCGCCTAATGGCTTCTAAGCCAACCACCACCGTCATCCTCATGGATGATGACATCCCTTGCCTCCGCGAGGAATGGATGGAGAGAATCACTGACCTAGTCAGTGGAATCCCATTAGAACTCCTGCTGCTGCAGGAGATAAACCATGAGATCAATCTCATCGATCCTAAGAAACACATGCGGTATCGACTACCAAAGTTCCCTGAACATTTCTGAGAGGAACTGTCCCTGAAGATAGAATGTTACACCACTGCAAAGTCGTGGATCCCAGCAGTAGCACAGCAGGCTGTACCCATGCTGTGCGTGCCGAAGAAGAATGGTACGCTACGAACCATCTTCGATCTGCACCAGCAGAATGAGAACACTGTGAAGGATGTTGCACCCTTCCCAGATCAGGATATCATCTGCAGCGGCATGGCCCGCTGTTGGTATTGCACAAAACTCAATATGTCCGAAGCATATGAGCAGATCCGGATTCATCTGGATCACATAGCAAAGACTGCCTTTGCTACGATCCTTGGCACCTTCAGGAGCCAAGTGATACAGATGGGAGACTGCAATGCCCCATCAACATTCCAACGGCTGATGACAGCCATATTTGGCGACTGCATAGGTCGCTTTGTCCATGTCTACATGTACGATATATTCATTTTCTCTCTCTCGATACGAGAGCATGAGGAGCACCTCTACATTGTCTTTGACATACTGAGGAAGAACCACCTTTTTCTGAGCAAGAAAAAGGTTGATCTCTATTCCATCCGAATGGAGTGCCTCGGCCACATCATCAATGGCCGAGGTGTACACGCCAACAAGGACAAGATGCAACGCAATGGCGAGTGGTGAAGGCTGCGGACGTTCAACAACGTCCAGCGTTTCCTCGGGCTAGTACAATACCTGGCACATTACATGTCAGATGTTAGCGCATACATGACCCCCTTGTCAGGTTGTGTGTGTAACAACCGTCCATATGAATGGACCCCGCTGCTAGACAAATGCTGGCAAAGCATTAAAGCGTTGGGAGGAGGTTTATAAATATCATACATATGTATATACAGCTTAGCTAATCTATATTTCATAAAATATATCACAATTGAGACAGTTGCCCGCATCTGTAAGGCATGCTTAATCCTAGCCTTAAAGTTATTTCTCACAGTCTGCTGCTCCCCCAGGAAAGGGTGTATACCCTATTGTCTAAACATCAATAGTTGCATATCTTTGTACTATACATGCATATTATTTTAAACATACCTTCTAATCAGATCTCTCAACCATATATAATCATATATTACAGGTATTGTCCATACTTGCTTCTATATTCTGTGATTGTACATCTAACATGTTTCATATCTACTTCTAACATGTACTCATATGGTCCATCCATACTCACCTCTACATTCTATCATCATACATGTAACAAGCTTCACACATACTTTTAATA
Organism: Gautieria morchelliformis; assembly: GCA_015179125.1. Lineage (NCBI taxonomy): Eukaryota > Fungi > Basidiomycota > Agaricomycetes > Gomphales > Gomphaceae > Gautieria > Gautieria morchelliformis. The sequence goes on along the minus strand of WHVA01000055.1, from coordinate 191,122 downwards.
TATAGTCATCCAAACCCTATCTGAAATTGCTCTGTTATCTGAATACACACCGTGCTTTAGCACATACAACCATATTTTTAAAATATCAGAACATTCAAAAAAATATAGGATATCCACAATATACAAGTTGCTCAAAATGATGGACTATGAATTCGGTTAGGGTTGATATTTTAAAAGATGTCTAATATATCCTAGAAGAATGTACATTGTTGTCAATGTGAACATCCTCCTTGGCCTGTAAGGCCCTGATCCTGCATCCAATCGACGCACGGTGCCCAGAGCCAATCTGGGTCATCACTGACAGGTCAAAAGCCAGCGTCGGTGCAGTCTATGGCCAGGGCCCCGAGTGGAAAACCTGTCGGCCAGCCGGCTTCTTGTCAAAGAAGTTCAGTGTTGCTCAGCAACACTACTGGACTCACGAGCACAAGACAATTGCAGTGCTCGAGGCTCTCATGAAATGGGAGCATAAACTACTGGCATGAAGGTTCACCCTTGTCACCGATCACAAAGGGGTCGAATACTTTGAGACCCAGAAGAGCCTATCTGACTGCCAGGTCAGATGGTGGGATTTTCTATTCTGTTTCAGCTTCAACACAGTGCATGTTGACGGTGTAGAGAACAAGGTAGCAGACTGCCTGTCACGCTACTATGAGAGCGACACGAGTGACGACAGTCACCCAAACCACGTCGTCGTAAACGCAGATGTGCGCTTAGACCCCGAAGGTGAGCTACTGCCCACCAACCGGTATATTGAGCTGCGAACAGCAGCGACAAGATGGTCTAGCTGCCTCGCAGAGAAGACAGAGGCGTGGATATTAGCATCCGCCGCCTTGAACGAGGGCTCACAAAAGCCCACTAATGGCGTTGCATCACGTGATGATGACGACGATGATGTCCGAGTCATTGCCGCAGGCAATGACGGTGCACCTCTGCAGCGGACCGTCAAACAGCGCATAGACCTGTCGAAGGTCTTGCGAGACACATAACATAAGGACCCCATGTTTGCTAAGATCATGGAGCACCCGGACGCACACCCGAGATTCAGTATCCGGGACGGGCTGATCTGGACAAAGAATCAGCTCAAAAGAGACGTCATTGCCGTCCCCTGTTCTGTTCTTCAGGGGGGAAGGAGGCTGATCGAAATCATCATCGATCGAGGACACCAGATAGTCGGTCACTACAGCCATCTGAAGACATCGACCTATGTTCGAAGGTCATACTGGTCGCCGGGCATGAGCCCGGACATCAAGTCATTCTGCACATCGAGCATGAAGTCCCAGATGATGAAAACCGGGCCACAACGGCCCAAAGGTTTGCTACACAGCCTACCCATCCTGTATAGGCCGTGGCAGTCAATCGGCATCGACTTTATTGGGCCCCTACCCAAATCAAATGACTGTGACTACCTGATGGTAGTCATCGACCGACTAACGTTGCACGTCCACCTTATCCCAACAACGATGAGCGTATCAGCCAAGGGAGTAGCCTGGCTGTTTCTGAAAGAAATCATCTGACTCCATGGAGTCCCAGACTCCACCATCTCAGATAGAGACTTGAAGTTCACGTCTATTTTCTGGCGTGAACTACAGCGACTCATGGGGACTAAGCTCCTCATGTCGACTGCCTCAGGGACAATCAGAAGTATTGGTCATTGAAATACCCAATGGTTGAGGTCTCCCTCAACAGCAACATCAGCACAACCACAGGGTTCGCACCCTTTGAGCTGAACCACGGCTATATGCTGCAGATAGACCTCCCCATAGCCGTGGACACCCCGTTTAAAGGGGTAGCCCTGTTTGCACATCAGGCCAGATGGAACCTGATGGTGGCACATGATGCAATCATCAAGCATTGAGTGACGCAACGTTGCATGCAAACAAGAAACATACGGCGAGTGACAGGTACCTGGCCAATGACCGCGTCTACCTCTCGACCCAAAACCTGACTCTGCCAAAGGAAGAGCCAGAAAACTCGTTCCGTGGTACATAGGACCATACCGCATCGTCAAGGCACATAATGACGCCTTGACGGTGACCCTTGAACTCCCCGACGAGCTGAAAAGCCATTGTATATCACCAGTCTTCCATTCAAGCCTCGTACGACGATATGAGGCTAACAACAACGAACTGTTCCCTCATCGTGAGGCCAAGTCATTCTATGACTTTGGAGCAAATGACGACGAGGAGTGGCTCGTCAACGAGATTATCACACATCCATTGATAAACTCAATGGACCTGGAGTTCCAGGTCCGCTGGACCCTAGGCGACGTCACATGGGAACCCATGTCGTCGTGCAAGGATCTTGAAGCTCTAGATAACTATCTAGAGCTCCGGGGGGTGGGCAAGCCACACGACCTCCCCAGGCGCCGCTAGATGTGTCAGTCACATGCACACCACGTGACACGCCGTGGCCAGCGGGGTTAAATTTTCACCTCGGATCTTTCCAAGGTGCATCACATCTTGGAAACAACCACCACCATTATCTGCTAACGAAGATGATGCCATCCAAGGATGGGATGGACGTTTATCCGTCAACATTCGAGCCACGCTCAACGGCCCTGAGACAAGGGGCCGCTGACATCCTATGGACTCCAGTGGATCAGGAACACTGGATGATTGTAGGATGGGAAGACGCACTGACAATCGTCCACCCGGATGACTGCGACACCTGCACGGCTTACGCCGCGCACTTGCGGGCTGCAACAGGCACCCGCTGTTAGAATAAATGGATAGCTATATCAAACATTATTCTAAGGTCTATACAATCGTCTAACTGAGCTAACATCTGGGAGAAATAATCCATGCACCAGTAACAGTGCCTGCCCTGGAAAGCAGGCACCTTGGCCTTGGTCAGAAGAAATATTGCTATGGGACTAATAGTCCCATACAGGGACATCGGACACGATGGAAATTACAGTATACAGTCCTATCTATGGACGTACTGAATAGCTACTTCATGAGAGAGGTACAGAGATGGCAAATGCCTTGCCAAGGCTGCTGTAGGCACACAGCACAGGACACACAAGATTTCTTTTCTATTCTATTCCCCTGACCAGCTCCACTGATTACAAACTGTATTACATGTTGAAAGGGGCTTTGTATACTGCTCCAAGGTCCCAAGTTAGATACTTGTCAGTAGGACAAGTATCCCCATCATTGTTCCTGCCCCACAGCTGTATGCAGCCTGTGGAGCATTTCCACATTATCCTGACCCATTCTATCACTATCTTGAACACTGGTAATCACTAATATTTTAGTATAAGTAGCTACCATAAATGTACGAACAGAACATCCAGAATATCATCCAGAAAATATCCATGATTCACTGTTTCATCCCCTGAAGTAACTGTAGACTTGTTTGATAGCTACAGAACTTATTTCTTGATAGATTTCTCTAATGCTTTGTTGAGAGTCTACTATAACTGGCTACACTATACTGCTCCGAAAGGGAAAGCTTCGGACCTCTTTTTCCTCTGTTCTCACCTGTTTCTTCCTCGACTCGGTCACGTGACCTACATCAATCAGTGATGCACTCACTCCACAGAGCTTAGTCAGCTCACGCATATACCGTGCACAGGGGTGCACGAAGGATTCCCATTCCCTGAGTCATCAAATATATCAATTCTGATATATCTGATCTATTATTCCTAAAACCCGCAAGGTGAAGCTGAAGGATGAAGACATTGGTGACACCGTCAACGCTGCCTGGGGATGGCTCCCGAGGGGCATGGCGCGTGACGTGCGAGTGGAGCCCCTGCTGGAAGTTCATGACCTCAAAAAAGAGGTCAAGGACTTAGAACGCGCGGTCGAAGACCGCAACAACGTGCTCGACTTCTGAGCACGCCAAAGTAAAAGAGCTCGAGGAGCAGCTGAAGGCGCTCCAGCTCACACACACAGCCTCCACCCCAACATCAACGGAGGGGTGGAGCACGCCGTCTGACATGGCATATGACATCCCGGAGGGATGGGAGTCCGACTCCTCTGTCTGGAAGACGTACGATGTGGACAGAGCTCAGCGTCTGGCTGAGCAGCCAAAAAAGAAGCGCAAGAAATTGCACGGCACCCCCAACACGTACAATGGCCTGGCCATTGTGAGGGAAAGTGCGATCAGCGCATACCTGGTGGCATCACCATCACACACCATCAACAACCCCCCTGCAATGGCAGGTAGCGTTGGTCGAGGCCCAGTACATCGGGCCTCATGTGGACCTGCCACCACTGGCGGGGACAGTTCACTTTCCATACCCAGGGGAGGGAGTGATCATACCACTCGGAGACCCGCTGATCTCCAAGATGGGCTTCCTACCATGACCAGTAGGAAAGGCACCGCAGTGGTGTACTCAATGGGATGACCTCTGCCCGCTCGACAATGCACACTTCGTCGAGCTCCGAATGCATGCGAAGGACACGCCGCAGTTCCTGCGCACAGGCGAGATGATTGGCGTGTTCAAGCGCATCAAGCACAAGCAACACGCTCGTAATCCGAAACGGGATTGCTTCCTGATAGCGAGTGGTACCCCGCTGTCAAGATTGGTTTTTAGGCGTTAATATCGTGTAATAATGAACACAGCGAATGCCCGAATAGCTTGTGCGAAGAGATATGCCATTCGGCGAATAAGTGAACCGATAAATGTCCACAAAACAAAGGGGTTGCCCGAACGGGGCTCGCCCTGTCTACAGTCGTAGCGGAACAGCTCACAGTACTTGACGATGCAACGCGCAAGATACTGTGGAAGGGCTGTCTAAGTTTCGACAGTCCCTTCGCTGGCGAAGGGACTCCTGAGGAGCCCTTCGCCAACAGCGCAGAGAGTAGTTCGGAGGCTAGGGTAACGAAGATGAAGTATGAGAACTCACCAGTGATGCCTAAGTCCTTGGCTGGTCGAAGATAGAAATCTTCAAGGAAGGGCTTAAGACGATAATCACAGTGAGGTCAAGTTTGCACAAGATGGACGACGTATGATAATTGAACTGGGGAATATACATGCGAATGTAAACTACTTATATCGAATGCTCGTACGGTATCAGCGAATAGGAAAGAGGCCGTCACAAGTCAGGGTTGGATAGGGGCGCGCAGTCATGATACAGCATAGATGAAATAAACATACAATAGAATGTGAGGAGAGGGGGAACATGAAACGATGGAGAGTAAAGGTGGCGGAGGCACTTATGGACAAACCCATGTCTTGGGACCCACATATATGCTACCCTGCACGGACTCTTGGTCTACTGGGTCGATTCCGCACGACCTATGGAAGGGACGCCCTGCGAACACATTTCGACCATACGAACGCCCAATGGGGTTGGATTAAGAAGACGATGGGGTTAATGATGGACCATCATGCCGGGTGAATGACATCGATTGTATTTGATGGTGTGCCTGCTGGCGAATGATGCGAGCAGCGACTAGCCGTTCGGCGAAATGCAAGGAAGGGCGAACAGAGGTGGCCTAGTAGAGGAGGGGTCGAGGTGGAGGGCGAAGCCGGGCGAACGCTGAGGAGGAGTAGCGAAAGGGGAAATGGGGGTACCAAGGTGCAGGAAATCCGCAGGTCATGACAATCCAACTATCAGAACACCATTGGAAGGGAGTCGAGCAGAGGGGGTGGTAGACCCAGTGATGACTTGTCAAGTTAGTCCAAAACCGTTGGTCATGCGTTTAAAGGCGAGGCGGTGGTAGCGGGCGCGAATCAGCGAATATTGGTTGCCGAACATGACAATAGCGATCGGGGCGAACACGGAAATGGGGTGGGAAATGTCAGGACAGAGCACCTGAGTTATGAGGAATAAACGCGTCATGACACCCGCTTGACATCGCGGCCATCCTGAAAGGTTGAATACACAAACCCGAAGGAATTTCTTCTGCCATCTGCAACTGTGAAAGACTAAGAGTAGCTGATAGTAGGTCAAGTAGTGATTTAGATTCAGGCTTCTAAGTGAAGTCGAATCGAGAGGGAGATTTTTCTATGAAGGGTAGTCTGCGTAGTGTATATGTGCAGCGAGATGAGATCTGACACGAGTGAAATGCTTCGAGACGATTGCTTGTATATATAACTGGTGAGTTGGATTAACTAACTATCTAGAGTACACACAGTGACTATTTAACTTCTTGTGTGTAGGGATCTAGTGTTATGAATAGGAAAATCGAGCTATACATTCATATTCATCACTAACAAAGTCATAACAACTTCCCGGCACATCCTAGTACATGGATGTGCACGTACTAACTTCCGGCACAGTGTTTTATGCGCACATGCGCTACCGCTCGCGTGCATATCTAACCGGCGACTTCACCCCTGAGCCCGGTTCCAGGGCCGACCAAGGGATAGATCCGGGATGGAGCATGGAAGGCGCTCCATCGTTCCTGACACATATATTAAACCCCACATGATAAGGTACAGCCTTGGCACCGGTGCATGCATCGCGCACTGGCGGCACTCATCGCTCCATAACCCCCTATTGTATCTAGTTTAGTATGGGAACACTTAAATGACTAGCAATGTATGATAGAAACTTCAGGCAGTAAATCTCCAACCATTGTGCTCTTGTTCTAGCCCATGAGGCTTATGACTGGATAGGTGATATATCAGTCGGTGTTTTGTGTCGCTGTCACTGCGCGTGGTGTTCGCGCATACAGCCGTAGTTGTATTCCCATCTCTATTCTCTTTATGCTTCTCCATGAATCTCATGATCTCATACTGCATACACAACCCCGGCGGAAAGGCTATTAACATCTAGTACGAAAAGATGCGACCGGCGCGAGTGGGTGTGCATGTGGAGTACGGACTAGGGGAATTTGAAGTGCCAGATGCTGCGGTCTCTACGGTAGGTTGGGGGGATGATGTGGGGTGGGTACTAGTGATATATGTTATGATAGAGTGGATTAATCAGAAGTGTGTGTCATCGTGGAAGGAAGGAATGGAAAATGAATGGAGGGAGTGTGCGTGCGGCAGACTAGCTGTCGTGTCACTCCATGGATCAGGCGGTCTCGGGCTCGGGGATGGGTCTGCGGCTCGCTACATCAACTGCATGTCTGCGGGTTGACAGGATGTCACAATGTGTGATATGCGATGGTTCGTGGGTTTGAGGGGGTGTACGTGGGTTGTGGTGCATTCAAAGTCGACGGGGGGGGGGACGGGTCATGGTAGTCAATGGATGGGGATAGGACATGTGTTCGTGTAGTAGACATTCTCGTTTCCGTTTCATGACAGCGACAATGTGGATGGAACCCTCAACCTCAAAGACATGGATGTCTTGATGTGGTTGAAGGCCCTCACGCCCCGAGTCAAAGGGGTCGCATCACCTCTCAAGTCGAGGCTCTTCGACTTGTTCGGCTCGACCGACCAATGGTCGAGCTTCGTCGATGCCAGGGAATGCCTGACACCAGCGGCTGTCCATCACAGGTTCATATCCCATGAGAGGCTGAGCTGGCCCAGACATCCCGCTCGCTGAGATCGCATGATGGCTGGCCCACTACGCCGGCATCACTCGTGAACGAGTGGCTCGCATTGAACATTGTGTTCAATGCAGTCTCACTGGCGCAGCATTCAGTGCCCCCGCCTGGGAGGGTCAACAAAATATCCTTGAGACCAGCCATGTGAGGGCCATGGTGCCACTACTGCTCACTCACGCTCAGCTTGATCAAGAGCTTGCATGCATCTGGCCTCCTCCACAGGCCGATGACCTGGCCATCTAGGCCATACTCCGCGAGGACACCGGCCTTGTTGACCCAGCGGAAGCCCCCACCAGTGGTGAGGTAGAGCCACCGCACCCAACCACCCCTGCTGACGTGGAGGTGCCCCGGTGTCGCGTGCTCAACCAGCCCCGTATGATGATGATGTCATCGTATTGGAATCACTAGAGGATGCCATAATGGATGACCTCTATGATTCCTAAAGTTGCCCATAGTTGTCTATAGAGGGGGAGGGTGTAAATAACCTGTCTATGTATACTAGTTATTTCATAATCCCCGTGGGCCCCTTAGGGACCCACTGTATAGTTTATGCGTGGGAACAGGCCAGCGGTCCCCATTGCACCTTACTCTTACCTGTAACTAGGTAGCATTCAGAATACCACACTTGGTCAAGTTCTGCTGTGCCCTTGTGATACAAGGCGTAAGATCGACATCTTTACAGAGGGTGTTCCGGTGCAATGCATCTTGCACCTGTTTGGCCATAGCCCCCACCATCTTGTTGTCGATGGCGTGTGTCCTCGAGCTCTTGCGGATTGAGCTCAAGTATTCCAAGCCCTGACTGTCATTGGGGGCTCGTCGTTTTTGTCTTTGTGCTCCTTCGGGGACGATCATCGTCGCTCGGCTTCGTGAGTGGTGGTTCAAGCCTCGGCTTCGTGCCTCTTTGATTGTGATGCTCTGCCATCTGACGACGGTGAGACTTCTCTACCTTTCCCTTTGTCTCTGGGAAGAGGGGATTAGGGGGGCGGCGCCAGTTTATCGCTCGGCGATGCCTCATCCTCGACCACACTTGGCGAGATGTGGTCAGGGTTTTCCTCGTCCTCAATTGGGGGGACAAGGGCGGTGAGATCGTAGATCTCACCGTCTTCTGGTGTCCTGGATTCTTGGTCCAGGGTTGCATCAGCCATCATGTCGCTGGGCTGCGCCTGAGGTGTGGATCACAAGCTCGTGGCTCATGTCCGTCTTCAACTGTGTGGAATCATCATGCTCGCAGCCGACAGCAGAGGGTTTACTGGAGTGTGTCAATGATGTTTAGTCGTCAACACCGCAATATTTTTCAAGATTTCTTCGAATCCACAATCGGTTGGTCGGGTGGTGATCAACTGCAGGATAGTTCAAAAAGGTGTAAAGATGTGGATCTTAAGCCTTTTGTCACAAGGGCACAAGGTGTGGTATTCTGAATGCTACATAGTGACAGTTGTAAGGTAAGATGCGATGGGAAGTGCTGGCCGGTTCCCACGCATGAACTGTACAGTGGGTCCCTAAGGGGCCCACTGGTATTAGGTAATAACCATGTACATAGGTTATTTACATGCATGCCAGGCTACGACCCCCTCAGGTTCACACATCATCATCCCTGTCACATGGTGGTCTATAGAAGGACAAGAAGCACTGACCCCAGAAGCTCAGCGCATCACACATCATTCGCGCATTGCAGAAGCAAGATGGATCAACCCATACACAATCAGAGCCTTGTGTGCAAGTACCTTGGCAGATATACGTGTACATGGACACAAACATTACGATATTCGGGCCAACATGTATGGCTGGGCCTTCTGTTCATGCCCGTACTTCACTGCTAACAAGGGTGCATGCAACCACTTCTGGGCCATGAGACTGAGCATGCCAGAGCTTGTCCCCTCCATGGATCTCTATCCGGAACGATATGTATTCAAATTCCCTGTCAGCAAGATTGAGGCACGCCAAATATATGAAGCATGTTTCATTCAACAACAATGATCTCCAACACACACCGAGCCACTCCCCCTCCCTCGTTGTCTAGTTCTTCAGACACAGCAGGTATCCCTTCTGCTTCTAACTCCCAACTCCAACCTCTATTCCCCAATCTTTCGACTACAGCCCCAACGCAAATATGACCACTAGTTTACAGACTATCTCCAGCATGGCAAACACCTGGCTGATGAACACTATGGAACAGAAAGATCACCAGTCCGACAATGAAGACAGCCTTTCAACGGCAACGTCTGACAGCATGTCTGACTGTGATGAGCGCAGTGCCGGTGTGATTGTAAGATGGCTTATCAACTGTATGGGTCTAGCTAACATCTTTTTGAATATCCTAGTATGAATATGCTAACTATGAAGTGATTCACCATCAAGTTGTAGACAAACTTGAACACACAGTGCACAGTGTGCTTCCACAACTGCATGGTATCGTCTCCCTCCTCGAGGATGAGGATGCCAGTCCTCAGTCTGCAAAACTGACATCCAGTGCTGAACTCCATGAGCTCCAAGAGACTTGTGCCAGGCTGGAGATGACTTTGAGTTGTATTATAGGCAAAGGGAAAGGAATGCAGCCCACCACTCTTACTCCGGCAGGAAATCTCAGTGGCAGTCAAGGACTTACCAGTAAAGTGTGCAACTTCTCTAAGGTACTGACTGTATATTGATCTATCAATCTGTTTGGGCATGCTCCTGAGATATCTACTAGGCCTGAGAAGCGGTCTCTGCTCCCACCATCTCCTGAACCAGGCAGCACCGGAAGATATCACATGAAGTACAGTAAATGTGGGTAGTAGTTCATGTGGTATGTTTCGAATTCACGCAGTTGGTGTTGTTGGTCCTGCACATGTGCATATATACAAGAAGGTACTAGGGTCATATGAGTTTGTGTGTTCACTTGATCACTACCAAGTTTAGCATTTGTCCTTAATCAAGTATCAATTATCTGATTCTTTTCAATGGAGGGCCTGTATCAACTTCAGTTGTTTATAACGCTGCTGTTAAAACATAAATAATGGGATGCTCCACCCTTGCACCAGGGACATGCAGTCCGAGGCCATCTTCCCAGGCCACTTACGTTGGCACTGCCAACCATGCTGCTGTGCACCCGCACATCCAATTCCACTTGCACACACCACCTGTCATGCACGTGTATGTCGGAGCCACCAGTATAGGCCCAGAAAGTGTGAATGTTTACATTGACGTTCACATTGAGCACTCAGTATGCCTTGGGTGCACCCCATGATAGGTCCCGGGGACTTGCACAATAATGGTGTAGAACAATTGGCTTATGAGGGTGCAATGACATGAAAGGCAGGATGCTTGGGATCTGACGGGTTCGTGAGAGGCTCTATAATTTTGGCTACCTGTCAAGTCCTCGGTTGATACTGAGCCAAGCCCCCTCACCCTGGAAGTGGCTAGATACCTCAAGAAAACTACCCGGCCAGCCATTCCAAAAGAGGAGAGGCACAGCATTGGGATTTGGAGATCATTTATGCATGAGTGCATAGTCAAGATGCCATGCGGGTTCTCTGCATCAATTGGCATAGTGAACTGAGGCAGCTTGGTGTTGATGTCAGTTTCAATTTTATGCCAGTTGAAAGACTTTTTCCAGTATTCTACAAGGTCTTGGACGCTTTGAGTAGGCACTCCATAGCTCCAATGATTCTCAACAGGCTGCATAGTATTACCAAGAAAGGAGTTCAGGTATTTCTAGCTATTCTGGATATACATCAAGAAATTGGAGCGTAGCAGCATCAAGAAATGGGAGCATAGCGACAGGATGGATCTATGGAACAGGGTCAGAGAGGTATGTCAGGATATGCCCACATTGTGCATTTTGGCCCATGCACATAGAGTAGGGTTTCCTTTGTAAAAAACAGGTTGCACTCCGAATCAATACCCTTGTTAGAGCGAAGGCCCTGAAAGACTTCCTCCAATTGTGAGCCACATAGTGGTGGCACATGTCGATTGTACATAAATGCAAGATGAGCCTCAGGTGGCTCCCAAAGGCATGCCGTATCACCATGCATTCGGTCTCCTTGGCCAAACGGGTATAAGCTGCGGTTGAAGAAATTTGATTTGAAAAAGGTACATACCTGGCATTATAGTTACTCTGTCAGTTAAATTCCTTCTGGATCAAGGGGTGGTCTCTATCGCAAGTGCATCCTGGTAAGCCGATGACTGGTAGGTAGAACCAGAACTGGTCATAGTCTGAGCCATTGCCAGCTGGTTTGACAGCGGCATATCCAATGATGACCCTGATGACCCTGGAACCCTAGGCCCTTTTGAAGATGGATATTGGCTGGTGGGTGACATAGTGTGCAAACGGAGTGGAAGATGTGGCATTGTAAACATCGAGGAGGGGGAAGATGGTGTAGAGTGTGACGGTAAAGGGAGGGTAGGAATGGAGAAGGAAGAAGCAGTGTCCGACAGTGATCCTAAACGGGGGCTAACCACAAATGGGTCATCAAAACTTGCAGTGTGAAGTTGAGCCTTTTTGTGGATCCCAGAGTCTATCTTGCCTTGTTTTACAACTGTTGATTTAACTTCAGTGAGTAGCATAGAAATACTATGCCTGCTGCAATTACTTACCCCCACTGAACCCTCCCCATCTTTGCCGGTGACTTTGGTATGGAGGTGGTGGAGGGATTGGTGAGTGTGAGCCTGTACGAGATACCACTGGACTGGCTGAGGGTGATTCAATATGCAATGCTACAAATTTGGTGGAGGGGGAATCACGTCCTAGCTGCCAGTTTAAAAACCAATGAACAGGTAAGAGTCAACAACACGTACTATTGCTAGACCTGTGTGAAGAACAGAGGAGACAATATCTATCAAAGTCTGGGATACCTATGGATGACCGTTAAGTGACCACTGGACAGAAAACATATGTCAAAGCAAGAGATTACCTGCACCCCGGTCTCCATTGGGTCTTGAAGCATACACTGCTGCCGGTAAACCAGGGTTATTCCTAATTAAGTCTGTCAAGCAGACTGATAAAAGTTAGAGGTCTGGTGGTGAAGATTATATAGAAGACCCCTAACTCCATGTGCTGCAGCCATGCCACTTTTGTGCACAAGTGGTGGCAACCCTACCTTGGTATTGCCCACTTTGGACCACCCATATATTATAATAGTGGTGTTAACCCAGGTCTGTTTCCTGTGTAGCGCAAGGGCACTCCGGTAGATCAAGAAAAAGAGATTCAAAGGCTTGTGGCAATTCATAGTCAGCGTACAACTTATTATCAGGGTGACAAGGCCTGTAGTCATTTTTTGTCCATGTCAAGGTTGTGTTCGTACTGTAGTTCGGCTATACCAGGCCAAACTCGGGTCTCGGGTCGGAGGGCCTGGCTTCAACCTCTTGGGTTGCACCCACTCTATGTTCCACCCTAATTTCGGGAGCGGTCTCGGCTATAAGCCGAGATGCGGGTTTCTGATATCAAGCAGAGGGTCTCAAGTACGATAAGCTAATTCGATATCTGAACTGAGGAGCTACTGTACATGGACTGGAGGTCTATATAGTAAAGTAGCATGCAGGGTCGCTAAGAGAACATGATCGGATCAACGGTCAGGGGAAACAAGGGTCAGGTAAACGGGGAACTAACTAATAAGGGAATCAGGGGTGATGGGAAGTGCAAAGGGAAACCCGAAGGAAGCCAAGAAATATCCGAGGTTCCCGAACGAGAGCCGAAGCTGAGCTTCAGTCCGGATTCAGGAACAGGTCATAACAGTCCATCAGAAATAAAATCACATGTGGAGATTCTTGTACCAATGATAAACCTTTTCACCTTCCCATGCCCACGTTAGCATCATGTTTACCATGCATATACAATCATGATATGGTTTGAACATCTCTAGTTGGATGGCGCTGACCTCGTCAATGTCAGGGTGTGCAAAGCTGTGCAAAGATCCAGCAGAGAAGGTTGAGCCGTGTGAGGAATCCGAGCCATTTGTGGTAGCAGATTTGGGAGTAGCAGGCAGCCCAGAATACATGTCGTTGCACAGGAGCATTCCCACCCATTCCATCCTCGCTCTATATACTTCCATGAGCTCTTCCAAAAGGAGAAAATCTATGTTGCTTGATACATATGTGGCCAACCCATCATCGGAGAACGCTAAATCTATGTGAGGGACATTTGGAATAAACTGCATATTGAGCAGTTGGACTCTACAAGCCATAGAGTCCAACTACTCAATACAGCACAAAGTGAGAGTGAGCGACATTTGAAGTACACAGAAACAGTAATCGGACAGGAACGACCAGTGCATGGGTGGCTATGGTGGGTTTTATGTTGGCACTGGATTGCTGGGGGCGGCCGGTTGTCTGGCCTGGTCAGAAGCTGAGTCAGCTTCTTGTTCGCACCTCAAAACCTTGCAAATCAGGCTGAGTCAGTGTTCACCGGCTGTTGTTGTTGGGGATGTGGAGTCAGTCTGCCTTGGCCATCTTGATCGTTGCCACCGGTTCCTTCTCCCTGTACGTTCCCCCCTCTTCTCCATGATTCCTGATCCGCTAGTCCTCCCCCGGGTGCATAGCATCTGGCAGTGGAATAGTTGGGTTTGCCGCAGTTGTTGCAGAAGAAACCTGTTCCTGTGCTGTTCTGTGGCTGTGGGTATCGGTTCTGATTCTGTTGAGTGAATGCTGGGTTGCTGAATGATCTGTTAGCTTGGTGACTTGTTCTTCTTGGTGGTGTAGATTGGGCAACGAAGGCCGTGGCTGCTTGCATCGACATTTCGATGGCCCCCAGGTCTGCCTCGTGTGCTTCTAGCCTTACTTTGATGTCGTCCGGGTCCATGGCGATCATTTGTATTGTCTGAGGGATGGGTCTCCAGGATTCAGGGACGTTTCTGAGAATAGTAGCCACATGAGTAGAGTCAGCTATGATTTCTCCCATTTTGGCCAACTGGTTTCTATATTCCTTTATCACAGTGAGGTATGCCAAGACCGACTCCCCCTCAGTCATGTGATAGTTTTCGTACCTTGTTCTGACTATACTTATTTTGCTAGGGTTGTTCAATTCGAACTTCCTTGTGAGTATTTTCCATGCTTCTTCACATTTCTCGATTGAGTCGATCGCTGTCTGGAGCTCCAGTGATATGCATAGGAGTATCTGACTGTAGGCGGTGTTGTTCCTGTCGTCCCACTTGCCTTTTAGCTGTTGTAGGGTGTGACCACTGGTTCCGGTGGTGACTAGGGTCTGTTGGTTAGCTGCAGTGGGGTAGGGGTCCATGCCGGTGGTAATTTTATGCAGTCCTCTGTCCTTGGCTGTTGCTAACAGTTCCCTCTTCCAGGACATCCTATTTTCTTTCCCCAGCTTGGCTTTGATATTGCAGAACATGTGGATATCATGTTTTGGCATGATGTGCACCGGGGCCGTTGCTTGAGCCATGGTAAGTCAATGAGACTCTTAATCTGAAAAGAATAAGAGTATCTAAGGAATTTTTGTTGAATAGGATTATGATTCAGACTTGAAGTAAAGTCGAATTGAGTGCGGGAGTGTTGTGAGAGAAGATAGTCTGTGCGATACAATATTACAGACACTTTCTCCCTGGGACCCCCATCTATCTGGTACATTTGCTCTTCACAGTACCTCATTGACATTCTGTATTTGAACATGATTGACAATGGTGCCCATCGTCAACCATGTTCAAATACATCATCGTCGCTTTTGTTAGAAACGCTGAAGAAACATCATATCAATTTGATATATCTATCAACAGATTCCTAACACCAAACCAAGTAGCCTACATGCACCCAAACACACATACACACACTACGACCTATCCCCAAGATCGCCAAACCCCAACACACACACTCGACCCAACCCAATCGACACGTCTGAATACCCCAATGCCATGGGAATTCACACCACATGCTACAACAGTCCAGACCACCCCTATAAACCCTGTACAAGTATGCCGAGCCCATCCCAAGAGCCACACGTCGTATAGTCATGTGATCCAATCAAGGGACGCGACACGACGAGCTGACCCTGCATATAGTTGGACTATGACTCATATTCTTCCCTAAAACCTGTTTTCCTTTCACAACAATATGCTTTACACTCTAGTTAATTCTGTACAACATCTATCATCGCTCCTATCCGCGCTCACATGCCGTTCTCCCCATTTTACCTATCCATTGTTCTCTTTCCACAACATACCAAGAACGCCAAGTTCTACTTCTAGTCAGATAAATAATCAATTCTGTACACTACAATAAACAGTGAAATTCGACTCTTATTTGCCCCACGCTGTACTAGTCAACTCTTGATAGCACTTATTGTAAGATACATATACTCAGTTATATGTGCATATATTCTGTTACTTCAAGTTTTCACTCGATTCATCTCATATTCAGAGATTGGAAAAAAAAAATCTAACAAAAGCTTTTCTCGCATTATTTATAATGTTGGCTAACACGGCACCAGTTGTACTAACTCACACTGGTGACGCCACTATCTTCACGCCCGCCCTTGGAGATTGGACACTGTGTTCGTTTCTCTGCAAGTGCTGGTGGAAAGATGAACTCTGCATCCAATCTCATGGTCGTGGCATCGTTTGAATACTTTAACAGCTTGTGAGCACAATTACCATGTGTCAGTGATACGATGTATACATTGACGGTAATCCCTTCTTTGTCAATGGTCCACAATCAAATGGCAACCCACTAACGATCTTCCGGCCACACACTGGGTTGCTAGTGTGTGGCTGCAAGATCATTAGTCATTACCTTCTGAGTCATAATCGGCAATACTCTGACTAAATTCTGTTTTCTCACAGCTGGTGGTAAATCCGCCACGGTTACTGTACAAGACAAGTGCACAGGTTGCACTCAGTTTGCCGATGACTGGTTGAACGCTGCGGGTGACATGGTGACTCGGAGTCGACATATCACCTGCAGCGTTCAACCAACTAGTGGATCCAAGCGTAGGATGACCTGGCACTTATTATAAACTAACAATGATTGGCCGGCCACTGAGTCAGTGGCCTGGTTCTGGCGTGGCCTTTTTGAGGCTGCATGTGTGAGCTGGAGCGTCCGAAGCTGCTCCTCTAGCTCTTTTACTTTGGCATGCTCAGCGTCAAGCGTGTCATCGTGGTTTTCGACCCCGCATTCTAGGTCCTTGACCTCTTTTTTGAGGTCATGGATGTCCCGTAAGGGCTCCACCCACACATCATGCGCAATGGCCCGTGGGAACCATCCCCAGGCCAGGTCGATGGCGTCACTGATGTCCTCATCCTTCAGCTTCACCTTTCAGGTCTCGTAGGATGTCTGCAGCCCCTTGCTTCGGAGCCATTGAGCATGACTCAGATGTTGATGGATCAACATGCATTCCATCTTTTGATGGCATCATCATCATGGGGAGATGATGGTGGTGGTGGTTGCTTCCAAGAAGCGATGCGTCTTGGAAAGATCTGAGGTGAAAATTTAACCACGCCGCGGTCAGTGTGTCACATGGTGTACACGTGACTGACGCATCTAGCAGCGCTTGGGGAGGTCGCATGGCTTTCCCACCCCCCCTGAGCTCTAGGTAGTGATCTAGGGCTTTGAGATCCTTGCATGACGACATGGGTTCCCATGTGACATTGTCTAGGGTCCAGCGGACCTGGAATTCCAGGTCCATCAAGTGTATCCATCGATGTGCGATAATCTCGTTGACGAGCCACTCCTCACTGTCATTCAATCCAAAGTCATACAATGACTTGGCCTCCCAACGAGGGAACAGTTCATCGTTGTTAGCCTCATATTGTCATACAAGGCTTGAATGGAAGACTGGTGAGATATGACAACTTTTCAGCTCATCGGGGAGCTCAAGGGTCACCGTCAAGGTATCATTATGCACCTCAACAATGCGGTATGGTCCAATATACCACAGCACGAGTTTTCTGGCTCTTCCTTTTGGCAGAGTCAGGTTTTGGGTCAACAGGTAAACACGGTCGTTGGCCGCATAATTGCTCGCTGTACGTTTCTTGTTCGTGTGAAATGTTTGCGTCACTCAGCCATCAGGTTCCATCTGGCCTGATGTACAAACCAGGCTACCGGGTGTCTGTGGCTATGGGAAGGTCTATCCGCAGCATATAGCCGTGGTTCAGCTTAAAGGGCACGAACCCTGTGGTTGCACTGACATTGCTGTTGAGGGCAACCTTGAGGAGTGGGCATTTCGCTGCCCAGTCCTTTTGGTTGTGCCTCATAACAGCACACAGTATCTGGCTGATCGAGCAGTTTGCACGCTCGGTCGCTCCATCCGTTTGGGGATGGAAGGCAGTCAACATGAGGAGTTTAGTCCCCATGAGTCACTGTAGTTCACACCAGAATATAGACGTGAACTTTGAGTCACTATCTGAGACGATGGAGTCTGGGACTCCATGGAGTCGGATGACTACTTTCAGAAACAGCCAGGCTACTCCCTTGGCTGACACGCTTGTCATTGTTGGGACAAGGTCGATGTGCGACATTAGTTGGTCAATGACTACCATTAGGTAGTCACAGTCATTAGACCTGGGCAGGGGTTCCATGAAGTCAATGCCGATCGACTGCCATGGCCTATCTGGAATGGGTAGGCTGTGTAGTAAACCCTTGGGGTATTGTGGCCTGGCCTTCGTCATTTGGCACTTCATGCACGATGTGCAGAACGACTCGATGTCTGGGTTCATGCCTGGCCACCAGTATGACCTTTGAACGTAGTTCAATGTCTTCAGATGGCCATAGTGACCAACTGTCTGGTGTGCTCAATAGATGATGATTTCGATCAGCCTCCTTCCCCCTGAAGAACAGATCGGGGGATGGCAATGACATCTCTCCAGAGCTGGTTCTTTGTCCAAATCAGCCCATCCCAGATTCCGAATATCGGGTGTGCATCTGGGTGCTCCATGATCTTCAAGAACATGGGGTCCTTATGGTATACATCTCATAAGACCTTGGACAGGTCTATGCCTTGTTTGATGTTCTGGTGCAGTGGTGCACCATCATTGCCTGTGGCGATGACTTGGACATCATTGTTGTCATCGTCACATGATGTGGCGCCATTCTTGGGCCTTTGTGAGCCCTCATTCAAGGCGGAAGACTCTAGTCTCCATGCCTCCGTCTTCTCTGCGAGGTGGTTAGACCGTCTTGTTGCTGCTGTTTGTAGCTCAATATACCGGTCGGTGGGCAGTAGCTCAGCTTCTGGGTCTAAGCGTGTGTTACGACCGTTCATTTCCGACTTCCGACCCTCAGTTCCGCCACTCCTTCCGCCCCTCCAATAGTTCCGCCACACGTTCCGCCCCTCCGACATTTCCGCCATTCCGCCCCTTGTACATTTCCCTTGTTCTTTCGACTCTATTACTCGGACCCACCGGACCCACCTCGCCATTCATCAAAACCATATATCCGGTCACCCTTGTAGTCCCATTGTTCCCAATTAGTTAGTTCCCACACATTGTACTCGACTTCCGCTTCCTCCGGAATTTGTTTAGTACAACACCATCACTTGTTGCTCTGCGCTTTGTATAAAACCCCCCTCATGTATGTCTGTTATTCTGCAATCAGATAATCACCTTCGATACTTGATTTCCTTCGCTCCATCTCCTGTTCTTAGCACAGCGAGTCTAGCAAGATCTCAGTCCTTCCGTCTTCCGCCTTCCGCCTCAGTTCCGACTCAAGTTCCGACCAACCTCTAGTTCAGTACTTTCCGACTTCCGACTCAGTTCCGAAATACTTAGGACGATAGTTCATCGGGGGCGCAACCTATAAGTTGAAGCCGCCGTCCTTTCTAGTTCCGACTTGGTGGAAATCTCGATACGTAACAGTATTATCTGATTCCCACCCGATAACTATCACTATGCCTCCTCGTACCACAGCTACTTCAGCTCGAGCAGGAGCTGTCGAAGCTCTCTCTTATTTTGGCAATCTTAGATCCGCAGCACCAAGGCACGCGGAACCCTCCAGCAGCTCTCGTGCTGACGATGAGCTTTCCGATGCTTTTCCGCAACGATTCGAAGAAGTTCCCGACGCTAATCCCGACGAAAATCCCGACTACGACGGGAATTCGACGAGTAGCAGCGGCGAACAAACAGCAGCGTCATTCCGACGCCCAGCTCCACCACCACCACCTCCACCAGGACCACCTCCAGGCGGCCCTCCAGGCGGCCCTCATGGCGGCCCACCCGGCGGTCCTCCCGGCGGTCCTCCACCTCCAATTCCACCTCAGATTCCCACCAACCCAGTTCCGCCCGCGCCAGTTCCGGATCTTGCACAAGCCATCGCCATGCTAGCCGGACAACTCCAGCGCCCGGCCCAAGCACCACCACGCCCCAAGACAAAGGTCCGCGAACCAGATCAGTTCGACGGTTCCGACCCCAAGAAGCTCCAGCCATTTCTGGTCCAGCTTCAACTCAATTTCCGTGATCGTCCCGACGCCTTTCCCGACGACGAACGAAAGGTCAATTATGCCCTTTCCTATCTCCGAGGCACGGCGCTCGACTATTTCGAACCCGCCCTCATGGATCCGTTCGCTCTCGTCGACTGGGCCGACGATTACCCCAATTTCATTTCCGAACTCCGCAGCAACTTCGGACCATTTGATATGGAAGCCGATGCGGAAAATGAACTCGATAAGCTTCGCATGAAAGACACTCATAAGATAGCTAAATATATCGTCACGTTTCAGCAGCTCGCTCCTCGAGTCCAATGGGGAGAAGCCGCACTCCGACGCCAGTTTTACATGGGCTTGCCATCCCGCATCAAGGATGAAATTGCCCGTGTCGGAAAACCCGCCACCCTTACCGACCTCCGCAACCTCGCCCAATCCATCGATTCGCGCTACTGGGAAAGACACTCCGAGATTGCTCGTGAAACCTCCGCCCAGAGCAAGAACGACAAGTCTTCCGACAAGAAGTCTGATAAAGACAAGAAGAAGACTAATTCCGGAAACACCAACTCCGGAAACAACAACAACAACAGTTCCGGATCCAACTCCGGCAACCGGAACAACAACAACACCCCTCGGAACAAGCAGGCCTCTGGTTCTAACACCAACGCCCGGAAGAGCACCCCGGATCTTTCCGACAAACTTGGGAAGGACGGAAAACTAACCCCTGTAGAACGCCAGCGTCGCATGGACAACAACCTTTGCCTCTTCTGCGGCAAAGGAGGTCACGTCGCTCGCGACTGCACTCGCGCTTCCGCCTCCGCTGCTAAGGCCAAGGGCCGCGCAGCGAAGAAGGAAGAGAAATCCGAAGCGGTTCCCGCTGCGGATTCAAAAAAATAGTCAGCAGTCCTCCGGCCTCCGCACGAGCTGAGGGCTGTGTTGACCCCATTCGTGCGACAAACGAGGTTAAACTCAACGCATCCGCTCTTTCGTCCTCCGACTCTCTCTCTGTTCCGCTCACTTCCGACACCATTTCCGCTCCCCCGTTTACAGCACTGGTCGACTCCGGTTCGACTCATTGTTTCCTCGATTCCGACTTTGTTTTGAAACATAAACTTCCGACCCGCAACATTCCGACTATTCCGCTCCGCCTTTTCGACGGGTCTTCCAACACGGGAATTTCCCAAGTTGTGGATCTGTCTATCCGTTTCGCTACTGGGGACAACCATGAAGTTACGTTTTACGTTACTCCGCTAGATGCTAGCTGTTCCGTTGTACTAGGACACAATTGGCTCACCCGATATAATCCGTCGATTAACTGGGCATTGGGTCAAATACAGTTCCGTACCCCGGATCAACTTCCGTCTATTCCGACGTCGTCCGCAAAGATGGCCCAGGCCTCTTCTGCAACTCCGCTCGTGGATTCAGTTCCGCATTCCGGTCCCGCTTTAGCACCTCCGCCCCTCGAAGCTCCTCGAATTGCGCTCGTTTCCGCCACCGCTTTCCGCGTATTGCAACGGCAAGATGATACGACCATTTTCCAGCTTCACCTCTCCGACTCGGCTTCAGTCAAGGCTCGTTCCGCCTCAACTTCCGCTCCGGTCGACATGAGCTCAGTTCCGGAAGAATATTGTGACTTCCCGGACGTGTTCAATAAGGCCAAAGCCGACAAACCTGCTGAACATCGACCTTACGACTTGAAGATAGATTTGGAAGAAGGAGCATCTCCGCCCCTTGGACCGATCTACTCCCTTTCGCAAAGTGAACTCCTAACTCTCCGAGAGTTCGTCGATGAACATCTCAACATGGGCTTTATCCGCCCTTCGCTGTCTCCGCACGGCGCTCCGGTCCTTTTCGTCAAAAAGAAGGATGGATCTCTCCGCCTCTGCGTCGATTTCCGCGGACTCAATGCCCTCACTAAGAAGGACAAATATCCGCTTCCGCGCATTTCCGACTTACTCGACACCCCCCCAGGGCGAAGATCTACACCAAAATTGACCTCCGGCACGCTTATCACCTTGTCCGCATCCGGGAAGGTGACGAGTGGAAAACCACCTTCCGCACCCGCTACGGTGCTTTTGAGTGGACTGTCATGCCTTTTGGTCTAACCAATGCTCCCGCCGCTTTTCAGCGATTCATGAACGACGTATTTTCCGACCTCCTCGACGTATGCGTCCTAGTCTACATTGACGACATCCTCATCTATTCCGACACACCGGAAAAACATCGGGAACATGTCCGCGAAGTACTCCGCCGTCTACGCAAACACCATCTCTACGCAAAAGCAGAGAAATGCGAATGGCATCGCGACACGGTCGAATACCTCGGCTACATCCTCTCTCCAACAGGTCTTACCATGGCAGAGGACAAGGTCAAGGCAATTCAAGAATGGCCGGAACCCCGACGTGTTAAGGATGTGCAGTCTTTCCTTGGCTTCGCCAATTTTTACCGGCGTTTCATTTATAATTTTTCCGACATTACTGTTCCGCTCACGCGTCTCACCAGGAAGGGTGGCCCATGGAATTTCACTCCGGAATGCCGTTCCGCATTTGAAGCTCTCAAATCGGCCTTCACCACGGCTCCCATACTCGGTTTCTGGATTCCTGATGCCCAACTTGTACTCGAAACCGACGCTTCTGACTACGCGCTAGCCGCCATTCTTTCCATCATTTCACCCGACGACGGAGAAATTCATCCGATCGCCTTTCATTCCCGCACCTTTTCTGCCCCGGAACTCAACTACGACGTCCACGATAAGGAACTACTTGCGATTTTCGAAGCCTTCAAAATCTGGAGACACTACCTCGAAGGTCCAACTTATCCGATCGACGTTGTAACGGATCATAAGAACCTTGAGTATTTTGCAACCACTAAGATTTTGACTCGCCGTCAAGTCCGCTGGTCTGAATATCTCTCACAGTTCAACATGGTAATCCGCTTCCGCCCCGGAAAGCTCGGAGCAAAACCCGACGCGCTCACTAGACGTTGGGACGTCTACCCAAAAGAGGGAAGTAGCGACTATGCCAGCGTTAATCCGCACAATTTCCGCCCAGTATTCTCCACTGAGCAACTGGCATCGTCCCTGCGTGCCACAGCATTGCAGTTTCCGCTACTCCGCGCCTCAATTATTATGGACACCGAGTCTCTCCATTCCGACATCCGTTCCGCACTCCGTTCCGACCCCACCTCCGCAACCCACCTCGATGACCCCACCAGTCCTGGATGGTCCCTCGATTCCGACGGATTTCTCCGGTACAAGTCCCGGATTTATGTTCCGGACACCAACGATCTACGACTTCGCGTGCTCCAGCAAAGCCACGATCATCCGCTCTCAGGACACCAAGGCCAGAACAAAACCCTCGACATAATCCGACGCACCTATACTTGGCCTCTCCTCCGCACGATGGTCCAAGACTACTGCAAGTCATGCACCACCTGTATGCGAGCCAAGCCTCAACGTCACAAACCCTACGGCCTCCTGAAGCAACTTCCGATCCCGGAACAACCGTGGAATTCGATATCCATGGATTTCATTGAGAAACTTCCTAAGTCATCCGGCTATGATACCATTCTAGTGATCGTTGACCGCCTCACAAAGCAGTCCATCTTTATTCCGACCTATGACACCATAACTTCCGCCCAGCTTGCACAGCTCTTTGTGCTCCACGTCTTTTCCAAGCACGGAATCCCTTCCCATGTCACTTCCGACCGTGGATCCGAATTCGTGTCATCCTTTTTCCGCACCCTCGGAAAGGCCCTCGACATGAAGCTCCATTTCACTTCCGGTTATCATCCCGAAGGAGACGGACAAACGGAACGTACTAATCAGACCCTTGAGCAGTATCTCCGCGTCTATTGCAACTACCAACACAGCAATTGGTCCGACCTTCTTCCGCTCGCGGAATTTGCCTACAACAACGCGCCTTCCGCTACCACCGGAATTTCACCCTTTTACGCCAACAAGGGCTACCACCCGAATCTCACCATCCACCCTGAACGCGACCTCGCCTCTGCAAAAGCCCGAGATTTCGTTGTGGAACTTGACGACCTTCACCAGCACCTCCGAGAGAACATTACAGCTGCCCAGAAGAGATACCAAACTTCCGCCGATCGGAAACGCCTTCCGCAACCGGCATTCGAGATTGGCGACAAAGCCTTTGTTAAAGCGGAAAACTTCCGCACCACTCGCCCCTCGAAGAAGCTCTCTGAGAAATACCTCGGTCCTTACGAGATCATCGCTAAGGCCGGCAGTCGTTCTTTCACCCTCAGACTTCCTGACAATATGCGCGCAGTACATCCGGTATTCCATGTCTCCATGCTTGAACCCGCAGTTCCGAATACAATTCCGAATCGAGAACAACCTCCGCCTCCGCCAGTCGTCATCGACGGAGAACCGGAATATGAGATTTCGGAAATTCTCAACTCCAAGCTCGACAGAAGATACCGCTGCCAACTCCAGTACCTAGTCAAGTGGGCAGGCTATGAAAACACTGACGAAGAGACTTCGTGGATTTCCGCCACGGAACTTGACCACGCCTCTGACCTCGTCTCTGATTTCCACAAGTCATATCCTGACAAGCCTGGCCCCATTTCCACGCCCTAGTCATTTCCGACCTCATTTCCGACGCCCATTGATTCTTACAGTTCTCAAGTCATTTGTCAAAATCCGATTAATTTCCCGTTACTCTATTTTCCGACACTTCAAGAAATTATCTACAAGTCTTTGATACACCTACTCCTCCCCCATTGTCTCCGCCTCGACCTCTTCTTCCGCTTCCGGCTCTTTTTCCGCCTCCCCTACCTCGACACTCACCAACTCTGTTTCCACCCTTTCCCTCGTTTCCGCCCCAACTCCCTGCTCCCGCAGCCGCGCATCCATTCGGTCCCGGACCAAATCATTCCGCCACCTCATTTCCCGCGTCAACTGCTGTAGCACTGTGGACATAACAGTCATCTGGTTCTGAATCGACAGAACCTGATGCTGTTGAACCTCGGCCATATCGATCATGATATCCCGGATTTCGCGTTGCTGTTCCCGCATGGCCCTCAGCGACCCGGCGATGTCGAGGAGCGGAGAAGCCATGGTGAACCGGTTCAACACCGCCTGTGCCGACTTTCCGGTCACCGGAAAGGATTCCTCGGCCCTCCCTCCGCTCAGTCCCGGTTCCGCCTTCGGATTTGACTCCTCAACCTTCTGTTTCTTTCGCTCCAGCCTCGAAGCGCACCCGTCCACGACGCAGCGCCTTTTCCTGTCACGGCACTGGTCGCACGACGTTTCCCGTGGATTGCTCGACCACGTGCAATCCACCCCCTTAGACTCGCATGGGTCACAAGGGCCTTTTCCTCATCGCCGTCCCGAGTTTTCCGCTTCTTAGTCGCGGGATTTTCCGGCCCCAGTTCACGGAGTTCCAACATCCGACTCAACTTCTCCTTTCGAGCCTTCTGGAATGCGTCCGCTCGACGTTTCCGTTCCGCCACAAGGTTCACCGGGGTCGCAATCTCCTTTTGCTTCCCTTTTCCTTCCGGAGTCGGTGTACTTTCCGCCGAACCTTCCGAGTCTGACTCTGACTCGTCCTGAACATGATTCTGGAAGAACTCCAGTTAATTTCAAGAACATTTCCGCCGGACATTTCCGACTCACCCGATCCCTTTCCGCTTTCTCCGCAGCCGCTTTCTCTGCAGCAGCCTTGTCCGCAGCAGCCTTCCGTGCCGCGTTCCGTTTCCGTTTCTCTTCACGGACGCGCTCCTCCTCCTCGCGGCGTTCGCGTTCTTTCCTCTCCTGCTCCTTCCGCTCCTTCTCCCGACGTTCTTTCTCTTTCCGCGCAGCTTCCTCAGCCTCGCGTTTCTCGGCCATTTCCTTTTGCGCGAGCATATCAGCGAAGTGCTGTTTCATCTCCGCGCTGGACATCTTAGAGAAATCTACTGGGGCACTCATGTAGAGGACAGGAATTATAGGCAGTAGGTATGGACTTGTTATTCAAAAGAATAGACTAGAAATCAATTCACTCTCTCAGTGAATTTAGTGGTCACTGTAAATATATTATACACTACCTAGAAATCAATTCACTACAGAGGATTTCTAGGTCAATAAATGCAAAGACTACTAGACTAATTTACTTGCCTCTCTCAGTGAATTTAGTGGTCACTGAGAGAGGGGAAATGTGTTCCACTGCGCATGTACTACTACCCGGCCCTTTAGCGCCCAAGAGCTCGCGCGTCGAAGTCATTTCAGACTCCGCTGGGTGCAGCCGCTTGTGAAAGTAGGAATAACAAGATGAAATAGAGAGATAAGGAATGAGTGGAAAATTTCGAAAATAACCAGAGAAATGGATGCATAATACAGGAACAATGTGAGAAGAAGTTGGAAGGCCACACAACAAATTGGATATATTATGCTTGATTTTGGTGCAGGAGCATAAATGCACCCAACACGCCCCCTCAAGCTTAATATATTCCGATTTGCTCGTTGAGAATCTTCACTCTAGGACTAGGAAGTCCTTTAGTGAGGATATCTGCCAACATTTGTTCGGTTGGCAAATAAACGAGCTTGGCTTGTTGATTTTTGATTATATCTCGAAGGAAATATAATCGGATGTCGAAATGTTTGGTTCTCGTGTGTTGTTGGGTGCCATACGTGATGGCAATGGCTGATTGATTGTCTGAATAAACTTGGATGGGTCTGTTCAGTGGTTGGAATATTTCAGAAATAAAATGGCGCATCCAAAGAGCCTCTTTGCCCGCATGGGTCAGGGCGACGAATTCGGCTTCAGTTGATGAGAGGGCTACTATCGACTGTTTCTGGCAACTCCATGAAACAGTGCCTCCATCAATCTGAAATAAGTATGCCGAATACGAACGCCTATGACTCTGTGAACCCCAATCCGCATCTGAATACCCCATCAAGCCATCTTGATTTCTTCCAAGTGTGAGTTTGTAATGCTTCGTGCCTTTCAAATATTTGAAGACACGTTTGACTGCATTCCAGTGTGTGCCACCTGGATTTTCAAGGAATTGCGAGAGTAATGACACCGCAAATGCAATGTCAGGTCGAGTGGCTACAGCCGCCCACATCAGTGATCCTATAGCTTGCCTGTATGGAAACTTCGACATGGCTTTCTTGCCTCTCTCTGTAGAAGGACATTGGTCTTTAGATAATTTTACGGCTGGATCAAGAGGCGTAGCATAAGTCTTTGCATCTTCGAGATTAAATTTTTTGATGATCTTCTCGATGTATGCAGGTTGTGAAATTGCAATGGTCTTCTTCTGCCAGTCTCTTTCGATTTTGAGATTCAATAGCCAATGAATCTCGCCTAGATCTTTCATACTGAAGACCTGAGCAAGATCTCGTTTGACTTCGTCCAGGACTGACTGATTCTCAGCTGTGATGGTAAGGTCGTCCACAGCTGTTGCAATGATCACATGCCCCTTTCCGCCACGTCTATAAAATACAGCCCCATCTGTGGCTGACGTAGTGAATCCTAACTTGTGGAATTCACCACTTAGACGTTTATACCATTCTCTTCCAGATTGCTTGAGGCCATAGAGTGCTTTCTTCAAAAGTAGCACTTCGCCTTTGTCTCCTGACTCATATCCATACGGCTGCTTCATGTAAATAGGTTCGGGCAACGTAGCATTGAGGTATGCATAGTCTACGTCCATTTGATGAATAGGCCAGTCATTCCTAGCAGCAATGGCGCATATGATCCGTAGGGAGGATAACCGAGCAACAGGTGAGTATGTCTCATCATAGTCGACTCCAAACTTCTGTGTGAAGCCTTGGGCGACCATTCTCGATTTAGGTACTATTGGTTTCCCTTCTGGATTACGCTTCCAAAGGTAGACCCATTTATTACCGACAATATTGGCTCCAGGAGGTGGTTTGGCTCGTTCCCACACTCCCTTGTCGATTAGGGCCTCATACTCTTTGTCCATTGATTTCTTCCATATAGGATTATTCAGAGCTTCGTCTGCATTGCTAGGTTCAATTTGACTCAAATCCGGCGCCTTGTTATTGTTTTGACCGTCGGTTAGAAACGCACTGATGGCACACTCATAGTTACTGATGCCATCAATCTCGGAGGATAATTCTTGGTCAAATAAAATTTCTTTATGGTCCTCAATGTCCTCGTAAGCTAGCGTAGTCATATGTGCGCCAGCTTGTCTCTGGGTTTGAGATCTTGTTACGGGACCTGATGGGGCCGGCTGCACTTGTTGTTGACGGATCCTTTCGCTTCTCCTTATCGGTTCAGCTTCTCTAGGTCTGTCATCAACTCCCTGAATAGGTTGCAGCTTTTCAAGATATTCCTCCGGTGCACTTTCATCAATTTCTTCGATCTTTGCCTCTTCGCTGACTAAGCGACCGGGCACAGGCACTGATGCCGGAATGGCCTTCTTCTCTTCTTTAGACGTAGGTAGCTTGGATTCCTCAATAGAAATGATTGGGACCTTTCCCTTCTTCATCTCTGAATCAAACACAACATTCCGCTCGACAGAAACTTTGTGCGAGTCAGGCCAATAAACATAATGACCATGGCTCTGCGCAGAAATTCCTATCCACCGAGCTCTCTTGGCACGAGCTGCCAATTTATCTCCCTGAGTGATTTTAACGTAAATTTCAGTTCCCCACGCGTGAATGTCTTTGAGATTCGGTTTTTCATGGTGAATCATCTCGTAGGGCGTTTTATCTGGTAGAGCTCTTGTATGCGTCCTGTTCCTAAGATAATTGGCATGCTGTATCGCATAGCCCCATAATATCTTAGGAAGGCCTGATTCTAGCAGCATGGCACGAGTTCTCTCAGTGAGAGTTCGGTTCAGGCGTTCCGCAACACCATTGGACTCTGGTGTGTCGTGTACCGTCAACTGATGCTTCGTGCCTTGTTTGGCTAGATGCTGTTCGAATTCAGAGCTCGTATACTCGCCCCCTCGATCAGAAACAAGTGCCTTGATGTGCACATTTCTCTGTCGAAGCATTAAAGCCTCGTAGAGCTTGTACTTTGAGAATGCTTCTGATTTGTTCGCCATGAGATAGATCACCGATTCTCTTGAGTAATCATCGATAAAGGAGACATAATATGACTTCTTATCGATCGTGAGGTGTCTTGCAGGTCCCCAGACATCAGAATAAATTCTGTCACCGAATTTTGATGTTCGGTCTCTGGGTTCTCGAGGAAGAGGTTTGCGCGCAATCTTGGCCTGAATACACGCATCACAGACAATTCTATCGCCTGTGGAGCTCAGTTCAATGCCCAATATCATGCCATGATTTAATAGATGTTGTAGGGACTTCTGCGAGATGTGCCCCATCTTTTGATGAATTTCCATGGCAGATAAACACATATGGGCTTGAGCACTTGGTGACTGGAGGTCTAGTCGATATAAGCCATTGACTTTCGGTGCTTGCATCAATACTTTTCCAGCAGCATTAGATATTGTGCATTTCTGGCCACCGAGTCGAATGTCGTAGCCAGCATCATCGCACCGACCGATCGAGACGAGGGTAGCAGCAATTTTGGGTGCATAGTATGTATCTTGCAACGTGACTTCTACTGTTCTATCTCCAACCTTATTGGATAATACGAGCAGTCCTGAGCCGAAGGCATCAAAGGTACCTTTGTTGGCTGCTCGGATAGTCCTCGGCTGTGAGAATTGACAGTAGTTCCTCAATAAATTTTTGTGAGGAGTCATATGCGATGTCGTTCCGGTGTCGAGTATGACTATAACTCCTGAGGATGTGCTCAAATTGAAATTAGAGCACTCGTCAAAATTGGTGAAGGCAAGATGCCCATCACCACTTTCCTCAGAAGTAGACTCTTCTTCGGCAACATTCGCTTTTGCTTTACCCTTCTTCTTCTTCTTGCCTTTGGCTTTCTTCTTCTGACGTGGTCCTTGACCTTCTTTACCACCTCCTTTAGCCCAGCAATTTTCGATGGAATGTCCAGGCTTTTTGCAGTTGGTGCATACATGCGCCTTCTGCCCCTTCTGGTCCTTCTTAGTAGATGAACCAATAAACACCTGCTCTTCTTGCGGGAGTGTTTTCTTCCTGTCATACTGAGCCTTTAGTACCCTAATAATATTATCAGGGACCAATGGCATCCCGCATTCTTCAAGCGAAGTGGTAAGGGCGTTCATGACTGCCTCATAGGATGGTGGAAGTGATGCAAGGATGATGTCCATGAATTCTTCTTCGGAAACTCTGGCTCCCATCTCATTAAGACGAGCATATAGGTCTTGGGCCTTGTCCAAATGATCTCTCAAGTCTCCATCCTCAGGACATCTCATACTGCGGAGTTGTCTCTGCAGGCTGGTGAGGACCATCTTGGGCTTTTTGGTCATTTCATTGACCAGTGCATCCCAAGTCTCTTTTGCTGTCTTCTGCTTCTGTAGCATCAGGGCTAATGACTCTGACACTGAGACGATGATTTGGGTCTTGGCTTGTCCTTCTCTAGCAAGGTATCTCTCCAGCTTCTCCTCGGCCTTATCCATCTGAGTTTCCTCAGCTTCTGTTAGAATATGGCCTGGGGGCATGACTGGAGGATCAGGAGGTCGAGTGACTCTCCCTTCTACATGCTTGAGTAGATTTTTGGACTCGAAATAGCTGATGAGAGTAGCTCGCCACAATGGCCAATTACTTCCATCAGTAGCAAGCTTCTCAACACCCAATAGCTTCTCAGAAGTGTCTCCGGGGCCCATAACCCTGTAGAGGACAGGAATTATAGGCAGTAGGTATGGACTTGTTATTCAAAAGAATAGACTAGAAATCAATTCACTCTCTCAGTGAATTTAGTGGTCACTGTAAATATATTATACACTACCTAGAAATCAATTCACTACAGAGGATTTCTAGGTCAATAAATGCAAAGACTACTAGACTAATTTACTTGCCTCTCTCAGTGAATTTAGTGGTCACTGAGAGAGGGGGAAATGTGTTCCACTGCGCATGTACTACTACCCGGCCCTTTAGCGCCCAAGAGCTCGCGCGTCGAAGTCATTTCAGACTCCGCTGGGTGCAGCCGCTTGTGAAAGTAGGAATAACAAGATGAAATAGAGAGATAAGGAATGAGTGGAAAATTTCGAAAATAACCAGAGAAATGGATGCATAATACAGGAACAATGTGAGAAGAAGTTGGAAGGCCACACAACAAATTGGATATATTATGCTTGATTTTGGTGCAGGAGCATAAATGCACCCAACAACTCATGATGGAATGGAAAGAAGACGCGTGTGTCCTTCGGCCTATATTTCAAACTCCGACGCGTTTGTTCACAGGTCACGTGATTCCGACTTGTGGTCTCGCGGGGCTCGACCTTAGAAGGGAGATACTGTTACGACCGTTCATTTCCGACTTCCGACCCTCAGTTCCGCCACTCCTTCCGCCCCTCCAATAGTTCCGCCACACGTTCCGCCCCTCCGACATTTCCGCCATTCCGCCCCTTGTACATTTCCCTTGTTCTTTCGACTCTATTACTCGGACCCACCGGACCCACCTCGCCATTCATCAAAACCATATATCCGGTCACCCTTGTAGTCCCATTGTTCCCAATTAGTTAGTTCCTACACATTGTACTCGACTTCCGCTTCCTCCGGAATTTGTTTAGTACAACACCATCACTTGTTGCTCTGCGCTTTGTATAAAACCCCCCTCATGTATGTCTGTTATTCTGCAATCAGATAATCACCTTCGATACTTGATTTCCTTCGCTCCATCTCCTGTTCTTAGCACAGCGAGTCTAGCAAGATCTCAGTCCTTCCGTCTTCCGCCTTCCGCCTCAGTTCCGACTCAAGTTCCGACCAACCTCTAGTTCAGTACTTTCCGACTTCCGACTCAGTTCCGAAATACTTAGGACGATAGTTCATCGGGGGCGCAACCTATAAGTTGAAGCCGCCGTCCTTTCTAGTTCCGACTTAGTGGAAATCTCGATACGTAACAGCGTGCGTCTGCGTTCACAAAGACGTGGTCCAGGTGACTGTCATCACTTGTGTCGCTCTCATAATAGTGCGACAGGCAGTCTGCCACCTTGTTCTCCACACCGTCAACATGAACAGTGTTGAAGTTGAAGTAGGACAAAAATTCCCACCATCTGACCTGGCAGTCGGACAGGCTCTTTTGGGTCTCGAAGTATTTGAGCGTAGACTACACCGACACCGGCTTTTGACCTGTCGGTGATAACCCAGATGGGCTCTGTGTTGGAGGGATGTGACAAATGACTCAGGTCCTATTGTTCTTGTAGAGTCCCATTGTCCACAGTATAAAGATAGTTCATTCCGCAGCCCTTATTGTTATATTTTCCCCCATTGTTCACTAGACTATAAAGTAGTTAGCTAGCATGTCCTCTTCCTCAGTCGTTTGCAATCCGAGCGAACACTGAGGTAAGACATTCATTATGAGTCTTGTGTTCCTTTACTTATCTATACACTTGTAGACTTTATCGTATAGGTAACAAACTAGTCGTTTGCAATCTGAGCGAACACTGAGACTTTATCATATAGCTATTCTTACAGGTTATTGGGCCCCACACCTAAATGCTAGATCACCTGCAGCTTCTTTCTTTTGATCATGTCTACCACTGTAAATAATCCGTGTATCTACATGTACAATAGTTATTGTAAGGGCAACCCTGGCTAGTCGTGGAGATCACACTACCACACAACTGACAAGGGGAAATCCAAAGTATGTATAAATGAACGGAGTATACAAGAGAGGGGATTCTCACCTGACAAGGGGAAATCCAAAGAGAAAAGTCTAAGGACCCCCAATGTCAGCGAGCCCGTATTATACTACGCTGCGCAGCCAGGGACAACACTTGGCACCCGCCATCAACCCTGCATCCCCCTGACCCTTGATCGACCCTTGATGCCACCTATTATGCGAGTCGCTTGATTTCCGACACTGTTCCGGGGGTGGAAGTCGGAAATTGGAGTGGAACTGGCAAGGCGAACGGAACTGGTGGAAGTTCTCCCAGAAGCGGAATCATTTCCGAAAGCGGAGGCGGAGATGGAATCGGAACCGGAAGCGGAGTCGGAAATGGAGTCGGAACTGGGTGTGGTGTCGGAACTGGAAATGGAAAACAGGGTGTCCCCTGACAGTTATTACATAATCCCAGTGGGCCCCTTAGGGACCCACTGTATAGTTTATGCATGGGAACCGGCCAGCGGTCCCCATCTTACCTGTCACTACGTAGCATTCAGAATACTACTCATTGGTCAAGTTCTGTAGTGCCCTTGTGATACAAGGTTCTAAGATCGACATCCTTTACACCTTTTTGAACTATCCTGCGGTTGATCGCCACGCGACCAACCGATAGTGGATTCGAAGCAATCTTGAAAAAGATCACTGCGTCGATGACTAAACATCATTGAGACCCTCCAGTAGACCTTCTACTGTCGGCTCCGAGCATGATGATTCCACGCAGTCGAAGACAGACACGAGCGACGAGCTCGAGGTCCACGCCCCAGGCGCAGCCCAGCAACACGACGGCTGACGCTACCCTGGACCAAGAGTCCAGGATGATAGAAGACGGAGAGATCGTAGATATCACCACCCTCATCCCCTCAGTAGAGAATGAGGAAAACCCCAACCACGTCTCGTCAAGCGTGGCCGAGGAAGAGACGACGCCGGGCAACGAGCTGGCGCTGCCCCCCATTCCCCTCTGCCCAGAGACAAAGGAAAGGGCAGAGAAGTCTCGCCGTCGTCAGACTGTAGAGCAACAATGTCGAGGCGGGCACAAAGCCACGACTCAAACTGACGCTCACGAAGTAGAGCGACGACAATCGTCCCTGAAGGGGAAGACAGCAAAAAAGACGAGCCCCAGACGATGGTCAGGACTCGGAATACTCGAGCTCCAGTCGCAAGAGCTCGAGGGCTCACGCCATCGACCACGAGACGGCAGAGGCCCTGAACAAACAGGTGCAGGCTGCGCTGCACCGAAGCACGCTGACGCACCACAAGCACGATCAGCTGGCATCGCAGCTTGACAACGCCACCGCCGCCCTAATGGCAATCGGCAAGGAACTCCACCAGGCGGAGGAGATCAGGCTGCAAGAAGCAGCCACACTGGAGGACGTCCAGAAAGCCCTCCACCCAGGTGGGGAACACGACGCAACTCGTCCGAGCTCGCGACAGTCCGCAGCCAACGAACGCAGTTGCGATGTGGAAGACCCATGCCGAAAGGAGCGAGACAAGCAGCGAATGCCGCCGCCAGCCATCCCGGTCGCACAGGACATAAGGTTCGGGAACGAGCCTCAAGAGCAACCGGCTGCCCCAACGGACAGCCGTAAGACGATCCAACAGAGTGTTAGGGAGCAGGTCGCCTCAGAGCCTGACTCTGAAGCGACGACTGAGAGCTTAGAGCTCGAAGTCGCACACTGGCAGTGCAGAGAAGCCGCAGCCGCGCGCCGCCACACACGGGCACTCGAGCTACTAGTGAAGAGCGCTGAAGAGACAGTGGCCCACAGCCACACCGCTCAGCTGCCCAACGAGCAGCTCATGCAAGCCGTACAGGACGCACGGCAGGCGCGCGCAGCCTACAACAGCAGGCTGCAGATCTGAAACGCGGGACTGACCGGGGACACCAGGCACAAAACACCCCCAGAACTGAGAGCACAAAATGCTCCCGATCCTGAGACCGATCTAGGCCCGGGGCCCGTCAGGGCATATAACAGCCTGCCCCGCGCGGCATCACAACCGCGCGAGCGATCCATGGCCCCAACGGAAGGCCAGGGAATCCCTGACCAGGCTGACATAGTACCAACGGAGCCGTACGATGGGATCACACGGATGATCTGCGTGGCGTTAGCAGACGCCGCGGACACAGACCCGGAGAAGTCTGTGCTAGCGAAAGCCGGCGTAAAATTGGCTCACCCCGAGCCATATGCAGGGGGATCTGACCTCGAAGAGTTTGAAATCTTCGTGGCAGCCATCCTACGATGGCTGAAAATGAATTGCTGGAAATGGGTCGGAAGGCAGAATGTACTGAACTGAAGACCTGTCGGAACTTGAGGCGGAATTGAGGCGGAAGACGGAAGGCGGAGAGACGGAGGTCTTGCTAGACTCACTGTGCTAAGAACAGGAGATGGAGCGAAGGAAATCAAGTATCAAAGGTGATTATCTGATTGCAGAATAACAGACATACATGACAGGCTTTTATACAAAGAGCTGAGACAACAGGTAATGGGGTAGTACTGTTGGGTGCATTTATGCTCCTGCACCAAAATCAAGCATAATGTATTCGATTTATTGTATGGTGTTTCAATCTCTTCTCACATTGTTCTTGTACCATGCACCTTTTGTTGGCCCTCACCGGCGGCGGCACTGAATGCCGCGCCGGTGATGCTGCGTTGAACATAATGTTCAATGCGTGCCACTCGCTCGTGAGTGACCCTCGCGTAGCGGGCCAACCATCTCGCGATCTCGGCGAGGGGGATGTCGGGGCCGGCTCGGCCCTCCACAGGGAATGGGCCCGTGATTGAGAGCCGCAGGGTGGTGCTCTGAGGCGTCAGCACTTCCCTGGCGTCGACGAGGTTTGACCATTGGTCTGTCGAGCCGAATAGGTTGAGTAACCTCTCCCTGAGTGGTGATGCGACCCCTTTGAGCCGGGGCGCAAGGGGCTTCAACCATATCCAGACGTCCATGTCGTCTAGGTTGAAGGTGCCATCCGCGTTGTCACAGATGGCGGATGGGATTCCTTCAGGGTTGTGTATCCAACCCCTTAGAATGGCCGCAATGTCGTGCGGGGTACCGCCCGCTATCACGAGACAATCCCTTTTGGGATTGCGAGCACGTTGTTCACGCTCGATGCGTTTGAATACGCCGATCATCTCGCGCGTACGCGCGAGCTGCGGCGTTTCTTTTGCCCGCGCTATGAGTTCGACGAAGCGTGGGTCGTCGAGTGGGCAGACGTCGTACCATTGAGTACGACGCTGTTGGGCCTTTCCTACCGGCCGTGGTAGGAGGCCCATCTAGGAGATCGGTGGATCTCCGAGTGGGATGAGCGTCCCCTCCCCCGGGTAGGGAGGGTGAACTGTCCCCGCCGGTGGAGG
The DNA here is from genome assembly GCA_015179125.1 of Gautieria morchelliformis. Taxonomy (NCBI): domain Eukaryota; kingdom Fungi; phylum Basidiomycota; class Agaricomycetes; order Gomphales; family Gomphaceae; genus Gautieria; species Gautieria morchelliformis. The sequence goes on along the minus strand of WHVA01000055.1, from coordinate 155,312 downwards.
CAGGGCCACGCCAGGCCCGATGGACTGGGCCTCGATCTGTGCTACCTGCCATTGAAGGGCGGGGTCGTTGACAGTGTGCGACGGTGACGCCACTAGGTAAGCGCTAATCGCGCTTTCCCTCGCAATGGTTAGCCCATTGACGGTGTTGGGGGAGCTGCGCAATTTCTTGCGCTTTTTCTTTGGCTGCTCTGTGAGCCGCTGTGCCCTTTCCGGGTCGTACGTCTTCCAGACGGAAGAGTCTGACTCCCATCCATCTGGGACGCCATACGCAGAGTTGGAGGGCGCGCTATGCCCTTCCGTCGTTGTCGTTGTCGGGGTCGGCGCCGACAATCGGGACGCTAGTCCTGATGTTGCGCATGCCGGCAGAGGCACCGTCATGCGAAGTGATGATGGCCCAGCCACTGGGTCCGTGGCCGGGTCATGTCGCTGCCTTTTTGAGGAAACGCAGGCCAGGGTAACCTGGAGCTGGGCTGCGCTCAGCTGTTGCTCCAGTTCCTTGATCCTGGCGTGCTTGGTTGCGAGCACATCGTTGCGGTCTTCGACCGCGCGTTCCAACTCCTTGACCTCCTTTTTAAGGTCGTGGATGTCCCGGAGGGGCTCTTCTCGCATGTCACGCGCTATGCCCCTTGGGAGCCATCCCCAGGCTGCATCGACGGCGTCGCCGATGTCTTTGTCCTGCAATTTGATCTTGCGGGTGCCTGTTGTGGCCCTTAGGTGCGCGGCGTAGTCCGCACATGTTGCGCAATCGTCCGGGTGGACGATGGCGAGGGTGTCCTCCCATCCCACGATCATCCAGTGCTCCTGGTCTATTGGAGCACAAAGAATGTCTGCGGCCCCCTGTCTCGGTGTAGGGGAACGGCTGTTCAACCAGCCAAGGAAGGCTGCTCAACCAGCCCTAGTCTTTTCTTTTTGTCTTGACAACATGTAAAAACACATTTGAGGAATTAACAGTATCTGTATGCTGTTAATATAACTGGGGAAAGGCTTTTCAAACATTCCTCTAGTTATCTCATATTTTTCCTTATTTTTCCAAAGTCTCCATGGCTCAAACTACCATTTTTCTGTCATTACAGAGTTGTGGATCCTCTAGCGCCCACAACTCTGTTCTCGGCGCTCTATTTCAAACTCCGCCGGGCACCTCGGCGGTGGCCGCATTTTCGGACTTATGGTCACCCAAGCACCCACAAGTCCGGCAGGCTGGCTCTCTCAGTATTTCCAGCTGAGTCCCAAACAGTTGCTATATGCAGCCATAGCAACTGTGCAGCCTGTTTGGCTTCACCAAACAATGGGGATCATGGTCAGTCATGACAACAAGGCTGTACCAGGCTATTCCCAGCTGTGCTAAGCAGTGCTGTTAGTAATTATGGCTACAGAGCCCTAATTGGCTCAGAACTGCTTACTCAGCTTCTGAGTGCCAAATACATGGTTATCTGGAGATACAGCCTCAATGACTCAACCAATCCAGGCACAACTTGGTGAGTCAGGAGTACATGACTCAGCCAAGCTGTGCTATGGCACATGACCCTTTTCAGTGAGTCATTCCTGACAAATCAAGCTCTGATTGGTAGGAAGCATGGTAGAATCCCCTGGAAACAGCCAGTTTCTACCAACCCTTTCTTCCATCTTCCACAAGGTTCTTTCCTCATTCCATTAATAGATAGAAGGTTCTACCTGCTTACTAAGCTCCTGTACATTACAATATAAAGGAGGCCCTTTGCCTGTCCTTTGAGCAATCAATCTACCCATCTTCTATCCTACACAGCTTGTGTGACTTGCACATCTTACCTAAGTTCCTAACCCGAACTAGAATACTACTCTTGCTTAGAGTAACTATTCTTAGTTAAGTAGTTGCTTTACTGCTTAGCCACTTAGCCTAACACGCTGGGTGAAACTCTACAGAGTGAGGTTGGCAATCTATTTTCTTGTCAATTAGCACTCCAATACCCGAGACGAGCTGTTCAGTTGATTTTCCTGTTCAGTGACTTTCACAAGTCAAGTCAAGTTGTGCGCGAAAGCCACTTCACATTACTCTCTCGTTATTGCAGTGCATTGACGTTGGTTGACCCAATCCACTTACAAACTCTCCTGCGGAGCCTAGTCCCTCTTTATTAAAAGGAATACTCTTGGACCCCGATAGTGTCCTTGAACCTACACACTCTTTTAGTTTATTGTTCAGTGCAGCTAAGAAATGCATTGCCTTCTATCTGTAATAACTTGGACTAGTTATTACACAGATTGCAACCAAGGTACAAATATTAAATTATTTCCGGAGTTGTGCTGCTGCATTGAATTGGTATTCTACTAGTCGTGTAAACGACACGTTCTGATAGACAGAGGCGTTAGCAATAACACCAAAGTCTTGAAGGGTTCCAAAACACTCGGGGCCGTTGCTCGCGTTGTGGACATTGTCAGATCAACGTCCATCCCATCTTTAGGGGGCATCATCTTCGTGGGGATGATGGTGGTTAGCTTCCAAGAAGCGATGCGCCCTCGGAAAGATCCCAGGTGAAAATTTAACCGCGCCGTGGCCGGCGCGTCACGTGGTCTGCACGTGACAGACGCGTCTAGCGGCGTCTGGGGAGGTCGCATGGCTTGCCCACCCCCCGAAGCTCTAGATAGCTATCTAGGGCTTCAAGGTCTTTGCAGGACGACATGGGTTCCCATGTCACATCGCCTAAGGTCCAACGGACCTGGAACTCCAGGTCCGTCGAGTTTATCCATCGATGTGCGATAATCTTGTCAACGAGCCACTCCTCGTCGTCATTTGCTCTGAAGTCATAAAATGACTTGGCCTCACGATGAGGGAACAATTCGTCGTTGTTAGCCTCGTATCGCCATACAAGGCTTGAATGGAAGACCGGTGAAATGCGACAGCTTTTCAGCTCGTCGGGAAGATCAAGGGTCACCGTCGAGGCGTCGTTGTGAGCCTCGACAACGCGGTACGGTCCGATGTACCGCGGGACTAGTTTTCTGGCTCTTCTTTTCGGGAGAGTTAGGTTTTGTGTCGAGAGGTAGACCCGGTCGTTGGCCGCGTACCTGTCGCTCACCATATGTTTCTTATTTGCATGAAACATTTGCGTCACTCGATGCTCTATGATTGCATCGTGTGCCGCCATCAGGTTCCATTTTGCCTGATGTGCAAACCGGGCCACCCCCTTGAACGGGGTGTCCCCGGTTATGGGGAGGTCTATCTGTGGCATATAGCCGTGGTTCAGCTCGAAAGGTGCGAACCCTGTGGTCACGCTGACGTTGCTGTTGAGGGCGACCTCAACCATTGGGCATTTCAATGCCCAATCCTTCTGATCATCTCTGACGACCGCGCGCAATATCTGGCTGATCGAGCGGTTTGCCCGCTCAGTGGCTCCATCCGTTTGGGGATGGAAGGCAGTTGACATGAGGAGCTTAGTCCCCATGAGTCACTGTAGTTCACGCCAGAAGCTCAACGTGAACTTCGAGTCTCTGTCCGAGACGATGGAGTCAGGAACTCCGTGGAGTCGAACGACCTCCTTCAGAAACAGCCAGGCTACTCCCTTGGCTGACACGCTCGTCGTGGTTGGTACGAGGTGTACGAGCAATGTTAGTCGGTCGATGGCTACCATCAGGTAGTCACAGTCGTTGGATTTGGGCAGGGGCCCCGTGAAGTCGATGCCAATCCACTGCCACGGCCTATCTGGAATGGGTAGGCTGTGTAGTAGGCCTTTGGGCCGTTGTGGCCCGGTTTTCGTCATCTGACACCTCGCGCACAATGTGCAGAACACTTCTATGTCTGGGCTCATGCCCGGCCACCAATATGCTCTTCGAACATAGTTCGAAGTCTTCAGATGGCCATAGTGGCCGACTATCTGATGTGCCCGATCGATGATAATTTCGATCAGCTTCCTTCCCCCTTGAAGAACAGAGCAGGGGACGGCAATGACGTCTCTGTTGAGCTGATTCTTAGTCCAGATCAGCCTGTCCTGGATCCTGAATCTCGGGTGCGCGTCCAGGTGCGCCATGATCTTTGTGAACATGGTGTCCCTGTGGTACGCGTCTCGTAGGACCTTAGACAGGTCTACACCTTGCTCGACGACCCGGTGCAGGGGCGCGCCGTCATTCCTGCGGCGATGGCTCTGATGTCATCGTCGTCGTTGCGGGATGTGGCGACGTTCACGGGCTCTGGTGAGCCCTCGTTTAATGCGGCGGCTTCCGTTACTCTCGCCTCTGTCTTCTCAGTGAGGTGTTTAGAGCGTCTTGCCGCCACTGTTCGCAGCTCGATATATTGGTCGGTGGGCAATAACTCACCGTCCGGGTCTAAACGCGCATCCGCGTTCACGAAGACATGTTCCAGGTGATTGTCATCACTTGTGTCGTTCTCGTAGTAGCGCGACAGGCTGTCCGCTACCTTGTTCTCTATACCGTCAACGCGAACGGTGTTGAAATTGAACTGGGAGAGAAACTCCCACCATCTGACCTGGCGGTCAGATAGGCTCTTCTGGGTCTCGAAGTACTCGAGTCCTTTGTGGTCTGTGATGAGGGTGAACCTTCGCCCCAGCAGTTTGTCCTCCCATTTCATGAGAGCCTCGAGCACCGCGATCGTCTCCTGCTCATGAGTCCGGTAGTGTTGCTGAGAAACGCTGAACTTCTTTGACAAGAAGCCGGCAGGTCGATAGGTTTTCCAGTCAGGACCTTGGCCGTAGACAGCACCGACGCTGGCTTTCGACCCGTTGGTGATCAGCCAGATCGGCTCTGGGCACCTTGCGTCTACTGGACGCAGGATCCGGGCCTTACAGGCTAACGCCTTAATGCTTTGCCAGCATTTGTCTAGTAGTGGCGTCCATTCGAATGGACGGTTATTACATGCACACCCTGATAGTGGGGTGGTATATGCGCTAACATCTGGCATGTAGTGTGCCAGATACTGTACCAGCCAGAGGAAACGCTGGATGTCGTTGAACGTCCGTGGCCTGCGCCACTCGCGGATGCGTTGCATCTTGTCCTCGTTGGCATGTACCCCTCGGCCATCAATAAGATGGCCGAGACACTCCATTCGAATGGAATAGAGGTCCACCTTTTTCTTGCTCAGAAAAAGGTGATTCTTCCTCAGTCTGTCAAAGACGATGTAGAGGTGCTCTTCATGCTCTTGTATTGAGAGCGAGAATATGAAGATGTCGTCCATGTATACATGGACGAAGCGACCTATGCAGTCGCGGAAAATGGCTGTCATCAGCCATTGGAATGTTGATGGGGCGTTACAGTCCCCCATCTGTATCACCTGGCTCCTGAAGGTGCCAAGGATCGTGGCAAAGGCAGTCTTTGCTACGTGATCTGGATGGATCCGGATCTGCTCGTATGCTTCTGACATATCGAGTTTTGTTCGATATTGACAGCGAGCCATGTCGCTGCGAATGATATCTTGATCCGGGAAGGGTGTAACGTCCTTCACCATGTTCTCGTTCTGCTGGCGCAGATCGAAGACGGTTCGCAATGTACGGTTCTTCTTCGGCACACACAGCATGGGCACGGCCTGCTGCGCGACTGCCGGAATCCACCACTTTGCAGTGGTGTATTGTTCTATCTTAGCAGACAGTTCCCCTCAGAACTGTTCGGGGCATTTCGGTAGTCGATACCGCATGTGCTTGTTGGGATCGATGAGGTTGATCTCATGGTTGATCTCCCGTAATGGCAGGAGTTCTAATGGAATTCCACTGACTAAGTCAGTGATTCTTCCATCCATTCCTCGCGGAGGCGAGGAAGGTCATCATCCGTGAGGATGATGGTGGTGGTTGGCTTAGAAGCCATTAGGCGCTGTGTGCGTTGGAGCGGTGGCTCCTGGAGCGGAGTAGGCCAGAGACCCGGCCCTGGGCTGAGGTACAGCCAGGGAGTCGGGGTACTGTAGTAGTCACTGTCACAGAGATTAGGTCACAGATCCCTTCTGCCGCTACCTTCAGCAGGCTTCCGCTGCGAGCATCCCAGCTCTTCTCCCTGAGTACCGACAGCTGCCTCTCCAGTGTCTATTAGGTCCCACAGCACGCAGAACCACTTTCCTCTTCCCCATCGCCTTCACCGTTAGGTGAGAGCGCCTCTCCCTACGGTTGTAGGGTGAGTTCAAGGACAAGTCATCCCGCGACTCGTCCTCCTGGCTTCAATGAGCCAGGTTAGGCTTTGGTGCCTGGGTGATCCTACTCACCCGTGGCCCCTTGTCCTCATTCGTCGATCCATCGTCGTTGAGCGATACCTTGCCTGTGGGGATCACTTTGTTCCCCTTGCGGATCGTCCCTGGGCTCGAAAAGTCCAGGGTTATGCCGAATATCCTTAGGAACTAGACCATTAGTTACAACAAACTGATCGGTTTCAGCCCGTCCACTCACATAGCTTGAGTCCGGTTGAGTGAGTTAACAGCAGTCCTCACTAGTGTTTCATCTCGCGCATTGCGCATTGTGTTCCATTCCGTCTCTGTCTCTATCTCCCTCCTTGTACCCTTTTAATATATTCGATGTTCTCTACGTCGAAATATTCGTCGTATGTCTCACAACCAAATTTGATGGTCGTGTTCGTTCCATAGTTGATCGTGGAATGACTGCCTATGCAGGCTAGCTGCAGCACGATTGGTTGCTCCAGGGAGAATGTCTTCAACCCTGTAGCTCGCGTGAATTTGGGGGATAGCAGTACCCCTTCGCTGCTGCTATCTAGCAGGCAGTGAGCTTTTACGCCGTTTATTTCCCAGTACCCTGATAGGGTACGGTTCTCACTGCGCGGGCGCGTTGGCCGCGTCCTGTGTTTGCTTCGGTGGTGATACACCGGCTCGGCTGCCTTGTCTGGCGTGACCGATGTGCATGCCGCCATGACCTTCGTGGCGGTTTCGTCTTCCAGTGCGAATCTGATCATGCTGGACCTGTAGGTGGTGTCTTCCACCTCTTCGTCCCATTCATAGTATTGGGACGGCTCGGGGTCCCACTCTTCAGCGGGCGTGTCTCCATTATCCGGAGTGTCGTTGGGTTGGGGATCACCCTCCCCCTCTTCATCAATCTGTTGAAGAGAATTTTGGCCGAGATCCATCTCCGGATCCTCGGCCTCGTTGTCGTGCCTCGCGGCTGCTGTCCTTATACCGGACCTAAGCTGGGGGCACTCTGCCTTTTTGTGGCCAGGTTGGCTGCATTCAAAGCACGTGGTGTTGCTTTGGCTGCCGCTGGGCCGATCGTTAAGCCGGCCCATCGTTTTCGTTGGTGGGGCAGGTCGTGGGGACGACCCTGACGCTTGAGGCTGTTTAGCTTCAGGCGGGCGTCCAGCTTGTGCTGGGAGTGAGGGTGGTAGCTGTTGTCCTGTTCCGCTTCTTGAGAACAGGCTGGGCCTGGTCAGGCCCGTTTGTGTCAACAGCTTGCTCCCTGTGAGCCGGGCAGTGCTTGCCATTGCTGCTGCGCTTTCTGCGCGGCGCATCCCCATGTCGTATCGGGATGCCTCCTCGATCATCCGGGCCGTCTCGAAGAGTTGCTCTATTGAGCTGCTCTCAGCATTATAGCCCTTTTTGAGGACCTCATTGCGCAGCGTTTCACGCAGCGCTGATACGAACCATCTCCGGAATGTGTAATCGTCTGGCGGCTGTATCATACGTGCCGCATATTTCGTGAGCTCGTTCAGCATTTCCTGAACAGTTTTCATGCCCTGCATGACCACGTCGAACCTATTCATGCATGATGGTACGTCAGTGTGTGCAGGACCCTTTTTTGAAGGCCTTGCATCACAGTTTCCAGTGTCCAGCAGCGGACCTGGCGATCGAAGCATTCAACGTTTCGAAGGAACCACTCCTGTGCTTCGCCGGTGAGGCAAGTGCCCACGTAGCCGACCTGCATGTCTATGCTATCGAGACCAGCCATGTGAGGGCCGCTGTGCTGTGACCCCTCACTCACGCTCAGCTCGACCAAGAGCTGGCGCGCTTCCAGCCCCCTCCTCAGACTGAGGACCCGACCGTTGAGGCCATGCTCCGTGAGGACACTGGCCTCATCACCCAAGCAGATACCGCCGCTAGTGGTGAGGCCGACCAGCCTCACCCAATCACCACCAATGATGCTGAGGTGCCCCCGGAGGAGTCACGCGCTCCACCGGCCCCGTACGACGACGACGTCATCGTATCGGCCACTCTAGAGGACTCCCTCATGGATGACCTCTATGAGTAGTAGTTGACCCCTATAGTTGTCCATAGAGGGGGAGGGTGTAAATAACCCGTGTATCTAGATGTACAATAGTTATTACATAATCCCAGTGGGCCCCTTAGGGACCCACTGTATAGTTTATGAGTGGGAACCGGCCAGCGGTCCCCATCACATCTTACTCTTACCTGTCACTACGTAGCATTCAGAATACCACTCATTGGTCAAGTTCTGTAATGCCCTTGTGATACAAGGTTCTAAGATCGACATCCTTTACAACCACAACCCTTACCACCACCGATCTCCTCCCTTCCTCAGTCCCCAAACTCATGGCAAATGGTCTTCACTGGACCACTTTCTCAATGCGCTTCCAAGACGCAGTCAAAGCAAAGGGCCTGTGGGGATATTTTGACAGCTCGACCACCAAACCGGCTGTGAGATCACCACCCACGTCTGATGAGGAAGATGCCCTTGCAAAATGGGTCAAGGAGGATGACATGGCTAAAGCTCTTCTCACTCACCACATCCCCGACTCCACTCTTATCCACATACACAGCAATCCGTCCCTACCAGACCGATGGGCAATTATTGTCAAGGAATTCTCATCCAAGGGAGCATTCACTCAGGCAGACCTTTGTAGCCATTTCATGGAATCGAGATGCCCTGACAAGGCAAATGTGCATGAATTCCTTGACGGACTACGAGTCAAAAAGGAGGAGTTAGCTACTTTTGGTGTGGACATAGAAGAAAAGGACTACCGCTCGACGATCATCAAGTCACTTCCCCCTCACCTCTCTGCCTTTGCATCAAATCTTCTAGCCAGTGCAAGACTGTATAGCTCCACACAGACCCTGACGAGCTCATCACGCTAGTCTCCAAGGAGTACAAGCGTCATGTAGCTCAACAGTCTCGGCGCTCATGTCAACTTAGCAGAAAGGCCAGTGATAGAGATGAGGCACTAACTGTGTCCCCAAATGGTAAAGGGAAAATCTTTGATCGAAAGCTGAAAGGAACCAGCTGGAACTGCGGGGATAAAGGTCACTACAAAAACAAGTGTCCCAAGCCTGCATGAGTAAATGGCGATAAGAAGCACAGCTCACTGAAAAACAAAGGCTCAGCCAATGTGGCTGTCAAATCCAATGATGAGGATGAAGGTGCCTTCTTCGCTGACCTTGATGATGAAGATGAGCTTCCTGCACTCCGGTCAAACTGTGAGTCTGACTTGGAAGACGACGAGTGTGCTGATGATTGGTTCTCCAAAATGGGTGATGACACTGAAAGTGTCGCAGATGGTAATTCACAGGATGGTATTGATGGAAGCAAGATGAAACTACTTGCCAACACCTGTGACACAATGCCCATTGAATCTGATAACACACACATGGTCCAAGTACCTGACAGCACCGAATTGGAAAACATCACTCACATTGAAGTGTATGACTCCGGGTGCACGCGGCACATAACTCCTTACCGCGATGCAGTGCAGAACTTTATCAGGATTTCTCCCAAGTCATTCCAAGCTGCAAATAGACAAAGTTTTAAAGCAGTTGGAATGGGCAAAATGATGATCAACATACCAAATGGTGTCGATGTCTCCCAACTCAAACTCTCTGACATCCTGTACTCACCTGATGTGGGCTACACACTTGTGTCCATCGGAAGACTCGACGATGCTGGTTTTGCTGTGACATTTGCAGATGGCAAATGTATGATACATGGGCAAAACGGAGAGCAAGTCGGCACGGTCCCTAAATCTGGACAAGGCCTTTATCGAGTCACACACAAGTCAGACACAGCTAATGCAGTTGCAGAAGTGCTCACCTTGGACCAATTCCACCGGCGCATGGGACATATAGCCCCTGAGACAGCTAGAAAGCTTGTTACAAATGGTCTGGTAACAGGAGTTAAACTGGGGGAATTACCATCGGGAGAACCCTTTTTCTGCGAGTCCTGCATATATGCCAAAGCTACCCGCCAGCCTGTCCCGAAGGTTAGAGAAGGCAGTCGTGCCTCCAACTTTGGAGATGAAGTGCATAGCGATCTATGGGGACCAGCCCCAGTTGCCACAAAGGCCAGTAAACGGTACTACGTTACCTTTACCAATGATATGACAAGATTGACGCACCTGTACCTCCTACGCACCAAAAATGAGGCCTTCAATGCATACAAAGAGTACGTTGCTTGGGTGGACGCACAGCTCGCATCAAAACCCTTCATACGGATCGCGGCGGCGAATACCTAGGACAGGAATTCGTGCTTTACCTTAAAAATAAAGGGAGGACACAGAAGCTTACCGTACACGACATGCCTCAGCACAATGGTGTTGCCGAGCACTGTAACCGCACTATCGTTGAGCGCATATGAACCTTGCTGCATGCAAGCGGCCTTCCACGATTCCTCTGGGGCAAAGCAGCCCAGCATGTGGTTTGGTTGATGAACAGAACATCTACAAAATCTGTCAGAAATGCCACATCCTATGAAGCTACCTTCGGCACTAAACCAGACCTACAGTGTGCGAGAATGGGGTGAGAAGGTGTGGGTGCACACCGAGAGTGGTGATAAACTAGGGGGACGGGTGACAGAAGGCAAACAGACTGTGACCGTTGAATGCAATATTCACCTTAACAATAGCAAATTGTCAGTTTCACGTCTCGAGGGGGAGGATTGGGAGCTTGTTGAGATGAAAACTGACTCACCTTCTCCCAAAGCGACAAAGCCTAACTCTGTTTCCCCAGCACCCCCCACTGTCAACCCACCTACCAACACTACTGCTGCAAACCCGTCAGACTCCGAAACTGAAATATCTGCTAAATGAGTCCAAAAACCAAGTCAGCGTGTTCGGGACATACTAGATGGACACGGCACAGCTTCTTACCGTTCATCTGACCCCACGATAGCCACTGGAGTTCAAATGCCTACCATCGCTGATAATCCCAGAGAAGTACTCGAAGGGGAAGGACAAGGCGACTGGATAATGCTGTCTGAAGAAGCCAATGAATATGCATTAGTAGCCGAAACCAGTGAAGTAGAAGCCACTGACCCACGATCCTTGGCCGAGGCAAAACGACGCCCCGATTCCCATCTATGGGAGAAGGCTAGTCAGGAGGAGTTAGCTGTGCTTCGAGATACTGGTACTTGGAAACTCACTGAGGCCCCAAACGGCACAAACATCATAGGGTCCAAGTGGGTTTTTCATGCTAAAAAAGATGCAGCAGGAAATGTAGTACGCTACAAGTCTCGCCTTGTCGCCCAGGGCTTCTTACAGGTACCTGGTGTCGATTATTTCGACACTTTCACCCCAGTCGCAAAGTTAGCCTCTATCCGAACAACACTTGTGATGGCTTCAGCTGCTGACATGGAGTTGCATCAGATACACATCAAGGGCGCATATTTAAACGGAGAACTCACCGAGCAAGAAACAATCTATGTGGCACAACCCCCAGGCTATCACGCTCCTAACTCATCAGGAAAGGTGTGCCATCTCCGAAAGTCATTGTATGGACTAAAACAGTCAGGGAGGTGATGGTATCAAAAGCTTGTTAATATCATGATCCACCATCTTAAGTTCATTAGATGTGATGTTGACCAAGCGGTATTCTTTCGCTGGAACGGCCAAGAATTTGCCATTGTACTGGTCCATGTTGACGATTGTACCATTGCCACGTCCTGAGAAAAATTGATCAGTTATTTCAAAAAGCCATATCTGAACACGTCGAAATAATGAACCTGGGCGAATGGCACAGGTTGTTAGGGATAGAAGTCAGATGCAATCGAGCTCATCGCACCATACACCTTTCCCAACAATCCTATATTACCTCCATCCTCTGTCAGTTCAACTTTGACGAGCTAAAACCTGCATTGACTCCTATGCAGCATGGACTGCTACTGCACATGTCCTCAACCCCAAAAACAACAGCAGAATGGGCCATGATGCGTGACATGCCGTATAAAGAAGCCATGGGTTCACTGATGTATGCAGCGCTGGGTACTCAACCTGACATCACATTCGCCGTCCAATCTGTGTCGCGTTTTTCAACGAAGTATGGCCCTACACATTGGAATGCTGTCAAGAGAATCTTTCACTACTTGAAAGGGACTACGCACCTCTGGTTATCATTCGGGCACGGAGACAGAGGACTGACCGGATACGCTGACACTGACGGCAGTATGGCCTATGACAGACACGCGATCTCCGGCTACACGTTCATGATTCATGGCGGCGCCGTCTCCTGGAGTGCGAAAAGACAAAATATCATATCCTTGTCAATGACTGAAAGCGATTATGTCGCAGCGACTCACACTGTGAAGGAAGCCGTCTGGCTTCACTCTCTCATCAAACAGGTCTTCGATATCCAGCTTGCTCCCACAACCCTGTTTTCCGACAATCAATCAGCGATCTGTTGGGTGCATATCTGCACCAGACTTCAAACCTAACATTTCTGTTGTTATTCCTTTCGATTTTGACCTGAAACTATGCTGACATTCATTTTATGCCTTTCACAATTTTCTTTGATTTTCTCGAGGCTGTATTACTACTCCTTTTCATGTTCTGTCCAACTGACCCTTTGTGGGTGGTTGTGGACAAGTTTCCTTTTTAAGCTGCGGCTGTTCACTAACGCGTTACGTTCTATGGGCGCTTATCATGGCACACCAGTGCCTTATGGGCGCTTAAGGGCCGGAACTTTGTATATGCGAGTGAAACAAGCCCATGTGCAGCCTCCCCTCCTCAGTGTTGACTATCACGGAGGAGGTGAGTTTAATAGTGTACTTTCATACTAGGTAACTGAAAAACCATGTAGAACATTAAATAGGTAGCTTTCCTTTATATTGGGGGATGGTTGTAACTCTCATATATATGTATATATAACTTAGCTCACCTATATTTCATAAAATATATCACAATTGAGACAGTTGCCAGCATTAGTAAGGCATGCGTAACCCTAGTCCTAAAGTTCGCACAGTCTGCTGCTCCCCCAGAAAAAGGTGTATACCCCATTGTCTAAACATCAATAGTTACATATCTTTGTACTATACATGCATATTATTTTAAACATACCTTCTAATCAGATCTCTCAACCATATATAATAATATAGTACAGGTATTGTCCATACTTGCTTCTATATTCTGTGATTGTACATCTAACATGTACTCATATGGTCCATACTTGCCTCTACATTCTATCATCATACATGTAACAAGCTTCATATATACTTTTAATATATAGTCATCCAAATCCTATCTGAAATTGCTCTGTCATCTGAATACACACCATGCTTTAGCACATACAACCATATTTTTAAAATATCAGAACATTCAAAAAAATTAGGATATCCACAATATACAAGTTGCTCAAAATGATGGACTATGAACTCAGTTATGGTTGATTTTTTAAAAGATATCTAATATATCCTAGAAGAATGTACATTGTTGTCAATGTGAACATCCTCCATTACTAGTGTTGACTATCAATGAGGAGAACATTAAATAGTTTATTAATCTCCTGCAAGTCCCATTGTTCATATCTGGCATATAACTTCCTACTTGCCCAAACTGAGTTTCTACACGGTTATGGGCCCCAGAGAACAATCTACAAAGGTGCTAGGAGTGTAGAAGCTTGCCACAGATGGAAGTAATTGGCCATTATGGCGAGCAACCCTCCAAAGCTATTTCGAGTCAAAGAAACTATTGAGACACATAGATGGAGTTGCTGTTAAGCCCCCTGATCCTCCAACATTCCCTGTTGGCCATACTCTTACTGATGTGGAGGAGGCACAAGTGGATAAAGCAGAGGAGAAACTCGAAAAATACCTTGCTAGAGAAGGCCAGGTGAAGACTCAGATTATGCTCTCTGTGTCAGAGTCATTGGCTCTGATGCTTCAGAAGAAGAAGACAGCGAAAGAAGTCTGGGATACATTGGTTGTTGAAATGACCAAGAAGCCCAAGATGGTCCTGACAAATCTCCAAAGACAGCTTTGAAACATTAAATGTGCCGAAGATGGAGATTTGAGAGAACACTTGGATAAGGCCCAATATTTATATGCTCATCTCAATGATATGGGAGCCAAGATATCAGAATCCGAGTTCATGGACATCATACTTGCCTCATTACCACCCTCCTATGAGTCGGTGATGAATACCCTTACTACTTCTCTTGAAGAATGTGGAAAGCAATTAGTTCCTGATGATATTATCAGGGTACTGAAGGCTCAATATGATAGGTGAAAGACCTTGTCTATTTCTCAGGAGGAACAAGTATTTGCGGGCACATCTACCAAGGCCAAGAAGGCACAGATAACTTGCCCAAACTTTAAAAAGCCTGGACACTCTATTGAGAACTGTTGGGCTAAAGGAGGTGGAAAAGAAGGCCAGGGACTGAGGCAGAAGAAGAAGTCCAAGTCGAAGAAGAAGAAAGGGAAGGCAAAAGTGAATGTAGCTGAAGAAACCTCCTCTGAAGATAAGGATGAGAGTCCTATTGCATTTGCCAACTTCGAGTGTTTGGAATTAGGCAAAGGCTCATCTGAAGCTATTGTGGTCCTCAATACAGGTGCCAGTTCTCACATGACGCCTCACAAGAGTTTGCTGAGGAACTACTGCCCTTTTTCACAGCTGAGGACAATTCAAGCAGCAGACAAAGGTACATTTGATGCCTTTGGCCAAGGCTTGCTCGTATTATCCAGTAAGGCTAGTGATGAGACAGTCGAAATAACATTGAAGGACACATTACATGCACCCAAAATTGCTTTCACCCTTGTCTCTATCGGCTGGTGCAATGATGCCGGCTACCAGACCAAGATTGCCAACCAAGAATGTCGTATATCGAATTCTACTGGGAAGCTGCTGATGAAAGCGCCGAAACTGAATGGACTATACAGACTAGATCTCCAACAACCTGAAAATGAAGTCTATCAGTGCTTTTCAGCCATGGAAATTCACAAAAAGATGGGGGCATATATCTCACAAGACTCTGAAATATTTGCTCGATCATAACATGGCTCTAGGCATTGACAAGAACTCTATAGGTGACAAGAATACTTGCGATGTGTATATCCAATCAAAGATGACATGCAAGTCTCTTCCGAAGGAACCCAGAGACCGAGCATCAAAATTTGGTGACCGGATTTATTCAGATGTCTGGGGACCCTCAAGACACCTCACGATTGATAAAAAGGCATACTACATCTCTTTTATTGATGACTACTCAAGAGAATCAGTAGTCTACTTGATGGCAACCAAGGGAGAAACCTTCTCGAAGTACAAGCTCTATGAAGCAATGATGCTTCATCAGAGAAATGTGCACATTAAAGCACTTGTCTCTGATCGAGGGGGTGAATATACAAGCTCAGAGTTCAAACAAAACAAGGCATGAAACATCATTTAACGGTCCACGACACCCCAGAATCCAATGGTGTTGCAGAATGTTTAAATCGTACTCTCATTGAGAGAACTCGTGCCATGATATTTGAATCGAGTTTACCCAAGAATATTTGGGGGTATGCGATTCAACATGCCAATTATATCAAGAATCGGACGCATACAAGAGTTCTACCAGACAAAACTCCCTATGAGATGATTCATCGGGTAAAACCTGATCTCCGGGATATTCATACCTGGGGAGAAGAGGTGTACGTGAAGATAAAACAGGGAGACAAACTATTCCTATTCCCTCGAGCCAAGAAAGCCAGATGGCTAGGCTTCTCAGGACAGAGCAACGGCCATTGCATTTATTGGCCAGATTCACACAAGGTCTCGGTGGAGAGAAATGTTCTATTCATCAAAGGGACTAAACCTGAGGTAGTCCCAATCATTTCCACCGAAGAACCTGCCATATCTATGCCCAGAAATATTCAGCAGGCCAAACCGCTACCATCAGTGGCGCCAGCGCTTAAGACAGCGCCTATTTTGACTGAAGAAGGCGAAGTTGAAAGAATTATAGAAGTCGCTCCAGAGGAAAAGCTTGAAGAGCTGCAACCTGATCAAAGGGTTATTGAGAGAGTCCCAGAAGCTCAATTACCCAGGAGAAGTGAAAGGATTCGCCTCCAACAAGTGCAGCCAACCTCAGGTGGTCCCATTACTAGATCTCAATCTAGTAAACAAGCCAGCGAGTATGTAACTACGCTAGCTTATGAGGATCATTATGGGGATATTCAAGATGTTCTCAAACAAGATTCAACCTCTGAAGGCAGCAGCATCAATACCAATGATTATGCTGTCAGCGCAACATCTACCACTGATGAGGACTATATTGCAGCGGTATATAATCGAAATCTGGTTGAACCAGCGAATGCAGAGGAAGCATTAAATGACCCAATATGGAAGCAGTCGATGGATAAAGAGTATAATGCTCTAATTGACAAGAACGTATGGGAAGTAGTCAAACCATGGTCAGACACCAATATTGTAGGTAACCGATGGGTTTTCCTCTGGAAACGTGATCCTCAAGGAAATCCCATCACACCTAAATCACGGATGGTCACCCTAGGCTTCACACAAAGCTTTGGAGTCGATTATGATGAAACCTACTCTCCTGTCGCATGACTCAGCTCCTTACAAGTCATATGTGCAATCACAGCCAGAAACAATGGGCCTATACATAAAATGGACGTAGATTATGCTTATCTAAATGTGACACTGCCCGAACCAATCTATATAAAGCAGTCGTATGGATATGAGAATGAGAATAAAGACGAGATGCTCCTGCTCAAGAAGGCCCTATACAGGCTAAAGCAATCTGGAAGGGAATGGTATAACCGATCTCTCAAAATGTGATACTCACGCTTATTTTGTGATACTGCTTTGGACCACAACTGCTCGCAATCGCAAAAAGCAGATTGCCCTTGGCCCTCAGATGTCCTCAGTACACCCACAACCGCCGTTGCCTGTGGCGTAATGGCCGAGCCCAATCCAGGTGTTCTAGTTGCAAAGCCGCCGAAAAAGGAGACCGCCGAGTGGACTGCGCAAGAAGAAGCAGAACTTGTCAACATTCTCCTCAAGGCATGACAGGATGGAGTTCAAGCTGAGTCCGGCTGGAAAGCCGCTACATGGACTCTGGTTGTACTTGGATTAGCAGGTAAGTTTAGACCGGTTGTACCGAAGGCCGTTGGGCATTGCAAGACACGCTGGCAACGAGTGAGTGCCGTTTCTTTTCTTTTCTTTATTATCCTCAGTAACACCACACAGCTTAAGGGGGAATACAAGATTGTCCAGAAGCTTTGTTCACAGTCCAGATTTGGCTGGAATGACGGCAAAAAGCTTGTCACAGCACCGGTGGAGGTATGGGATGTCTATTTGAAGGTATGTAGTTTATTATATTCAGTCTCTACTGTGCTAATGTCAATGCAAAGGCTAATCCCAAGCCCAAGCCCTTTCAAAAAAAACCCTTTCCGCTCTATGATACCATGGCTGAACTCGTGGATGGGATAATCGCCACGGGTGCCGGTGTTTTCAGAGGCAATGGTTCAAGCCCCAATACCATTGACGACGATGAGCCAGAGCCAAAAAGTTTTTTTACAGACTTTTTAATGCTTTTTTCGAGATTTTTAGACTAGAAAGATGGTTCCTACACAGCCTCGGAGGCGACTCTGGCTCAATGCGCAGATTAGTGAAGAGATTGGTACTCGGGCAGCTCTATTTGGGGCATACTAGGATAACTTGTAGTTCTACTCGTGCCAGGACCTTTCTCCCAGGTAGTCTTCCCACATCTTCTCTGCAATCTCATCACGCCTAAGGGCAGCCCTTGTGGTTTCCACTCGTGTAACGCCTGTAACCTCATCATACCCTTGCCCACTCGTGGATGCGTGATCTGCTTTGGCAAAGTCCCATTCTATCGTGTCATCAATGTCATAAACACGTATAAAGTTATGCAGAGCACAAAGTGCATGAATAAGACACCCTTGTATGGCAATAGGATACTCATTGGCATAGCACAGCATCTTGAATCGTTTTTGTGAGACTCCGAATATACATTCAATGACATTCCAGGCCTGTGCATGTCGCAGGTTGTATAATTCTTTGTAATTCTCTGGTCTCTCCAGGTAATTAATTGACATATATATGGGTGAATGAAACACTGACTTATGTTTACTAGCTTCCCATTCTCTAAGACGGTACCGGACTCCCCGGTATGGCACCAGAAGTACGTCACATGATGCAAAACCGGCATCAGCAAGGTAATACTTTCCGTTTGGTATCTTCAAGTCATGGGACCGAGCATCTTCAAAAATAGCACCATCATACACACTACCCTCCCAGCCTGCAAGGACGTAGCAATACTGTAGATCAAATGTGCATGCGGCAAGCACATTCTGAGTCAGGGTTCCTTTTCATTTTCGGTAACGAGCCTTGTCTGCAAGGGGTGGACAAACATCCACGTGAGTACCGTCAATGGCTCCCAGTGTGTCTTTGAAATATGGGAAGAGCTTTGGATTGCTTTCAATCTCCTCAGCAAGTGCGGTGTTTCCATCTGGAAGCTGAACATAGACTTTGTAGAACTCGGCAGCAGCAAGGGCAGAAAGGACTCTATGGAAGCACCTAAGACTAGGCTATGAGTTCCCAATCTATTAGAGGTTTGGGGCTGCGTACTTTGAAATGGTGTCCCCACTTCGTTGGAAGCGTTCTGTGATCTTCCTATTAGAGAGATTGGTTACTGCCATATATAGAAAAATAGCAATCTGTTCTTCTATTGAAACATGGCGTGTATGCCTGAGGCCGGTTTTGTCTGCGAGTTCGGAACAGAGCTTGAGGAACACATGTTTGTGCATTCCTAATTGGTCATTGATATGCTGTGGGTGGCCATCTAAGAGCTCCTTCACCCACCCCCATCCTGACAATATTGAAGTATGGAGTGGGAGCCTTTCTATGTGGTTTGTGTAGTACAATCCTGTTGTGGCCATTGCGTGCGTGAGCATATATAGAGTGACCCTTCGTGTCAGTTCTCTATGTCTCTGGAGCTCTTCAGACGCTCTTCTGTTTCGGAAGGATCTGTGAGAGACTCTAGGATCCATGCACGAAGCTAGGTTTAATGGGGCGCGCTGCTTACATGATCACACTGGACTCAGATTGTTATCACATTTGCCCAAGCGTTGCGTTCAGCTGCCACAGCCAGATCACATGAAATTGCCTGGCTGTTTGGCTGAACTGAAAACTCAAAAATGCAATGCCGGCGCTGAACGGGCTCTAACATTTCTGTTGTTCTTTCCTTCGATTTTGACCTGAAACTATGCTGACATTCATTTTATGCCTTTCACAATTTTCTTTGATTTTCTCGAGGCTGTATTACTACTCCTTTTCATGTTCTGTCCAACTGACCCTTTGTGGGTGGTTGTGGACAAGTTTCCTTTTTAAGCTGCGGCTGTTCACTAACGCATTACGTTCTATGGGCGCTTATCATGGCACACCAGTGCCTTATGGGCGCTTAAGGGCCGGAACTTTGTATATGCGAGTGAAACAAGCCCATGCGCAGCCTCCCCTCCTCAGTGTTGACTATCACTGAGGAGGTGAGTTTAATAGTGTACTTTCATAGTAGATAACTGAAAAACCATGTAGAACATTAAATAGGTAGCTTTCCTTTATATTACTAGTGTTTACTATCACTGAGGAGAACATTAAATAGTTTATTAATCTCCTGCAAGTCCCATTGTTCATATCTGGCATATAACTTCCTACTTGCCCAAACTGAGTTTCTACATGATCGCACTAGCAAAAGACCATCAGTATCACACACGTACGAAGCACATCGATGTACGTTTTCATTTCATACGGTGGATAATCAATCAGGGCGCCATTCGCCTTGTATACTGTCCCACAGATGATATGGTCGCCGATACGCTGACTAAGGCCTTACCATCCATGAAATTGAAGCATTTTGCCGCATTGTTGTCCTCATGAAAAGACCCATAGGGACGTGAAAAATAATGGTCAAGCTTGGACATGGAGCTGGAAGGTTGTGAGGATCGATCGTATTGATGATAACATGTTGAATCAGGGGTGTGTATGGGAAGAGCTGTAACAGCAGGTTCTTTGCTTGTTATGTGAAATCCCAAAATTCTCCATGCAGCTTCCCCTGCTGACAAATAACGCGCATCCCAAAACTCAGCAATTTCATCAACTGATGAATCAGAGGAGTCTCTCAAATGTACCCATGTGCGATCAGGACCTACATCTGTTTAGAAAAAGCTTGAAAGAATACACTAGGAACTTACCTTTGTGTATGTATTTAAAAATATATTGAAATAAATGACCTGTACTTGCAGCTTCAAAGTTCATGTGGCATCGATATTTCCGGATTAATGGAAGGCAATGAGGAACCACCATCTCATCTCCAGGCATACGACGTCGATACAATACCTGGCCTTCATCATCAAAGGTTGTATTTTCCTGAAGTTGGTGTGGATAGTTGAACCTGCAAGTGCGAAGTCCATTATTTTCACGCTGACAGTAACCTGATGCAGGCCAGTTGTGAGGAGGATGATGGTGGAGCATATGAGTTCTAATGAGAGCAGCATCTTCATCATTAGAGGGAATTTCTGCGGAAATGACTTTGTTGATGTCATCAGGTGTGATGCACTCGGATTGAAATTTGATGAGAATGTGACAATGGGGTAACCCGCGTTTTTGAACTCAATGCAGTATATCAAATATAATCGCCGACCTGCATTTGGAAACATTGATGATAATGTTGACAGAAAGTGACCCAATTTCCGCTTGAATACTCGACAAACTATTAAAGGTGCATCTTCAAATCCTTGCCCAGGACGCAACTGCTGAGATATTTCAGGCCATTGAGGATTGCATGTCATAGTGATAAAGAATGTAGGCGGTCCATATGTCGCAGCTAGGGCAAGAGCATCTGCAATCTGTTCGGAGGCCCATTTTCTTGACCCACGAAAAGATGCAGGTAAGTAGATGTTATTAGTAGATGAACCCCGATCTTGAGAGGCTTTTTGTTGATTGTGACGGATGTAGTTCAGTCTACATTCTAGGTCGCGAGTGAACATATTGACAATATATTCATTGCATAGACGGCCAAAGAGTTGAAACCGAGGTTCACGAAGGAGTGTGCCACGGTAGTACCACATCTGTGTAGAGACACTCTCTGTGTCAGCATCAGATGCAGAAACACCCAAGCCTTCATTTACACCCCAGCCTAGAGTGCCATGTGGGAAAAACAGGGGATATACCAATGGTTCCCAGAGTGGCAACTGTGAGAGACCGTGAATGGACATCAGATTGGGTAGTGTTGCGAAAAGACATAATCTCAGCAATCTAAATGGCTGTAAGTATAAGTATGACGTGTGTCTTAGAAGCTATCACCTCATTTGAAGGCGATTATTCTTTGAGGATGATGGATGCTTCAGGATAAATAGATGGTTGAATGGACGACAGTTGGCGCAATGCATGAACAAACGGATTAACCCATAGCAATGCATCATGCATTGCAATTGTCCAGACGCATGGTAACGAATGAAACCAATTTTGATGAGGGGCTTGAGAGGCTAGAAAGCCATCGTATAATAACCATCGTATAGCGGAGTTCTGATGTTTTGGTCGTAGGCGGTGATAAAGTCGACCTTGAACAGAGAAAAAACCTGGAGGTCCATGTAGTCCAGGGAAGTCTGATGTAGATTCCAAAGAAGCAAAAGAGTAGATCAAGTTTAAAACATGCGATGAAGATGAAATGTTGGGGTCATGGGTGAATACATTGAACTCTTCAGGCAATGGAGGAAGTGGCTTAATGTCATGCAGTCGTTTTCCTCAATCCCCACAACAAAACCCTGCTCGTTCACCTGTCAAAAGGACTAAGTGACAATAAGGGCATTCATGTATCCGTCCTCCACGGTTTTGCCCCCATACAAAACTGGGTGATGAGATATTGCCGATAGCCCATGTGATTGTAGAAGAGAAAGCCATGTTATTGTAGATAGGAGTTGGATGTGACCAGATTAAAGAGATTGTTTGTTGTAGTTATGGACAATCACCCCGTGTTCATCGGGATCTGTGAAGAATAGATGTAAACGTGTAATGAATCTCCCCTCGTCAAAGAAGAACATGTGAAGCTGTATGAAAAGGTCAGGTAAACCTCATTGGCTGAAAGAAGACATACATGAATGGGTCCTCTCCGTTGGAATTCTGCGTATATTTCAAAGGTCATGAAGATGTTAAGATTGCAAACTGCTAACAGGAACATGATCATTATATAAAATCTCGACGTGGCCCATGTCGATTACTCATCTAAGAATGCCGTACAGGCGAATGACTCAGCGGACCATCTGAATGATAAGGTTCATCAACTAAAACTTGCCAGAGATCGTGCCCCTATCTTGGGATGAGACAACGTCGTCACTCCGATAAAGTCCGAGGGTAAGGATGTGATGTCTTAAAGAAAGGGTTGCAGTTTATACGGTGTTGTCTCAGCATTAGTAACCGGACATGGCCCCGTGTAATCTTCGCGTCCTACGGGAGAAGCTATTGGTTTTACGCGTCATCGCCCTCTTTCTAACCCAAGCCGGTCCATCCGGTGCAGCAAATTAGAAAACCCCTGCATACCTATGTGAGCTCTGGCAGAGGCTTGGATTTAAACCTGCTCTGTCTTGGGAAGAAAGAACCGAAATGTATAGAACGGTGTCAGGTCTGAACGTTTTGTGATTTTCGATTTCATGTCGTGCAACCCGTCCATAAGGCACACAGATGACGACGCCAACCTGAAAAACTTAAAAACAGATGCCATAGGTTTTACTTACCCCGTTCCGCAGCCACGAAACCAACCCGTACCTCAAATCTAAAGAACATGAACCAGCATGATCGGCCCCATCAGCTTCCACTTTATTTTCTCTGCAGGGGCGAAGCTACACGACGTCCTTCCCGTCAGCTGTAGCATGATGCTGTAAACTTATCCATGCAGAATCATACATTGCTGAAACTTTTCAAGTTCTCAAGCACTTTGCAACCCGGCCTGACAGTCCCTAAGGAATCACGAGTTGTCGCAGTTGGGATGGGTATCCCATCTGTGCGTTCAGAATAAGGGTCTGCGGTATTCTTGGGTCATTTCCGCTTGAAGCTCTTCAGTAGGCGCTTTGAAAGACCCGTACGCTCACTTGGCATGGGTTCAGTGAGTCCATCAGCAGCGACGAGCGGCCCCTGGGTGAGGGCCAAATCGAAGACGGACGTACGCGCAGCAGAGGTCGGCGAGGGTGTGGGGGATGCGCTGCTGGGCGGGGATGTGAGCGCACGGCTTGGTGCAGCGGGTGTGCATGGGTGGCGAGGAGGAGACGGGGCACGTTTGACGGGGGCGGAGGGTGACGTGGAGTGGGTGTGTGCATTGGAGGACATAATAGAATGTCAAAGGATGAAAGGAGCAGAGATCGGGTACTGCATCCAGGTATCGAGGCATAGAGAAGAGAAGCAATGTGGACCATATTGGCTGCATCACACGGCCACCTTGTGAAACAGAGTAGCTGCGTTGCAGTAGCGAGTGTGCTGCCGAGGAATATCATGATGACAGCCCCCGCGCAACTCATGAACGCGACATGCACAATTGCGATGTTGATGACCACGTTCAATATATCGCATGCCAATCAAACGATGATCATCCTTGATGTAGAAGGGAGATGAATACAGCCGACTTACCTGCTACTGCGAGACCTGGCAGAGCTTCAGCCATTGCGCCGAGTCAATGTTTAGGGTGAAATGTGACAGTCCGGTGCAGCTACCTCATGCCGTGGCAACGCCCATGTCCTGTTTGGGGCCTGCCTAAAAAGAAGCTGTGACAGTCGAGCCCATGCAGTGGTTGCCCATGCAGTGGTTCGCATGCGAGGCAAGGTGGTTCACACAGGCGATATTGGAGGCATCCAGAGCAACTTTAACATACAGTTTGTACTTGGACCTCGAACGGTTTGAGGGGAGTGTTAGAGGGGTGACGCAAGTAAACCGTGTCACCCCACATCATGGCATGTGACAAATGACTCAGGTCCTATTGTTCTTGTAGAGTCCCATTGTCCACAGTATAAAGATAGTTCATTCCGCAGCCCTTATTGTTATAATTTCCCCCATTGTTCACTAGACTATAAAGTAGTTAGCTAGCATGTCCTCTTCCTCAGTCGTTTGCAATCCGAGCGAACATTGAGGTAAGACATTCATTATGAGTCTTGTGTTCCTTTACTTATCTATACACTTGTAGACTTTATCATATAGGTAACAAACTAGTCGTTTGTAATCCGAGAGAACACTGAGACTTTATCGTATAGCTATTCTTACACTCTGGGCTCCGTGCATCGATGGGATGCAGGATTGGTGCCTTACAGGCCAACGCTTTAATGCTTTGCCAGGATTTGTCCAGAAGTGGGGTCCATTCTAATGGACGGTTGTTACGTGCACAACCTGACAAGGGGGTCGTGTATGCACTAACATCTGGCATGTAGTGTGCCAGATATTGTACTAGCCCGAGGAAACGCTGGACGTCGTTGAAGGTCCATGGCCTTCGCCACTCGCAAATGGGTTGCATTTTGTCCTCGTCGGCGTGTACACCTTGGCCATCAATGATGTGGCCGAGGCACTCCATTCATATGGAATAGAGATCAACACTTTTCTTGCTTAGAAAGAGGTGGTTCTTCCTCAGTCGGTCAAAGACTATATAGAGGTGCTCCTCATGCTCCTGTATCAAGAGCGAGAAGATGAAGATGTCATCCATGTATACATGGATGAAGCGACCTATGCAGTAGTGGAAGATTGCTGTCATCAGCCGTTGGAATGTCGACGGTGCGTTGCAATCCTGTTAAGACCCATTCCCAAGTCCGGACCTGAGGCCTTGGCCTCGGATCTCGCTCGGGAACCTTCAGCTTAACTCGGGTTCCCTATTGGTTCATCATTCACCCTGATCCCCTTTCCTAGATAGTCCTGTTCCATTTCTGATGATCATCCGTCGACCCTGCTTCCTGCTCAATACGGGCATTGATGCCCTCTTTCCGTTCCTTGCAATTAGTATATAAACCCCCCGTCATGTACACTAATTCCTCAATTCTGATATCAACTTAGATTCCTTGTATCTTTCCGCTCCCCTGTCTGACCTTGTTCCGAACCTCGGCTTCTAGCTGAATCCGTTCCCGAATCCATTTCCCGAAATTAGGGCGGAACACTGTAGTGGGCACAACCTACAAAGTTGAAGCCAAGCCCTCTGTTCCCGAACTTCGGCTAACCTCGGCTTGGCCTCGGGTTGAGTCTTAAGTACGACTTACGTTCTTAACAAATCCCCCATCTGTATCACCTGGCTCCTGAAGGTGCCAAGGATCATAGCAAAGGCAGTCTTTGCTACATGATCCGAATGAATCCGGATCTGTTCGTATGCTTTGGACATATTGAGTTCAGTGTGATATCAACAGTGAGCCATGTCGCTGCGGATGATGTCTTGATCTGGGAAGGGTGTAACGTCCTTCACAGTGTTCTCATTCTGCTCGCGCAGACCGAAGACGGTCCGCAGCGTACCATTCTTCTTCGGCACGCACAGCATGAGGACTGCCTGTTGTGCAACTGCCAGTATCCACCACTTTGCAGTGGTGTATCAGTCTATCTTCATGGACAGTTCCTCATGGAAGTGTTCGGGGCACTTCGGTAGACGATACCACATGTGTTTGTTGGGATCGATGAGATTGATCTCATGGTTGATCTCCCACAGCGGCGGGAGCTCTAATGGGATTCCACTGACTAGGTCAGTGATTCTCTCCATCCATTCCTCACAGAGGCATGGGATGTCATCATCCATGAGGATGATGGTGGTTGGCTTGGAAGCCATTAGGTGCTGTGTGCGTCTGTTAGGTCCCCCGGTGCGTGGGACCACCCTTCCTTTTCCCATTTCTTTCACTGTCAGGTGATAGTGCCTCTCCTTACGGTTTTAGGGGGAGTTCCAGGACAAGTCGTTATGCGACTCGTCCTCCTGGCTTCAATGAGCCAGGTTTAGGTTCGGTGCCGGGGTGATCCTGCTCACCCTTGGCTCCTTGCCTTTGCTCGGCATCTCATTATCGTCAAACAATACCTTGCCTGTGGGGATTATCTCGTTCCCCTTGCAGATTGTCCCTGGGCTTGAGAAGTCCAGGGTGATGCCAAATCTCCTTAGGAACAGTGTCCCTAAGATTGCGTTGTAATATTTGACGTTCGCTACATCGAAGTATTCATCATAAGTTTCGCGACCAAATTTAATGGTCATGTTTGTTCCATAATTAATTGTGGAACGACTGCCTATGCAGGCCAGTTGCAGCACAATTGGCTGCCCCAGGGTGAATGTCTTCATCCCTGTGGCTCGCGTAAACTCAGGGGATAGTAGCACCCCTTCGCTCCTGCTATCCAGCAGGCAGTGGGATTTCATGCCATTTATCTCCCAGTACCCCGAGAGGGTACAGTTTTCATTGCATGGGCGCGTTGGCCGCGTCCTGTGCTTGCTTCGGTGATGATACACCAGCTCAGCCACCTTGTCTGGCATGGCCGACATGCGTGCCGCCATGACTTTCATGGCGGAGTCGTCCTCCAGTGCGATCCTGATCACGCTGGATCTATAGGCTGTGTCTTCCACCTCTTCATCCCATTCGTAATATTGGGATGGTTCGGGATCCCACTCTTCAGCGGGCGAGTCTCCATTGTCTGGAGATTTGTTGGGTTGGGGATCACCCTCCCCCTCTTCATCAATCTGTTGAAGAGAGTTCTGTTCAGGCAGCTCAATGAATCCGGTACTGCTTCTTCTCGGCTTCATCCCATTCGAAAACAGGAAGGGGATGGGCCTCAGTGTTGAACACCCATCGGCCCAGAGGTAACAGACCTGTTGAGGCAAATAATAAGTATAAGTACTTCCATGTTTCTGCTAAAGCATAGCTAGGGCACGGTGTTGAGCAGAAGTAGAGAACAGAGAACTTAGGAGTTTGCAAACCTGGGCATGTCATCCAGCTTGTTACGGAGGACGGTCGGATCGGGTTCATCAACGCTGGCCACGCTGGCATATCCGACGTGAAGCCGACAATGTCATTCAATGGCCTTGAAAACTTCCCATCCACGCTCACGCCACACATCGTCACCCGTCATCTTCCACATTAGATATATTGACTCGATAGTCTACATAAGATTAAGTACGGAAATGGGAGCGGAACTATTAAGTGTCATACCTCAGGCCTCAATAAATATTGCCCTGCTCGAGTAGTGTAGTCGCGATTTATTCCCGTGTCCTTCATGACCAGCTCAGCCAGGCGTGCAACTCCGGGAGGCTTGCCCATCAGTCTACCTTCGGCTTCCCAAATTCGGACATGGTTCATCCATCGTTCTTTGAACGTCGTGGTCTTTGGAACACCGATTAGATGGGCAGGGGCAAAGAGTGCTTCTTCTGGGGCTAATCCGCTCGCTGACTCCCCATACATGGTCCAACAAGTATGAGCTAGTCCCTCCGCCGCCCAGCGGTGCAGTAACTTATCCTGATCAGGAATTGATGCGTCAGTCGCAAAGGACCGCACTCCGAGGGCTAGGAGACCTGGGTAAAAACACGACAGGTGCTCGAACTTTCGGGTTCAGAAATTTATAAAGTATATGACCATAAGAAAAGAATAAAAAATTAATAAAATTGCAAATAAAACAAATAAAATACATGTCAACCGTCATGTGCTTCCATACAGACTTCCATTTGATCAGGCGCGATATGGCCGCTGGGGCTTTGGATTTCTTAGGCACTGTGAGTACCCCTCGCTTAATTTGTTGTATCCACCGTTATATCTACATCTTTTGTCATGAGGAAAGACCTATCAGCTACGGACTCCTGTTTCACTCGGTTTATTTCACAACTTCACACACACGAATTATGACCCGTAATGTCTATTACAACGATTTCTATTCACGATTATCCTAACGATCTATCTCTCTCACTATCCAATCTCACCCCAAGCACCGCGAGATACATATGCACACACCCGAGCCATCGAGATACAAGACGACAACACAAATGCACATTGATACTCACCAAGCCGAGTCGAGACTGACACATCACTCCCAAGCACCTAGATGCATATCACGAGTCGAGTCAAGGCACGAGTACAGTTAACAAGCCGAGCACCAGGGTGGACCGAGTCGATCCCACATCACGATCAGGGGGCACAACATACATTTTCCATTACATTCGAGCTGCGCACGTTATTCCTATCCAGTCCCTCCTACCGTCCCACCTCATCCCTCGAGCCACTATACAGGGACATTCCATTCTGCCTCACGTCTAGGCTAGACCGAACAAGCGAGCCGCAGCACGGATGCACGGTAGCGGCGGTACGTACGCACCTACCATATGCACAACTCCATTGCTCCCGTCGCCCATTCCTACACATTGAGGCCCCTATCCGAGTAGCTATAAGTAGTATGCCATGTACGATTGAAACGAATAACGAACACGAATCCTGTTTTGATATCTTGTTTGACTTCGAGTAGTTAGTTGAACTTCGAGTCGCACTCACCTCTTGTGCTCTATATCGAACTCGGCCTCGAGCTATAGGACACATCCCAACTCTATTCAAATCTTATCATTCTGTCATCTTTTTCACGTCGTGAGTCTGATGACACACACCAATGCTGTTGGTCTAATATTTATTTTAAAGCTGTTCCTGTTGCTTGGGATGTGCAGAGAAAGGTGCACAGTGGTGAGCATCAACTTTAAGCATCCCATTTCCCCTGTGTCGCGAGGGGAGCACGTTCCAGATGTTGGAATTGCTGAACATTTATGACTCACCTACTATGTCATCGGAGAAAAATTTCAACAAGGGAACGGGTCAGCATGTTGTTCAATAATTCAGTGAGCAAGCTCAAACCAGTGACGATTAGTGATCGATTGCCCGTAGACTACGTTGTTCCGTGGCATTACTACCTCGGCCTACACAGGGGCCATCTGCGATTTACATCAGCCTACGCAGGCTACATCAGCAGGGCCGAGTTACATGGCCTTCTTTTTGTGCGTCTTACCCTTTGCGTCCTCCAGCTGTTGCATGTAGAGCTTGTAGAGTTCTTCATATGAGGATGTCTTCTTGGGGTTATATTTTGCCTTTCTATTATGTTTGGAAGCTTTGCCCATGATGAGGTGAAAACGGAAGAGAGGGTGGGTGAAGAACAAAGTGGAGAGAAAAGTCACGTGATCTATCCACGCGACGCGTGATGGTGCGCTGTTGTTGATTATCTAGACAAATGCTGCCGCCGCTATGTCCAGTACAGTCCTATGTTCGTGCTGCAACATGATTATGTCTTCTTCACTGTTCCTCACTGTGGTTATCGTTTTGGAGCCTGAGACATGCGTTTCAACTTTATATGCAGGTCTCGAGTACTCCGATTAGAAGTCGATGAGACCCGTGTTCAAGGGACTGTCATTGGTAAGCATGTATGTCAGTACGGCCGTGGGTGGTGATACTAGGGTTGCTTCGCTGGTGGATGTGAGGGAAGCCATGATTTATCAGAATGCGTTGTCCATCTTATATCTGCTGGTCCTGTGCTCTCCCCGAAAACATTATAATCACCCTCTCACCTCCGTGAGTCTCGCACGATTGGCCTTGACCACAAAACCACATATGTTGTTGGCATGGTGCGGACATGCAAAAATGAACGAACCCGGTGGTAGAGATGCCGCGAAAGCCGTCGTTTTATACTTGAAGCTCTTGAAGATGAACCGGCCTTCTTCATCAATCTCAATGCGATCCTGTGTGTTGTTGGGTGCGTCCATGGGGTATAGTGGAGCGAAGTGGAGACTTTGCGCGGACAGTGTTTGAGGACTACTAAGGCGATCGATGACGCCGCTTAACGGTCAGGGCACGCCATTTCAGTGAGGCTATTATGGACATTCCCTGGATTGCTCTCACCCTTCGGTTGAATTTTAACTTGCAAATATCATGGACTTTCCATTCCCTTACCTCTGACATTTCAATGACTTGCACATGTACATATTAAGTGTGCATCTGCGCGAACCACTGAGAACGGAAACCCCCCACGGGTTTTCAGTGGGTTCCCTTCCCAGTGATGACTTACACTTCATCTTTTCAAACACCCTATATACTCTACACCGACACCCAATCTCCAACCCTTGATCTAATCAACATCCATCCCGTCGCTCTCCGCTCCCACATAACTCCTCATCCAATGCGTATATCTACCTTCAAATTGCTCAAGAGGTTGCATCTCTTCGACCAGTTCATCCCCGATTTCCTTTCTCTCTCCTCTCGTCAGCCCCAGCAACTGCTCGAATATTTGCTTAATTTGAAGCTTGTTCAGCAGTCCGTACTCAGACGTCCCCCGGATCGAGATCGTATATCGGTTGAATCCCGCATTCGCCATCTCTTTCTCCTTTATCTCCTCCCGTAGTCGCTTCATTTTCTTCTTCCCCTCCAACGACTTCCGCTCTTCCTTACCCATCTCCTCTAACATCCGCTCCTTCTCCCTCAATTCCTCCGCCAGCACCCTGTAATCTTCAACACTCCCCGTCCCCAACGTCACCTTCAGTCCCGTTTCGTCGACGAGTGCACACGGTCCGTTCCCAGTTCTAGCACCAATGAAAGGTAAGCTCGAGGCGGCGTCCCATCTGGCGGCAGCCCCATCGGTCGTATCTCCCGCTCTATCGACCCATCTCCCTCTTTCTGATTTTTCACTTGCACCACCACACCGCTAAGCAGGGCTGGCTCAAACACGGCCGAGCTTCCCGTCCTCCCATGGTAACACACGATCAGATGATCAATAGATACCTGATTGAAACTGCACTGCAGCGCGGCCCCACGCGCCCACAAGTTCGCCAGCAGCTTCCTGTCACTCAGTCAATCAACCCATCTCAAAATCAAGTCCAAAGACACAACTCACACATCAGGTTTCACTGGAAGAGCCCCACGCGTCTTAATCCAGTGAGTGAAGTTCACCGACGCATCACCAAATTCTTCTTCAAACCTTCCTTGATCCTTCCCACCCCAATCACGCCCGAGTAGTTGTTCAAGCATCTCCAACAATCCCACCGGTCGAGCTGCCTCATGCCAGCTCCACCTCTTCTCACGCACCACCGCATCCCGCGCAAGCACCAATAGTATCCGAGAACAAAGTTCCCCTACAAGGCCCTTTTCAATCAGTCCACCACTACACAGCTGCTTAGCCAGTGTCGTCAAAATCCCTTTCACATGTTCATCCTTGTCATACATGATCTTGAATGCCGCCAGTGCCAGCATCGGTTCCGAAGGCGACGCCGTATAAAATGTCGGATCCGTCCTTGAGTACCCCGTCAGAATCCGCATGTGGTGCGCTACCCCTCGATCCGCTAAGTTGATCCCCTCTGCGTTGTTCAGCACCGGATCAAGACAGATACGCTGAGACACCACTGCCAAAACATGGTCATTTGCCTCCATGACAAATCCTTCCCCACCCGTCAGCTTCAGCCCTGCCGAGGACACCAGAGAATCCATCAGCTCCGTCTCCTCTGACTGTTCTGTCCGCTTCGTCTTCATCTCTGACCGTTCCAAGATCGACAACTGCTTCCGGCTCTCGTATTGCGCCCTCCATCTAATCCCCACATCAGTCATCTCCTCCCCAAATCAATCAAGTCAGCCTCACAATGGTCGTCCATATCGGCAAATATGCTCAAGTCCCCAAAGCTCCCCCATCGTGACTCTCTCCGTTCCCCCCTGCCCGTGAACCATTCCCTGATCAAACCCCATACCAATGTGCGGAAACAACAGGTGCGCCAGCTGCTCTCTGAGCCGCAGTGAGGCCGCTACTTTCCTATCAGTTATATACCCTATACACTCGTCATTGATACTCACTGTCCGTCGGAGCCGGATTAAACAATCGAAATCCTGTTCTTGTCCCCATGAAGACATACCACATTGGCAGTCGCTGCGCCTGCGCCCCTATCAGTCTCACCAGGATCCAATAAGACTTGCCTAGCCTATGCGCTTCGTCGAAATAAATCACACAAACCCCTCCTTTCCCCTCTCCCAGTTTCTGCCTCGAAATAAATTCCGTTAGCGCCTCCGTCGCTTCTGAAGCGTGAATCTGGTAAACCGAGCTTGCGAACTCCTTGGGCGCCCGACGCTGGGCAATATGTCCGATCTCCTCTCTCTCTTCCTCCGTTCTTAATTCCGCCGTTTGAATATAATTTGCCCACCCGCGTCCCTTGCCAGATTTCCCTCCTTTATGTTGAAAATCTTCGATCTGTCCTTTTGCAAATCCCATCAGTTCCCCGTCAACGATAGAAGCATGATCCACTCGCGATTTTCTCCGCATATCTATCATATACTTCTTGATTCATCGTTCTGGCTTTACCAACTACCCCATCGAAGAATTTACTTCGAAATCCAGGTTCTCGCCCACCCTCCATCCGCTCGTGCCAATAATCGAGCAATCCTCTAGCATCCAGCTTGCTCTTCCCCTGAGCAGTCTCCAGCACTCTCAGCATTTCTTGATTTGCCGCAGCAATGAACGACGCCAGATAAATGTGAGCTTTCATGTCCAAATCGTGGTTCACATTGTATCCCAGTTCAGTGAAATACTCGTACACGGCCTTGTCCGAAAGGGGGTAGCCCGTATCCGACGGAGCCCGAAGGCATACTGGAAGAGTAAACACCATTTTTCCAAGCTCACAAAACCCCCATCAGCTTCCGAGTCCAATATGAGTATTACCTCCTACACTCACCTCTGTCAGCATCCGGGACTTTCCTGTTCCCGAACTTTGCACCACCGGCATCACTTTCGCATATAGCGTACTCGTCGTCATCTTGACGCTGGCTTCAGCACTTAGCAGCCTTTTATAGAAAAATATGGGGGCATCCCCCAAGAAAGGCGTCTGGTACGCCACCGTAAGTTCTGTCGCTCCTTTTAACATACAATAACAAAATGATGACATCCTCATACCTTCAGTGAGTCTTTGTAAGACTCCAAGATTCCAGCTTGATTATCAGCCCTACAACCAACTCAGTGCCGCCCAAACCAGGCCGGAGGAGAAGCATACCCTGTGGTGTCACTCAATCCCTCCTTGGGAATATATCGCTGAAGCGATTCTAATAGGCAATCCAATAGACAAACCTCAACCCATTCCCACTATGAGTGCCATAAATCACTCACCATAGTCTCGTATTACAGAAAATGCTTGCTTCTTCCACGCCTCTTCAACCAGTTTCAAGAGTTGAGGGTCTTCTTGGAGAAGATTCGACGCATTTTTCCAGCTAATATGTCCTCCATTCACCTCAACAACCAAAAGTAGAATGTGTTTGGGTATGTGAACGGCCGGTAGTGCGTCCAACCCCCTCTGTTTCATTTCATTCAAAACTTCTTCATCTTTGGGTTCAGCCAGTGGGGGAGAGATAGAATCCACCGAGGGGACTTGTGTAGAGGATTCCTAGCAGGTGCTGACGGGCTGCTTGACTTTGCTCGTTTCATAGTGTTGTGAGACGCACTGGCGCCACGGAGTCAAAAAGGGACACAAATAAGTAGTGAAAAAAGGAGGACATCGCGTCCGCTGCGCGAGACAGTCTCTGAAGAGACTCGGGGAGACCCGTGCCTGAACAAACAGTATACCCTTGATCGGACGGTCAGGCACTCGTCTATATTTGTAACACGGTCGAATCTATGAAATAAGGATGTTTCGTGTATTTTAGAGTTTGGGTGGCAAAGTGACTCCTATATAAGGCCGCGGGGTGAAGACGGTTAGCACTGCAGTAACTCGGGCACTTAATATAAGTATTTTCAGTGCCCAAGTTACTGATAATCAGTAACCGGGGAGCGGATTTTTGACACTTCCCCTCGATAAGCTGGGTACCGAAATCTAGTAGCTAGAATGTCCGCTTTCAGCGTCCTACATCGGCGAAACCGCACATCGATAATACTACCGTGTAAGCGCTTGCCGTTTTCGTAATCATGCCAGCGCCTCATACCCGCTTGCAAGGGCCGTACAAGGCGTTGCAAGTAGTACATACCCATACACCCCTCAGGAAAGACTTGAGGCTCATTGTAGTATCTTATAATTGTTCCGCAGGCTCACAAATGGAAGGTAAGCATTGTAGAACCCTTTTAAGTATGCCATTGGTCTTTATCCCACTTACATGAACAAGTAACCATCGCGGCTCATTCCTGATGGCAAGATGAGGCTCACGCGGAGTCATACCCTTCTCCATCACCTCCCTCGTCACAATCTCCGTCCTCGTCTTCCTCATCTCCTTCTCCATCTTCGACCTCGCTGTGCGAGGATTCAGCTTCGGACTCTTCCTCAACTTCTTCTGCCTCCTCGTCCCCTTCGCAGTCAGGCACAATCGCCGTGCCCTCCACGGTCCCAGCGTGGCTGTCTAGGTCATCGAAGCCTTCGTCCGACTCTCGGCCGTCCTCGGGACGATGAGCGCTGGTCTCCGTATCATAGTGTACAGAATGCCCAATGCCTCCTCCGAGGAACCTCATGAGCATGTCACGATCTGCCCACCTGTACCCGGCCTCATCAGCAAATGACGGTATGACCGCATGTAATTTGTATGATAGCCACCTATTAACATAAAAGTACTGCCAATCCTCGGTGCTTGTGCGATCCCGACGTGCGATAGAACGGCCTGGCAACAGTTCATTGGTCTGCCCATGTGCGAAGGCGGGGATAAGATGCACTGTTCGAATGACGTTAGCAGGATCGAGGAACCCAAATGGTTCTGTGTCGTCTGAGTCAGTGACAAAGCCTATGCGGTCCAGTCGACGTGCACGGGGGCCCGAACGATACGTCACGTCTTTTCCAAACCATCGGACCCAGAGGAAGTGCATCAGCTGAGGAGGTGTGAGCATGCCATTTTCTTGCTCATACATTACTTGTGTGTGAAATATACCGATGACTCGAGCATACCAAAAGGGATGGTACTGAGTGCTGTTGGGGTCATCCTGCGCTTGCACCATTATGTCACAATGGTCAGTCCCTGGGTTGCATGAGTCTTGACTGCGACGTAAATCATAAGTGGTAAAGTTGATGCGAAGAACATGGTGGCGATATATACGGTGCTTGGCAAAAACGACCCTGTTACGAGCAGCGGGGCTAGTGAGTCCTTTCTCAGTGGTGGTCTTGTGTCCACACTCACATTGCCAGACTGCCATAATGAGCAAAGCTAAGAAACTGATGCATATGCCAGAGTGAACACTGTGCCGCATCTTCAAGGACCGAGCGGTCTGGCGTTAATTAACAGCAAGTGCCCCTGTGACAACACGTACCAAATATAGTCACACCGCACCAGCCCTGTAGTAAATATCGGACATGAATGCCCGGTCGGAAAAATGGTTTTCGGCTCACATGCTAAATGTCCCCGAAATGCCTCTATTTCTGGGTGAAGTTGAAAAGTCACGTGAGCTCACATATAAATCTGCATGTTTATTGTTTGCACGCACCAGGCCTATCACTCCCGCATATCTATCCATACACTACCCCTCCACATGCCTATGCCCTCCTCAGGATCTTCTCTGCCCCCTTCGTCAGACCCACCCTCACGGTATTCATCACCTACCGTTGAGGACTCCGACCCGGCCCGCAAACGGGTACACTCCCCTGTCGATGAAGATGAAGTCGGCCCACATGGCCGCAAGAGAAGGTAGCGGTCGGTCCCTTGAGTCCCTGGACAGCACCCTCACCTTCATCTCACAGGAAGAGCCCTGCTACACCATGGCGTGATTGGGGAAGGACCTGTGCACGTGTTGTTGATGCATACACTGACCCCAAGATAATTATCAACACGTACCTGAAGGCTCTCATGCCAGGAACATCTGACGCGTTCTCGGATATGTCAGAGTTCCCTTAACTTATTCCGGAGACTCTTACTCACCTTAATCAATCTCAGGCAGCAGCGAGTCTTGGAATCATACACCCTCCTAACGAAACACATTCCAGCCCTGGGCGAGTATGTTTCAGAAGCCCCTGTCGCGAAATTTAAGGAACTGTTCAAGGAAGTAAGCATGCCACCAGAGCCATGAGACAAAATTAATGGACTCATTGCTTATAGCTCAAGGAGGGGCAAAACTCAGCCCGCCAAGCTGACACGAACAGTCTAAAATATGCCATTGTCGACATGATTCGCTTACAATTTCCCGAGTCCCCTGCATTGTGTTCACTTGACCGCAAGAACAAGGCCCTCCGTGGATTTCGCAACGACCTCACGGGAGAGTTACTGTGCCCCACAACATTAGACTGGAGTGATGACAGGTGAGCTTGTCATGCCTACAACAGCTAACTAACTCAACACACGTACAGCGTGCGGGAGAAACTACGCGCGGCACCAAACCTGGCATCCACAACGTCCTGGCCACGCTTCTTTTATCCCAAAGACAGGTACAATCCAACCGACATTGCTGAAGGCCTACTCCGAGGCGAACTCCTCGTTTGTGTGAGTTTGAGCCTGATTGTGCATGCACTGAAAATAACAAGATTCAAGGCTTACAAGTTGATCTATACTGGCCCCAGCAGCTGGGACAAACCTGATGGCATCTCACGCAATAGCCGCTATTGCAATGCGCGACTTGCTGAGATGCAACAAGTGACTTGCCGATCCCTGGCATATGTGGCAACGCAGGTGAGTGGACAAGGTCAGGTCATGTGTCCATCAATCGTACCTAACCTTCCCAGACTCGGTTTGCATTGTCATCCGGAGAAACGAACCAAAAAGTTGGCGGCCCGTTTGATAACACACATTTCTTCTGGCACCTCGTGAAGTTCCTCGAAGATCCGGATTTTGAGGAGGAGGTACAGGATCTGCTGCATTGGTGGAATAGGTATTTAAATTGTCAGCTCCGGTATCGACACTGACACTCACCAACCATAGTCGCCTATTCCCAGGCGAAGACGAACTGGGATCGAACGACAAGACAATGGACTCGCTGGCCCTCCTGAAGACCCAGAAAGCGGCCAAGCGTGCAGCTTTACAAAACGCTACCAACTGTCAGCATGCAGGGCCGCCTGCAATACTTGCTGAGGAATTAGATTAATTACCTAGCCCCATATATGTATTTGCAGTTTGGTTCAAATACTTATATCCCATTATACTTCCTGCACCATTCCTGGAACCGAGTGCAAGGATCTGCAAGGCTCGCCATGAAGACAACACGTGGCTGCCTGTATATGGATGTCTACGTGTCCCGTAAGACCTACCCAAAGTGAAATGGTAACGTGAGTTCACAATGTAATGTAAGCCTCACAGGACATGAACATGGTTACCTGACCACATAGAGCGTCGCAAGCCTTGGGGGCGCCCACCACGCGTTGTAAGCCTTCCAGACTAAGGTAATGGTTACCTGAGCGTGCAAGGTGCCGTAAGCCTGATCGGCGCTTACCAAGAGAATATGAGACCTTGGAATAACAAGAGGTGGGGTATGAGGCCTCATAAGGTGATATATAAGCATTATATATATTATGCATATTACATACCTTATACGCCCGTATAAGATCCTTGTAAGTTGTGTGCGGTTTCGCCGATGTAGAACGCTGATTTTCAGCTCTGAAGTTACTTATAAATGGTATTTTAGAACACAATAAAACAATGCCTTCTATTACTGAAAAGACAGTTGAAAATACATAGATTGAAAGCTAAGCAATCTGAAATGTTCTGTGCCTGACGGCGGTGCAGCATCGAAGTGACAAGCAGTCTGTGAAGACGCCACGTACACATGCTATAACATGCCTTCAGTGTGGTATCCAAGCCCGATCAAGGGCACACCACACAATGGCCTTCGTATTCACGTTATTTACGTTCTACGCGCATCTAAGATAAACAATCATTCATCAGCAGCTACCACCAAAGAATAGTATACATACTTGTCCTCCCGACCCCGAACTGCACGCAAATGTAAGCTCAACCTCATCGTGCAGTATGGACATCTTGGTGAATTCCACGAGCCGTTTTCGCGTCGTCACGCTTTCGGTGGCTGTGGGAGGCGAAGAGAGTGCAGAGGGGAGGACATGGTGATTGTGAGACACGCGTGGTAGCCGGAAGAGGTAAAGGCCTGCGGCCTGCTGTGTCATCGACTATATGCATTACAATAATAGCTGAACACGTGACTCACTTGAGGGAAGCACTGGAAAACGCCGTTGGGATTGAGGCTTGCATAATAATTGATGAAGAGATGTGCAATTGAGGTAATTGAGTGGGCCTAAATAGAACGTGAAGAGGAGACTCACTCTTAATCCGTTGGATTACACGCTCCATGATATAACCATCGACCGTTAAAGTTGAAAAATTAGATGGCGGTCATCGTTGAAAATTGTTCGTTGCTGGCGGTGGTGGTGGTGGTAGAAGGTAGGAGTTGTAATTTGCAAAGTTCGAACATTGAATTGACTTTGAAAACTTTATGCACATGCCATAATGCCCAAAAATATGCCGATGAATATCAACTGCTATTATCGTTCTGTGCCTCTTTGCCTGCTGTGAGTCATTCCATCTGATTGGCATCGAGTCGCTCGCGTCGATTGGGTGCCTGACTCCACCGTACAGTAAGTGCACGCGCCATTGACAATGACGGTGTGCGCTCTGCTAAAAAAAAAAACTGTCTACAGTCTGCACGGACGGAACGGACGCTCACCGTCATGCGCCAAGGTTGGCCTGTCACGTTGTAACCTGGGACCTCAACAACTGGGTACTTGCTGCTTGCGCCGGTCGGATGCAATGATCCCATCAGCCTGCACCCCAGAGGATCAATGCTGTGCCCACAATGGACAGATATCCTCCCCACCACACCACTCCAGTCCCACTCGCCCGCAGCTGTCCCAGACACCTACCTGCACGCGCCCTGCTCTCCTTAAGCTCCCCATCCCCATCCCCACCCCACCCCACACACAGACATACCTCAGCCTCATGCGCACCTGCGTTCCCCAGACGCGCTGCCTTGAGATGCCCGATGCATGCATGCCCGTCGTCCCCAGGGGTGGGTAACTGCACGCATGCAGGGTGGCGCGCCGTGCGCAGGTATCCTTACACAGTCTCGTGTGGACGCATGGTGCCGGTGCCTGTACACTGCACGACGTTTTTCCATCCATTTCTTTAGCGTTTTCGGTTCGCTCTGTCAGAGTGTGCATGTGCATATGCGCGTCCACACCGCTCAGCCGCACACCCCGGCCTGGCGACCGCACGCGTCGGCACCGATCCCAGTGGGTGGGTGGATCGTTACTTTAATTATGCATGCTCTCACTTGCCCACGCATGAGCGCCGCACAGCATCACAGTCATCTCGGACATGACAACATGCACACCACATCCCACATCAGGTACGCCCCCTGCGTTTTTTTCTTTCGTTTCTCTTTTCTCTTTTTTTTTTGCTGGTCATTTTATACGACCCCAGTATACTCTCCCGCAGCTGCATGCTGCTCCCCTCTTCTTCTTCTTACTTCTCCGCTCTCTGTACTTTTAACTTACGGTAAGTAGCTGTTGCGCTCTTTTTCTCCAGAAGTTCCGCTGAACTTCCTCACGCGAGTAGTCTTGAGTTCTGCTAGACGCGTCAGCGTCCACGTCATTGGACTGTCACGCGTGTCTCAGCGGACGGACCACTCCAGCCTACTCAGCGACTCCGCGAGTCGCCCCTGTGCGTCACTCGCCCGCAGCGCTCCCACATCGCACAGGTATTTTTTCTGCTTCTTTGCTAGCTAGCCGCGCTCGCTCTAACTCGCACTTAGTTCTCGCCCTCGCATCGTTTTTATTAAAAAGAACATCTTTCGGTTCATGCTTAGCGATGGCCAATCCACTTTGCCCAGCGCTTCGTCCTCATCCGGCGTGTACGACCCCACTCGAGTCGCCGCTGACTGTCTCCGAGTCGTTGAGCGCCGACGCGCAGGTGAAATTACGACCGCCGACGCCTCCCTGTTACTCTATAAACTTCTTCCCAACGGAGATGCGGGAGAAGCAGCCTATAAGCGATACCTTGACCTCTGCGCTGAAATCGACAGAGAATTCGCCGTCGCCGCTGGCAGGGGCGAAGGAATCACCGCAGGATCAATTGATCCCTCGTCAAGACCACCTCATCGAAGGAAACGACCCGCAGAAGCTCCCTCCGGTGAGAGCTCGTCAGACGACAGTTCAATCCATCCCGCTTCGCCTAAAAAAACTAAACAACAACATAATGACGCTGAGGAAGAGGATTCAGGAGCGAGAACGCACAAAAAACCCGACGAGTCAGAGTTCGCGTGGAATCGTGTCCCGGAGTCAATGTTGCTCATCGACCCATGCGTCGCGAAAACGTTGGCTCTCAAAGCCAATTATCTCGTCGATCTTAAAGCCGCGAAGAGCAACCTCCTTTCGAGAGTCGATTGTCCCAACCTCCCAGAAGCACTCTGGGCCGACGTCTTGGCAGACTGATTCATCGATCTCGACAAAATATTCTCCGGGTACTACTCGCTTGAGTCGGACCATCAACTCACGGAGACTATCGGGAACGTCGACATCACGATGTCCTCGGGCAGCGGAAGTTCCAAGCCCACCAGAAGAGTCGAGGCGCATGGTGACTGGACGATTGCCTTCGCCATTGCAAAAAAGGCTCTCCTTTATGCCTACCCACACCGCGCCAACGAATTCACCCAATACGAGGAGTACATCCTCGGGCAATTCGCCGCTATGCAACAACCCGGAGAGAAACACAAAGTCCTCGATCTCGACAAAGCAATCCGAGTGTGAGTCGCGTGAGACAATACTCTCTCCCTCGCCTCGTTCGACAAATTCGTGGATCTCTCCACATGTCACTTTATCTCCCAGCAAGGTTCTTCCCCTCGAGACTTCAGACGAGTCCGTCCGTCATTCGGGGGACAGCAACCCGTTTGTCACCGCTTCAACGGAGGGCACTGCGTCAGCGAATCCTGCAAATACCGCCACATCTGCTTATCCTGCTCAGGGAGGCACGCAGCCAAAGACTGTAACATCTCCAAGAGAGGGAACCTCCAAAGTGAACCGATTATTCACCGCGAAGAGCGACCAAAATGGGCCAGAGGCTTCCTCTGGTCCAAACACCCTGTGTCCGGGACGCCATCCGCCACGTCAACTGAGACCGCTGACCCTTTGCCTTCGGTCCCAATCTCAGTTGCGAGCGACGTGGCGGCCCAGCAAACCGTTCGGGAGAACCCTCATCTTTTCCCCATCGTCATGCCCATTGACGTAGATCGCTTCGAAGCTCTTCTGGTCACTCATCCGAACCGACTGCTGGTCCATTGGGTGTGTCAAAGCCTGCGCGAAGGAGTATGGCCATTCGCTTGTCCTGGGGAATCTGAGCCGACCACTTTCGATTTTTCTCAAAGGGATATCAGTGATGCCGGTCTTGAGTTCCTGCGCGAGCAAAGAGACACCGAAATACAAGCTGGCCAGTACCCCCCTTCTTTTGGAACCACTCTCTTTCCGGGCATGTATAGCACGCCACTTGGAGTGATCCCTAAGCCTCACTCCGACAAATTCCGGCTCGTCAACGACTTGAGCGCCGGACCGCACGCACCCAACTCGTGGATCACCAGAGACGACTCCTCCGTCCGTTTTGACAATCTGCAGGACTTTGGCGCGATATTGTGTGACTTCCATGCGCAGCACCATGAGCCACCTCCGTGGCTCTTCAAGGACGACGTCCCTGGCGCGTATCAGCGCTGGCCCGGGCACCCTTTGTGGCAGATTAAGCAAATCGCCACAATAGATGGCCAGCGGCACATCGACCACTGCATGGAGTTTGGCACCCGCAGCGCAGCTCGCATTTGGTGCCTCTTCATGGGCCTCGTCACGTGGATCGCCATCCACGTGAAAGGCATCGATGCTCTCCTCCATTACATGGATGACGCTTGGTCTCTCAACCCAGACCTGGGTCTTGTAAGGGCAACCCTGGCTAGTCGTGGAGATCACACTACCACACAACTGACAAGGGGAAATCCAAAGTATGTATAAATGAACAGAGCATACAAGAGAGGGGTTCTCACCTGACAAGGGGAAATCCAAAGAGAAAAGTCTAAGGACCCCCAATGTCAGCGAGCCCGTATTATACTACGCTGCGCAGCCAGGGACAACAACAACACTTGGCACCTGCCATCAACCCTGCATCCCCCTGACCCTTGATCGACCCTTGATGCCACCTATTATGCGAGTCGCTTGATTTCCGACACTGTTCCGGGGCGGAAGTCGGAAATTGGAGTGGAACTGGCAAGGCGAACGGAACTGGTGGAAGTTCTCCCAGAAGCGGAATCGTTCCCGAAAGCGGATGCGGAGATGGAATCGGAACCGGAAGCGGAGTCGGAAATGGAGTCGGAACTGGGTGTGGTGTCGGAACTGGAAATGGAAAACAGGGTGTCCCCTGACAGGTCTCTACTTGTACAAAC
Source organism: Gautieria morchelliformis (assembly GCA_015179125.1). Lineage (NCBI taxonomy): Eukaryota > Fungi > Basidiomycota > Agaricomycetes > Gomphales > Gomphaceae > Gautieria > Gautieria morchelliformis. Next base: position 112,892 of record WHVA01000055.1, on the reverse strand, counting down.
CTTATAACAAGCGTTATCCAGCGAAACAGGTTCGCCTCTTGCTTTTGTGGGACGAAATTAAGCTTCCGCACGAAATGTCCAAGCAGGCTTTCGGCCAATTCCTTCGCATCATAGGCCTCAATGTTGACCCGCGGGACATGTCCATCTCCTTCCCGACCGATGGCAAAATTGCTCTCGTTGCTGCCATCCGCGCATTCACCGATATCTCAGCCTTCCATCATCATCCTCTCGTCCAGTGGCAGCGCCTCTTAGGCTGGATCAACTGGTCCTTCCCTTGTTGCACCCTGCCCTGCAATCCTCGTATGCTAAAATTGCCGGCAAATCTATTCCCAAAGCCACCCTCCATCTCAATCGCGCCATTATATCCGACCTTAATTGGCTCGCGGACACCATCAAACACGCAGACGGTCTCTGCCTCCTTCATTCCGTCATATGGAATCCCGCCGATGCTGATTTTACGATATTCTGCGACACATCCCTCAATGCGATGGGGTTCTATGTTCCTCAGCTCTGCTTGGCTTTTTTCTCTCCTATCCCTGAACCGCCGCCTTCATTTCACATCTTTTTCTATGAGGAATTATGTGTTGTATCAGCTCTTGCTTTTGCTGTCTCCCAACGCCCAGCGCCGCGCTGACTCCTAGTTTACACCGATTCCATGAACACAGTCGACATCTTCCATTCCTTAAAAGCTCACGACGAATACAACCGCCTTCTCATGTTTTCCATTTGCCTTCTTCTCCCCCAGACTACATCGCTCAGAGTCTTTCATATTGCGGGCTCTGACAACACCGTCGCAGACGCTCTCTCCCGAGGCCTCTTCCATGTCGCCTCCGCCATCCATCTGAACTTAACTGTTCGTCCATTCAAACCCCCTCGGGATGCGATGGGGGTAGACAAGTAATGCTTCAACCGATAACGCGGGACCGGCAACCCGTTCGTGTTGCTTGGTCCCAAGAGAAGCTCTTCCATGAGCATGCCATTGCTCTCGGCCACGCCATAGAGCTTTCTACCATTCATTCTTATAGCTCACATCTCCAATCCTACCTGAACTTTTGCAAGTTACACAACTTCCCCACTGATCCTACCCCTGACACCCTCAGCTACTTCGTCACCATTTTATCCCACCACATCAAACCATCCTCCGTCGCCGCCTACCTCTCTGGAATCTGCAACTGCCTTCTACCACATTTCCAGGACGTCTGTGCCTCCCACGCTTCCCCGATTGTCGTCCGCTCTCTTGCCGGCTTGAAAAAAAGGCGTGGTTGCGCTGCCCCGCGCCAAAAGCGCGCCCTCGCTTCCGACGACCTTTCTGCCCTCATTCGCACTCACCATTCCAGCTCTCACGACGATCTTCTCTTTCTAACTATGCTGCTTACCGGTTTCTCCGCTCTGCTCCGCCTTGGAGAGATGACTATCTCCAACTCCCCTGCCAAGCGCTCATCCAAGAAAATCACCGCTTGCCACACCCTCACCCTCCAACCCAACCAATTTTCATTTTTGCTGCTGTTTCACAAAGCAGATAGATTCTACCAAGGCAATACCATCGTCGTACTTGCTAAGCCCTCCTCTCCCTTCGACCCTCTCCCCCTCATGCACCGTTATCTTTCCTCCCGTGACACTCTGTTTCCCTTCCACCCCGAACTTTGGCTCACCTCCAACGGCTTTGTCCCCACCTCCTCATGGTTCACCAACCGCCTCCACGCCACCCTTGGCCCTGAGTTCGGTGGCCATTCTATCCGATCCGGCGGCGCCACCGCCCTTGCCTTAGAAGGTGTCCCCGACAATATTATCCAAGGCGTAGGCCGCTGGTCCTCCGACACCTTCAAACTCTACATCCGCAAACGTCCAATCGTCCTTCACGCCCTTCTCCGTGGCCCCCCAAATCCTTTCTAACACATTTCATCATCATCTCCTTTCTACCTCAATACGTCTCACTCGATCTCTTTTTTGTTGCGGTGCCGCGCTCGGCATCGGTGCCCCTTACGCTGTCTAGAGCCTCCCTGCGGGGCTCACCGGAATTCGTCAGTGTTTAAGTAGCGGAGCGTGCTTACACGCGGTGAATTCCGCCCCCGCCTAAGGCTCTCCCGCAGCTGCATGCTGCTCCCCTCTTCTTCTTCTTACTTCTCCGCTCTCTGTACTTTTAACTTATGGTAAGTAGCTGTTGCACTCTTTTTCTCCAGAAGTTCCGCTGAACTTCCTCACGCGAGTAGTCTTGAGTTCTGCTAGACGCGTCAGCGTCCACGTCATTGGACTGTCACGCGTGTCTCAGCGGACGGACCACTCCAGCCTACTCAGCGACTCCGCGAGTCGTCCCTGTGCATCACTCGCCCGCAGCGCTCCCACATCACACAGGTATTTTTTCTGCTTCTTTGCTTGCTAGCCGCGCTTGCTCTAACTCGCACTTAGTTCTCGCCCTCGCGTCGTTTTTACCCACCCTCCCTCTCGCTTCTTCCCTGCACATGCACGTAGGCTTTTCCCGGCTCCCCGCCGGGTTTTTTACTGCCGCATGTCATTGTCAGGACTTCTTTCTTAACTACTTCCCCCCACCCCGTTTTTTTTTGCTTTTATGTGCCTTGCAACGTCTCATTGCCTTTATGTACCTAGTAATGTCTCAATCGATCTCTTTTTTGTTGCGGTGCCGCGCTCGGCATCGGTGCCCCTTACGCTGTCTAGAGCCTCCCTGCGGGGCTCACCGGAATTCGCACTATTCGAATTATAGTTGAATCCTTTTGTCTTTGCAAAGTACAAAGCGCGCTTTGTACTTTGCTGCGCTCCTTGTTCTCCTATATCCTTTGTCCTTGCATGCGTCATCGGGTTGCGTAAGTGTGCCGAAGTGCCGCTATATCCAACAAAGAACACATGTACTAAACACAGGTACTAATCACATCCATTTATTACAGTCAGACGTGCGATCACAATAAATTGTATTGCCTGTGGAGGTGAGTTTTAACAAGTACGGCAAGGAACGGCGATGGGTTTAAGTTGTGGACGCATTGAGGGTGTCAGCAGACCGTGGATCACTGTTTGGCTGCAGGAGTCTCAGCCGAGTCTCCGGCAGACAGTCTCATGCAGCGGACCCGATTCTCTGGAAAAAGGAGCTAATCCTGTAATAATTTGAAGAGTCTTTCCTTTTTTATTTACAATTTATGTAAAACACCAAGAAATCAAAACAGATGAATATTTATAATAAATAGATTGTGACAAAATAACTCATATTCATCTGCCTTTATTAGTGAAGAATTTTTTTACAATTTAAAACACCAAGATGCACCAAGAACACCTGAATAAAAACAGATGAATATTTACAAGAAATAAAGTGTGACCAAATAAATCATATTCACTGCATAAGATGCAAGAATCATTCATCTGCCTTTGTTCAGATTTCCTTCCTTTTTGTTTACAATTTAAAACACCAAGAAAACTTGAGGAAAAACAGATGAATATTTATAATAAATAGATTGTGACAAAATAAATCATATTTACTGCATAAGATGCATCTGCCTTTATTTAGACTTCCTTGATGGTCTTAAATTGTGGGGTTGGGGATGAGAGCTGCGGGAAAATGGCATGAGAGCTGGCTGCACGGAAGCTGTGGGATAGCTGCAAGAGCTGCATGAGAGCTGAGAGCAGTGGGAGAGTTCCAGGAGAACGGAAGCTGCAGGGGAGCTGCATAATCTGAGAGCAGCAGGAGAGATCCAGGAGAGCCGCACGGAAGCTGTGGGGGAGCTGCACAGAAGCTGTGGGAGAGCTGCAAGAGCTGGAGGAGAGCTGGGAGCAGCGGGAGAGTTCCTGTAAAGAATAGGAGTATCTAAGGAACTTTTGTTGAATAGGATTATGATTCAGACTTGAAGTAAAGTTAAATTGAGTGTGGGAGTGTTGTGAGAGAAGATAGTCTGCGCGATGTGTACATGCAGTGAGGTGCACTGTGGGTAGTCAACCCAATGAATCCTATTGGGTGGACCCACTGATGATTCAGTATATAAACCATTATAGCTAGTGTAAATACCAATAGAACCTGTTGAAAATTCAATGAATCGGTTTCAGTGGAAAAAGTTTCGTTTCAATGAGTTGGTTTCAGGGGTTGACTCATGGGTATTCAGGGATCCTACAACGGAAGACCAACGGATTGAACCAGGCATTTTGAGTCGACAACCACTGGGTTCCCGTGAGATAGTCACTTACAACCCCGTGGTTCTATCACCACATTTCAGAGATGCAGCAACTGAATGTCACTGGCCTGAGATCTGAATAATATGGGGCAAATCACTGAAGATTCATGAAATGTGTAGTGAATACTAGGTTGTATAGCTATGAGTTTTCAATTCTCCTCAAACGTCTCCTCGATGTCGAGCTCCACATCCGCAGCCGTCAGCGCACTGCTCGTCGTCGTCGTCGTGAGCGCGGTCGCGCCCGAGTGTGCTGAGTTCAAGCTCGCGCCCACACCCGCACCTGCTGCCGCCACACCCACCCCGCTCTCCCCCGCCGCTATCGCCCTCTGCACGCGCTCCCGCTCCTGCTCCTCGACGAGCTGCAGCACGAACTTCCCGACCTTCAGGCTCAGCGCGAGGCCGTAGTTCATGTTGCTCGCCTTCCTGAAGCAGCCTGCACGCACAAAGCCGCAGTGCGTGGGTGGGGGCAGGGCGCCTGCCTTGGCCTTGGGCGGCTGGGCGGGGAATGGTGCTTGGGGCACATGACCCAGCCGACGCCGTGTTGAGCATAGAAGGCTTGGCGTGCAAGACGCTTGGCGGGGGGAAGAAGCTGGGATGATAGCCCAAGCTAGGGAGAGAATACAGAGGAGGTGCACAGAGGTGCGTAGTCGAGAAAAAACAAAACAAATAGCAACACACCTGCATCCGGTCGTCATTAATAAAAATCGTCACATCCCGCCCCGTCGCGCATACGTCTGCATCACTTTCTTCAAAGACTCCACGGAGGGCGGGCTAATGTACCACGCCGTGTCAGCTCAGCTCAATCACGCTCGGTTACAACAACCGTCTCCAGAACATAGTCTGCTCCAGACTCTCCTTGTACACGGGCATCTGGACCATAATATGCAGGAGGCAGATGTCGACGGCGTGGTTTGGTGAAGGTTTGTGTGCGGAGCAGTACTTAGAGTTTTCGTGGTATTGATAGACGTGGCCGATGCTGGTGGGGATAGGTTAGAGGTGTGATGAGAAGGGGAACCGTACTCCACTCACACGAAGCAGTCTCCATTAGTCAGATGTACCGATACATTAATTACCTGGATACGGCACATGGCGCATATATCTGTTTTCAGACGATGTTCCTATTGAAGCATTAGTGCCTGGGCTCAAGAAATCGGACTGTATGAATGCTCCTACCATGAGCAGATTGGGCGATACATCCTCAACGGAAACCAGTTCGAGGCTCTCGAGAGTAGGGGGTCTGCGCAGAAGTGAGTAATAAAATCACAACCGTTCCCGTATATGCGTTCCCACAGCGTTCCTGCCGTTCCTCGCGCCCGAGGGCACGCAGGCGTTCAATGACACCAGCAGCGCAATCACGTTCACGGGGAACTGGATGGTCAGGATGGACGCGAGTGCTGTGAATTCGACGCTGCACATCTCGAGCGACCCTGAGGCGTCGGTGTCGATCACATTCACAGGCACGGGCATCGAGTGGTTCGGTGTCACGGGGCCCGATGGTGGCGTTGCAGATGTTCGTAAGCGTTGTGTCGAGGGGGCGTTGTCGCTGATCTGACCGGCGGGCCGCCAGGTCTCCCTGACCAGCACGCCCCCATCGTGACGACGGTGAGTGCCTTCTCGGACGTGACGAATGAGCAGCAGCGGCTATTCAGCAATCTCACGCTGCCATTCGCCACGTACACCATTACCATCCAAAACACTTTTGGGCACGCCTCGAGCCTGAGCGTGGACGTGCTCTCAGTGTGTCAAAGGCGCCTTCCCGTCCTCAATCAGCGTCATCGCCGCCTTGCTCGCCACCCCATCCACCACCGTACCCCGGCCCCGGCGGGTACATTCCCGCGTCCAGAGGTGCAGTGACCGTCAGGTTGCTCCCCAGGAAAGTGTGCGCTAGCAGCTCCTCTTGCGGCAGAGACGCGCCCCAGTTGAAGAATGTCGACTGCGTGTTCGAGATGATAAATGCCCGCTGGCCCGGGAGCGACAATGCATGCACGAACAGGTTGGCGTTGAGCGTACGGTTGAGGAACGGCACGTCGAACTTGATAGGACTCGTAGGCTTGGACGGGAAGAATGACATGGACGGCTGATGTTGTTCATGAACACGTTCTCCGTCACCCCTCAGAAGATGAGCGCAGAGCCATCCGTGATCCGCAGAACGATGGGGTACCACCGTTTGACGCGCGTCGCGATCACCATGTCCTGCATGACGCAGTTCCCATTGGGGCTGAGACACGGCTCCACGATCCGGATGCTCTGAAGCCCGTTGAGACGTCGTGATACGCATCGTTCAACGTGTCGATCACCGCCGCGGGGTTCCTGCCGACGCTGATCAGCATCCCGTTCGACAGGAACAATCCCGACGCACAGAACGAGTTCGACTCGAGCAGGAACGGCCACGTCTCGTCCGTGTTGAGGTCGTACAGCATGCCCCACGCGGGGTGCCCGCCGATGCTCACGTAGTTGTGCTCGACCTTGTCGAAGATGATCGCGTGCGTGGGCGACACGACCGTGACCTGCATCGCCGACACGCCCGTCAGGCCCCACTGTGTCAGGCTCCAGCCACCCGCGTTTGCGATCGGCTGCGAGTGTCACGACAAACAGAAGTAAATCACGCATTAGATGGGTAATGTAGTGACATGTTGAGCGCATCATCTTCGACGCGTTCTCTAGAAGAGAATTAATTTGTCGGCGCAAGCTGGATAGATGATGGTGGAGTGAAGCCAATTTGCGCGACGCGTCGGAGTTACATGTACACAAGGACCTACTTACATCGATCGATCATGTGATATTCACACTTGCCAAAGCAACCCCCCGGGTGGAGACGCTGCCACGTCCGTAGTGTCCTATGAGAGGACAAACCCGTCTATATTCATCAACCTTAACCCCATTCAATGTGCCGTAGGTCGGGTCCACATGAGTGACTCACAGTGGGGCATCATCGATCGAATACGTGGCGACTACGTGGCGACTGTGTTTGAAGATGATCTGGGCAGGGATGGAATGGAGGCGGACTAGTAGTAGGAGTCTTTTCACACTTAGAGTCTATACTTAGTGCTGTGTCTCAAAAGCAGTTGTCACTTGGGGCCGCAGTAGCATTCCGGCACCTCAAGCATGGAAATTCATTGATACATATATGGAAACTTCAGTATATTTGCCCAGAAATATATATATTAATTCACTGGATTTCACTGAGTGCTCCATGAGCTATCTTGAAAATTTTTAAGTGTGCGAACAACGGCAATCCAGGCCTTCGAGCACTGAAATTCTCATGATAATTACGTTGAATATGTAGTTCCTATGGCATGGAAACTAAGTGACAAAGCCACTGAAAATTCTACTGGTCCAACCACTTGAATAATTTCATTGGTTTTTTCTAGGAAACCCGGTAAGCCCAAATTTCATTGGTTTGTTTCAATGGGGGCTGTTTCAATGATGTACCCACTGAAAACAGAAACCCCGTGGGTAAACCCACTAGGTTTCAATGGATTCGCTATCCACAGTGGGTGGGGCTTTACACAGATCGTGCGTCTCGAAGGGCTAGCTTATGTGGGTGATAAGTGAGTGTGATTGACTGGTTCTCTAGAGTACACATGATGGCTATTTAACTATTGTGTGTAGTGAGCTTAGGACGGAAGAAGGGTGACTGGCCCAAGTGGGTATGTGTGTGAGGTATGAGCTAGGGGGGTTTGTGGTGCTGGTTACTGCGGTCTGTACATACCCTATCTACCGAATGGGAAAAGACAAGATTCCGCGTGTATGGACTAGTGGCGACTGTTTTCCCAACAGATTCTTCAATGCTAATGGATCTAGCACATGTGTTTTCCGGAGGCCGGGCTGTATACACATCAGACCAACACTTTGGTGTCGGGTCCAACCTCCTACTTCCGGGAAGAGGCAAAGACATGGGGGATGGTTGGGAGACGAAGCGAAGTAGGGAAAGGGGGCATAATGATTATGTGATTATACGCCTGTGAGTTTGTCGTTTTGGATGGAAATAACGGCACTTATAATACGTCACCGTCTTAGGGGACAACACTCAGGTCAATTGGACCATGTCGAAATCAATACCAATCATTTTAAAGGCAATTATCCTGAAAGCTGCGAATTGCGTGCGTGTTACAGTGAAGAGGCCAGCCCTGTATGCTAAACATAGAACTTGCTAAAATTGGGAACGTGCTCAACAGATTAATCCTGTCAACGACGAAATCGAGTGGACAGCGATATTGCCACGCCACAAACTTGGCCCACATCGGAGGCATTTCTTTCAACTAGAGAACGTTGTCGACAAGTATTTTACCCATGTGCGAGTCACAATTACCCCGACGGGGGTATCAAGCGTGTGAGAGTGATGGGGGCGTGAACCTGTGCAGGTCACCACCGACGACGGTGGTGTCAATCAAACCATACGAGAGACCTTCCAACAAGGACGCACCCCGTCGGGGAATACAACGTTTATATCATCGAATACTGCCCCCGGCGTGCAGCCGAGTATACTAGCGCCCCACGAATTGGCGAAGACGTATGCAAGATCACCGATTACAGCTCTCCCACTGACGGCTGAGGCTAAGTCCTAATGGCCTGGACTGACCCAAATGCAGCACCTAAAGGTGTTGTTATCACATCGGCAAACCAAAACACAGCCCACAAATATCACAATCTATCGCAAATCGAGAGGTCCTACCCACCGACAAAGCATGCTCGTACAGGGTTCTCCGTGTATCGATCAACACCAGCGGGGGCCAAGCCCGGGGACGAGTGAGAAGTCAAAATCCTAGAAAGACATCCATGCACCAATCAAGCTTTCATCCCAATCGGTTATTCCGGCATGCGAGAGGATGAGCTCCCTAGCGCCGGGCGAGCATATCTAGCTGTGGTGGCCTTGAACGGACAGGATGACAGGCCAGATCTGCAGACACTTCGAGCCTTTGTAGCAATTGCATCTCAAGGAATTGTTTACAATACAGGGGTGTGGCGCAAGTACAGCACATCTCGTGATTGCTTGCACAAAGTCGAACTCACGACGGTTGTCTAAGACCACCCCATGGTTGGACTGGAGGTATGATATGCGGTTATCAGAACCATACTATCATGCACCTAGTCATAATTGTCCTCGTACATCCGGAGGACCTCAAGCGCTTCCTTTTCCTCTCCCACACACACCTCTCTTACACGATGAGATCTGGGGACAATATTGCATGGAAATGGATGTGGACGACAGTTAAATCCGCTGGTATACCCTGTTTCCATTGAGGCGTCAGGCTTCAGGTCCATTCCTGTCGACGCATCTGTCGCTGGGAGAAACATGAAGCCCCAAATGAGCCGTGCCGCGGTAATATACAGCGCTGACAGAGGCATCAGTCATTGGGTAAATTCTACGATGAGATCAAACTAAGCTGTACGTACAACGTTCTGCAAAGTATGCACCGGGACAGATGCTGTCTGACAGTCGTGAGTTGACCTGTCACCAACTGGCTAACACACGCACCGTCGACCCCATCCAAAAGAGCTATTCCACAATAGTATTGTAAGGCTATATGAAGAAATACCTGCAACATACCTGTGACCTTTCCCCCCCGTCCCGGGATACACTCGACCGTTCAGAAATCGTTCGGGCTGCGCATAGGAATCCTATAAGTAAATATCTTTGTCTTTCCACCAGAAGGACTTGCATCATAGGCGTCGGGGCTTTCATAGGTTCTGGGATTCATGTGGATGGACCATAGATTCCCTAAGCTATAAGGTCTTGTACCTCAATATCCCCGTCATTGGAAGCGAACGTTACCGACTTACATCGTGGATCCTTTGGGAATAAAGTACACCTTTCCCTTGTAAGCGAACATATCATCCTCCGTGCTCGCGTGAGGCGTGCCACCGAGTATCGCGACAGGCCGCCAACGAAGCTATTTCCTGAGAGTTAAAACATATACTAAGAACGCATAAGGCACACACCGTTTCCTTGATGATCGCCTTGAATTTGAAGAGAAACGGTCAGTTCTGCTTAATTTATTTTGACCCAATAGACACCAGCCTGTAGGTATGGTAATTTGGGCTCACCATCCCAGCTCGGAGATCTGGTCTGGCCAATGATCCGATCCATCTCTTCATGTGCTTTCTGCTGTACATCGGGGTGAAGCACCAATGCTAGTATTAAAGACTGCAGGGTTGCAGAGGTTGTGTCTACTCCCGCAGCAAAGACGCTACCAGGCTGCTGGTTGAACTCCTGGTCATCCAGGTCTGCATACTTGCCTCGCTGCTCAAGCAATTGTTTTACGTAACTAGTCCCGCAAGTGAATTCGGGCGGTTTGCGAGGCAAAGGAGAGGAAATACCTAGGGGGCGACCCCTGCCGCAAGTTTAGCCCGAACCTCGTCAACGAGCGACGCAAAATTTTCGCGTCCCGATTGGCGATAATGAAGAGCAAGACGTTTTATCCGATTGATGGAAGCCGGCAAGAAACGAAGAGCAGGGATCGTCTCGTGCCCTAATTAGGATGATGATGATAGTCAAATGATTGATAGCACGGGAAACGACAAACTCCTACATTGTGCACCTGGTACATTGATCTGAGTCAAAAACTCGTTGTTCGTCGTGAGCTTCCGATATGCTGCATCCGTGCGAGTGTCAATAATCCGTCGACCATAAGCAATCGAGACCACAGAGCTTGCAGCATATCTTAGGATGTGTCAATTCGGCTTTACGAGCAGGTTGTGACTGAAGACATGAATTATTACCTAAAAATACTATGATACCAATCATCAGGCTTGCGGATGAGATCTGCCGCAAGAACTTTCCCCTCCATGTCAAATACGGGAAGATATGCTTATAGAGTGAGTGATGGACAGTGAACGTCCTGAGAAAGAAAAAAAAAACACGGATGCGTGCTCACTATCCACACTTTTAGGCATAGTGGCGAGATGCAGTGCCTTTCGATATGAACGCCACCGTTCTCCGTAGGATGCAAAAAGGATTGTACGATCTGAACGTAACATAGAGCTCAGAAAATATATTTCTCAGTTCAACCATTGAAACGAAGAAGGGCACTTTCCGTCAAGAGATCTCCAGCTACGACGAATCTAAATGAGAACTCGTAGGTGAAAACCATTGCTCGGCGATAGAGAAATGCCACCTTGGTCTTGAGCTATATTTAGCTGACCGCTTTTCCAAGAGTTCAACAGCAATCTAGCGTAAGTATTGATCAGTAAGCGTCCAAACCACCAAACGATGGATTCAGTAAATTGTACTTCTGGATCGCCCACAAGTATCATTGGTGAGGATCCGTTCCAGACGGTCAGGATGGGACCATACTGTTCGTTCCACTTCCTGAAAACTATCCAACTCTTCTCTTTCGGAATATCGAGTTTGTGGCCGATGAATGGCAAAGGTGGCCTATTCCCAGGGGTTGGGGGCAAATTCCTAGGTCGCATGACTTCGTGTAACACGATAAACGTGACCAGAGTTACAGTAAGGGTACAAATGCATTGAATAGCCCATTTGACGACAAACGTGTACAAGAACATGACTGCTCAGAAGTACCAGGGCGTCAAAATGATATTTAACAAGTTAAAAGACTGGCCAGTGAGAATTGGGAGTCGTACGATATGCATGATGTCCCAGAAGCGATTGAAATCGGACGCCCTGGGTAAACGTTAGGGCTACTTGCAGCTCTGTAGTTCAGTAACGTGTACGCAGCATGGTTGTCTATTTGCTTATATGTACATCAAGATTGTCTAAGCAATCCGCGTCGGCATCGACACCAGTCGCTTTCCTCATCTCCAAATCGCTTTACTTATTACCATACCACAGGGTGTTTTAGGTGGTGTGTAAGTCTGTATTTGAACTATTCCGTGCTGAACTGAAATGCTTAGCAAGCCAGCTCCACTGAGCTCAGGGCAAGTTCTCTTACTTCATGCACACATGAAAGGATATGCACCCTCTTTCTGCTTCCATGGACTATGTTAACCGTCAATTCGTCCACCGACGCACACTGCTCAATCGCGCCTTGAAGTCCAAGGCATCCCGCCTTGGGGTTCTCACTGGCAGTGCATCCATTACAGTTCTCCTAGTGATAGCCTTGTTAACACTGTCTCCCAACCGATATCGCTCTATATCACTCGAGAAAGATGTCGACATTCCTGCATACCGTTCACCGGAGCCAAAGTCTTACGATGAACCCTACCCGCCGAATTGGCGATATCGTGAAAATGCAGTCAAGGATGCCTTTCTTCACGCTTACCAGGCATACGAATATAATGCATTTCCTGCGGACGAGTTGTGGCCGCTTTCCCACGTACCGCGACAGAAGTCAGCGTCGAACCCTGTGGAAGATTTTGCTGATTCTCATATTTGAACCAGTTTTAACGGATGGGGAGTCTCAGTTGTTGACGCTATGGATACGATGCTCCTAATGGGTCTCAAGTTCGAATTTGAGCGTGCTATTGAACACGTTGCTACAATGACCTTCGATCTGCCTGAGGTTTCGTTCATCTTCGCTTACTCAAGGTTCAATATTTGACACAATGGTAACCAATAGGGACAGTTTGCGCACTTTTTCGAGACGACGATTCGATATCTAGGGGGTCTCTTGTCTGCTTTTGCATTGTCGAATGAGCCGATCCTTCTCAAGAAAGCCGAGGAACTTGGTTATAAGTTACTTGCTGTCTTCGACACACCAAGTGGTCTTCCTACCTTCGCTATCAATACCAAGAGGTGGGCATGGCACACATGCTGAGGTGACATTTAGTTAATCTTGTCGCGTATTTCCAGCGGTAAAAAAAGCGGAGGCGTCGGGAAGCCTCGTGTTCTTCTCGCAGAAATAGCTTCGTGCCAGTTAGAATATAGGTATCTTGCCCATTTGACGGGCAAGGCCGAATATTATCATGCAGTCGAGCGGATCAATGCTCTGCTACAGATGAACCAGAATCTGCGAAATGATTCGTTATGGAGCACATATTGGGAAACCGAAAATGGGACTCAAATAAATAGTACGTGCCACGTATTCTTTAGCCATGCGTCTGACATTGGCCCTAGACCACATCTCTGTTGGGGCCTGGGCTGACAGTGCCGTGCGTATATCCATGATACTCCTCAACTTTGAGTTGACGCCTTTGACAGTACGAATATGTGCTTAAACAGTACCTACAGACCTCAAAATCGGAAGATCGTTTTAAACGAATGTGTGAGTCGAGAGCAGACGCGCGAATCTCTTGCATGACTCTTCGGTCACAGATCTGCGTGCCACCCGAGGTATTCTAGAAACACTGCTCTACCTTTCCCCAACACGACAGTTGCTGTATGTTACTGACACCTTGGGAGATATTAAAATAGCTCAAAACAAATGTATTTTAATATATATTTTTTCAAATTTTTTTTTTGAAAATAGACATCAGTAAGTTTCCTCTAAAATTAATCACAATAGATTCTGCTTTAAATGTGGTTTGTTTTGTTATTTTATTTTGTATACTGTATATGTCAAAAATAGATATTAATAAATTTCCCTGAGTTTGCTAAAAGTTAATGATAAGTAACAGTCTCTTCTTGCAAATATATGTCTATTCTCCAACATTCACTATAAACCCTCTGTTATTTATTTATTTTCTCCTGCCCTTACAATAATTTCACTTTGAGGCCCTTGGGTATGCTACACTCAGGGGACATGCTACACACAGGGGATATGCTACGCATGGGGACACACTATGCATGCCTTGGGGACATGCTACATGTGGGGACACACTACAAACAAAGGACATGTGATGCATGCTATACTTGGGCAACACACTATGCATGGGGGACATGCTACGCTTTGGGAACACATGCTATTTGGGGGACACACTACACTTGGAGGATGCATGTTATTCAGAGGGCCACTGTAAGGGCAACCCTGGCTAGTTGTGGAGATCACACTACCACACAACTGACAAGGGGAAATCCAAAGTATGTATAAATGAACAGAGCATACAAGAGAGGGGATTCTCACCTGACAAGGGGAAATCCAAAGAGAAAAGTCTAAGGACCCCCAATGTCAGCGAGCCCGTATTATACTACGCTGCGCAGCCAGGGACAACACTTGGCACCCGCCATCAACCCTGCACCTCCCTGACCTCCCCGACCCTTTATCGACCCTTGATGCCACCTATTACGCAGGTCGCTTGATTTCCGACACTGTTCCGAGAGTGGAAGTCGGAAATTGGAGTGGAACTGGCGAGGCGAACAGAACTGGTGGAAGTTCTCCTCGAAGCGGAATCATTTCCGAAAGCGGAGGCGGAGATGGAATCGGAACCAGAAGCGGAGTCGGAAATGGAGTCGGAACTGGGAATGGAAAACAGGGTGTCCCCTGACATCACCCCCCCTCTAGCGTGCTGCGTCCTCGAAGCACGGGACACAAGGGATTGAAATGCCAGCAAGCAGATTCGGCGAGGGGCACCTGGATGTGTCCTATAGAACTCCCGGAGTTTGTCAGGAGCGGAAACATCTTGCTCCGGGACCCACGAATTCTCCTTGTACCCATACCCTTCCCATTTCACGAGGAATTGGAGTCGTCCTCGCACAAACCGGCTGTCCAGGATCCGTTCCACCACGTAGTGCTCTTCCCCATCTACAATTTCCGGCGGAGGTGGCGGATGAGCCTTCCGACCTGGAATTGGGTCCTCAATAATAGGGAGCAACTTCACCACGTTGAAGACGGGGTGGAGGCGGGACATGGACATTGGAAATCGGAGGCGGTATGCATTCTGTCCAACCCTCCGCGTCACTGTGAAGGGCCCAAGGTAGCGGTGGGCAAGCTTCTGCGAAGGGCGTGTGGTGCAGATGTCACTTGCATCTAGATACACCTTGTCTCCAATTTGGTACTCCGGGGCAGGAACCCGGCGTTGGTTGTAGTACCTTGCCATGTCATCCTTGGCCTTTGCAAGGGCCGACTTGGCTTCCGAAAGGGTGGAGTTCATGCGGTCTCAGAACTCATTGACCGTCTCGAGTCAGGACTCAGCTTGGTGTGGTTCGAAGCCCATCCGCGGGTGTCGTCCAGAGTCAAGCATGAAGGGAGTCTGTTGCGTGGCGGAGTGGACATGGTTGTTGTATTGGAATTCCGCCAGTGGAAGTAACTCATCCCAGTCATCCTGCCTCTCGTTGACAAAGAGGCGGAGATATTGCTCCAACTCCTGATTGACCCATTCCGTCTGTCCGTCACCCTGCGGGTGGTACGCTGTGGTGGTAGCCAGCTTTATGCCAAGCAGGCGGTAGAGCTCCCGAGTCAGTTCCGCGACAAACTGCGGACCTCGGTCGGAAACAACTTGCTTCGGGAGCCCATGCAACTTCCAGACATGTGCAAGGAACAGGCGGGCCGCTCCGAGGGCTGTGATCGTCGTGTGCGTCGGAATGAAGTGGGACACCTTGCTTACCGAATCCACGACGTTCATGATTGCGTCATAGCCATGAGACTCCGGGAGTTCAACGATGAAGTCGACGCTGATGGTGTCCCAGCGGGATTTGGGAATCAGGAGCGGAACAAGTTCTCCGACAGGTGGATGTCATTGCGCTTTGGTTCGGAGACAAAGGTCACATGTCTTCACGTACTTTCCAATGTAGCGGGACATCTGAGGCCACCAGTAATTCCGAGCCACTAACTCCAGTGTCTTCCACCTGCCCGCATGCCCAGCGACTCGTGTGTCATGGTGCTGGGACACGATGCGGCGGCGGAGGTCCGCCCCACCTGGGACGTAAACCTTGCCTCTGAAGTGGAGCAGCCCGTCCCGTTCCGACCATTCCGCTGCCTGTACCAACCGTGAGTGCCCTTTCCAAAGTTCCTCCACTGCCTTCACCACCGACTCCTCCTTCTCTCCATTCCGGTACTGCCTCCGGATATCCCGGAGCATTTCCGCTTCCGCTCCAACTGCAGTCACTCCTTCTAGGGCGCGGATTGCAAAGAGACTTGGGCGGAGCAGTGTCATATCCACGTTGTCTCCACTTCTGCTTTCATGATCCGCGCGGCGGGATAGGGCATCGGGCTTGCCCATGGTGCGGCCGGGGCGGTGGTGGAGCATGAAGTCAAACCTGTAAGGGCAACCCTGGCTAGTCGTGGAGATCACACTACCACACAACTGACAAGGGGAAATCCAAAGTATGTATAAATGAACGGAGTATACAAGAGAGGGGATTCTCACCTGACAAGGGGAAATCCAAAGAGAAAAGTCTAAGGACCCCCAATGTCAGCGAGCCCGTATTATACTACGCTGCGCAGCCAGGGACAACACTTGGCACCCGCCATCAACCCTGCATCCCCCTGACCCTTGATCGACCCTTGATGCCACCTATTATGCGAGTCGCTTGATTTCCGACACTGTTCCGGGGGTGGAAGTCGGAAATTGGAGTGGAACTGGCAAGGCGAACGGAACTGGTGGAAGTTCTCCCAGAAGCGGAATCATTTCCGAAAGCGGAGGCGGAGATGGAATCGGAACCGGAAGCGGAGTCGGAAATGCAGTCGGAACTGGGTGTGGTGTCGGAACTGGAAATGGAAAACAGGGTGTCCCCTGACAAAACCGGGATAGGTGTAGGGACCACCATGCTTGTCGTCGGTTCAACTTCTTAGATGTGCGGAAATATTCGAGGTTCTTGTGGTCTGTCCAGATATCAAATGGGCATAGAGCCCCCTCGAGGGAGTGTTGCCACTCCTCCAGCGCTCGGATGATTGCCAGCATCTCCTTGTCATGGATCTCATAGTTCCGCTCGACCGGACTGAGGCTCTTAGAGAAGAAGGCAATTGGATGCCACCCCCCACCATCTTCCGATGACTGTTGTGAAAAAACCGCTCCGGTAGCCGTGTTGGAAGAATCCGCCTCCACTCGATAAGGGCGAGAGTCGTCGGGAAAGATCAGGACCGGGGCGGAAGTGATCAGCTCCTTGAGTTTGTCGAAGGAGGCCTGTTCCGGCTCTCCCCACCGCCATCCAACCTCCTTCTTGGTGAGGTCGAAGAGGGCACAGGCGTGGCAGGAGAAGTCCTTGATGAACCGCCGGTAGAAATTGACAAACCCAATGAAGGACTGGACCTCCTTCTTGTTCCACGGCACGGGCCAATCCGATACACCGGAAACTTTGACGGGGTCCATTTCCACCTTTCCTTCCGACACAATCACCCCAAGATACTCTATCCGCGTCCGCTCAAATTCGCACTTTTCCGGCTTGAGACACAGGTTGTACTCCCGGAGCCGTTCCAGCACTCTCTGCACGACTTCCCGATGTTCGGACATTGTTTTTGTGAAGATGAGGATGTCATCGAGGTAGACGCAGACAACCCCTTCTGCTATCATGTCACGGAAAATGTCGTTCATCATCGTCTGGAACGTGGCAGGACTGTTGGTGAGGCCAAAGAACATGACCTGTGGCTCAAAGAGCCCTCGGTTGGTGCGGAATGCGGCCTTCCACTCGTCTCCCTCCCGGATCCGGACATTATTGAAGCCCCAGCGGACATCCAGCTTAGTGAAGTACCTCGCTCCGCGGAGTTGTGTGATCAGTTCGGAAATGAGTGGAATGGGGTACCGGTTCTTGATTGTGATCGCATTCAAGGCCCGGTAATCCTGCACAAGTCTGAGCGAGCCGTCCTTCTTCTTGATGAAGAACACCGGAGATGCCATGGGTGACTTGGAGGGGTGGATCCTCCCTGTACGGAGGTTTTCCGCAAGGAATGCATTGAGCTCTACCTGCTCCTTGGGTGACAGCGGGTAGACTTTGCAGTTGGTGGGCTTTGACCCAGGCTCCAACTCGATGGCATGGTCCCACAGCTTCCGCGGAGGCAGGGCATCAAACGACTCCTTGGAAAAGATGTCCTCGAACTCCCACAGGTACTCCGGAATTCCCGCCTCCACTCTGTCATGCCTCTTAGAGGCTTCAGCAAGGCGCTGCGAAATATTTCCGGTGGCGCGGATGTGTTCCGCTTCCGGCGGAAGGTTTACGTACAGCAACCGCTCCCCTTCCGCCAGAGTGTCTTCCGGGCCGAGTCGGATGACGTCAGAATCGGAATCGGAATCGGAAGTGGGATCCGGGTCAAATTCCGCTTCCGAGTCTTCTTCTGCAAGCAGTGGATGGGGGCCAGAACGACATGTCTGTATGAGCCTTTCGGTCTTCCGCTGTTCCTGGCGCTCCTTCCACACTTCTGACCGGCACATGTGACACTTGGCTGGACATCGACTCATCAGTACCTTCCGAGTCTGCCAATTGATCTCCGGGTTGTGCTCTTGAAGCCAGGTAAACCCGAGGATGATGCCTTGCTTCCCCAGGCTGGTGACTGCAAAGGAAGTGCGTTCCGAGTGTCCATCGTAGCGGAGAATCGTGTCTACTATCTCCATGATGGACCCTCCCTCATTGGGGCTTCCATCCACATTGAACACCGGGATTGCACGTTGCAACTTCCGCGTGGTCAGTCGGTTCCGTTCCACATAGTCCCGGTCTATAAATTGACCAGTGGCCCCGCAATCGACAAGGGCGGGTCCGGATTTGACTTCCGCCGTATCTGTCGTCTGGATCTCCACCTTAATGACTAGTGACTTGGGGCCAGGGGTGGCAACAACAACATAGCGCTTCGGAAGGCATCTCTCCCAAGGGCGGATGCGGGATAGGTGGGGTGTCGGATTTGGCTTTTGTGTGACTTTATCCGGTGGGTCTGTACGAAGTGAGGGGAGTGGGGGCTTTTCATTCTCTACTTCAAGACAGGCAAACCGGTTATGTACAGGCAGCAGGGGCACACATCTCACCCGCTGCGCGTCACAAAATCCGACGCATCTTCCGCTTCCGATGCACCATGTTCCGCATTTTTGGAAATTCCTTCCGCAGTGGGCACTCCACTTATGTCCACAAGTGCAAGGAACTCTGGAAGGAGGTCGAGTTTCTCCTCTGTGGTCATAAGCCGGATGTCAAATGCTTGGGGGCACTCGCGAGCATAGTGGCCTGGTTGTTGACATCAGAAGCAGGTGATAGTTCCGTGGCATTTTCCGCGCATGCGGTCAACATCCATCGGGGCAGGGCCACTCTTCGAGGGAGGAGGGCTAGGGTTCCTAATAGGAGCAGGCGGAACAAGCGTCGGAAATACTTTCCATGTGGGAATGAATGCACTTCCGGGTTTTGGCACAGGTGGAGTAGGATGAGCGGAACTGCGTGTCATGTTCCGGTTTGTCTCCACGAAGGCCTCATTTGCTTCCCTGTTCCGGGACACCCTCTGTGCAGCTTGGTACCACCCTTCCGGGTCATCAAAATCCGGAGCTCCATCCCCAAGCAGTGCGACTTGGTTCTGGAGTGTCAGATCGAGTCCTCGTCGGAATTTGATGATGATCATCTTGTCGTCGTCATACTCCGCAAGGTCGATGAGCTCCTGGAAGCGATCGATGTAGTCATCGACCGGATCCTTGGCCTGGTACCAGCTTGTCCCCTCAAGCTTCGTAAGGGCTGTGAGCTGCTCGTTTTTTGGGCAGAACTGGTCGGAAAATGTTTTCTCAAAGGCGTCCCAGTCCCGGAAGTAGTTCCCCTTGCCCTTCGCTTCATGTCGGATCACCTTGTTTGCAAAACGGGCTGCGCGGTCCGACTTGAAAAAGGACAATGCCCAGTGGATCTGAGCCTGGTTGTTCGGAAAGAGGTCTCCGACAATTGCAAAGTAGATGCTGCATGTGTTGAAGAATGCGCATCCCTTTTCCCGATCTCCGTCAAAGTCCGCCGGAGTTGCGGGTTTGACCTTTGCTAACTTCGCGGACGTCCTCTTTTCCGCCAGTTCCGCTTTTCCGAAATATGGATCATCCAGCATTTCATTTCCACCACTTTGTGGAATATCTAACTTAGCCAAAATCGCTTGTAAGGCTGTTTCAATCGCGTCGGTCTTCATCCGGTTCCGCCTCAATTCCTCCTCCATATTCCGAAGACGATCGTCCAGCTCCATGTCGGAAGGAGAAATGTGGGACGGGATTTCCGGGGTTGGGAGCTCGACGTAAGAAGAAGGGCTGTCGTACGCCGTGTGTGCGGAAGAGGTCGTGATCTCCGAGTGGCTGTCTCCGATTCCGAACGCACCTATGGCGAATGCAACGCGCAGTACGACCGCTGGTCCTCTAGGGGAGAGACTTTTCTGCTGTAAGGGCAACCCTGGTTGGTTGTGGAGATCACACTACCACACAACTGACAAGGGGAAATCCAAAGTATGTATAAACAAACAGAGCATACAAGGGAGGGGATTCTCACCTGACAAGGGGAAATCCAAAGAGAAAAGTCTAAGGACCCCCAATGTCAGCAAGCCCATATTATACTACGCTGCGCAGCCAGGGACAACACTTGGCACCCGCCATCAACCCTGCACCTCCCTGACCTCCCCAACCCTTGATCGACCCTTGATGCCACCTATTACGCGGGTCGCTTGATTTCTGACACTGTTCCGAGAGTGGAAGTCGGAAATTGGAGTGGAACTGGCGAGGCGAACAGAACTGGTGGAAGTTCTCCTCGAAGCGGAATCATTTCCGAAAGCGGAGGCGGAGATGGAATCGGAACCGGAAGCGGAGTCGGAAATGGAGTCGGAACTGGGAATGGAAAACAGGGTGTCCCCTGACAGCCACGCTACGCACAGGGGACAAGCTATACTCGGGGGACAGGCTGCAAACAAGAGACACATTACAAACAAGGGACACACTATGCACACTATACTTGGGGACACACTATGTGTGGGGATGTGTGAGGACACGGGATGTATGAGGATATGATATATGTGAGGACAGATGAAGTGTGATGACATGCTACAGGTGAGGGCATGCTACAGGTGAGGACATGCTTTGTGTGAGGTAGGGGACATCCAGACATGGGAGAAATGTGTAGAGTCATTACCTGTTACATATTGGGAATCCCGGAGGTTGGATCTAAAAGGACAGTGGCTTCAACTTATATGTTGTGCCCCCAACTATTGTCCTAAGTATTTCAGAGATTGGAGATTGGAACTCTGAAGAGGTCAAGTATTGTAGCTGAAGGAGGTAAGGGTTCAAGAATCAAGTTAAGTTGGATATCAGAAATCAAGTTGGAAGATGGAGGTCAGAGAGACAGAGGCCTTGCAAGTACTTGGTGTGATATGACCAGGAAACAGTGCAAAGGGAGTCACGTATCGAAGTTGATTCTCTGATTGCAGAACAGAGGCATACATGACTGGGTTTTATACAAAGAGCTGAGACAACATGTCAGAAGGTAGAGGTAAGCAATTCCAGTGTGAGCCAAAGTAACTAGGATAAATGGAGTAAGTAACTAATGTGGAACAAGAGGAATTACAAGGGGGTGCAGGGATAGGCAAAAGAACAAAGGGGACATGGGTCTAATTAATAGTGGAACAAATGGAACTCCTGGTGCTCCAGACTTGCTGTGCTGAGGGTCGAGTATGGAAGGCCGGTGAATAGAGTCATAAGGGGAAGTATGTGAAGAACAAGGGGCTCACAAGGTTGAAGTGCGGACATTGTGGAATAGAGTCAGAGGAGGTGCAGGGGTACCGGAGTTGGTCGAGCATGGTCATAACATTACCTACCTTGATGTGTTATTATGCACCTGAGTTTGGAGGAAGAAGTGATAAAGCTCTTCCTTCGAACTCAGACAGTTACTAAGTGACTGCATCACGTGATGCAATGCAAGCTACATTTCTCGGCAATAATGAGTATTTGTTTGGGACCTAAGTTGAGTCTCCGACAGTTCAGACCGCCAGCGCGCGGTTTTAATCAGTAATACACGATTCACCGGGCCTGGGGATGCCCGGCATCACTGGCCGCTGACTTTTGGCAGTCCACGCTGGCAATTACCATTTGCAGCACTCGCACCCACTCGCACCCACCCTCGATCGGGACCGCATGCTGCTGCACGTTGTCAACGTGTGGCACCGTGGTTCAACATGTCCCATCGGACGTCGCTCGCACCCAGCGCCAAGTGGCGGCCCTTGGTGCACCGTTCACCCAATGCATTTGGCCTTACTGATGCATTTGACCTTACGGATGCATTTGAATTACACCCCCGCGCGAAGTGTGGGCAGCAGCTTTGCGCTCCTGTGCAAGTCGCTGCTTTTCCTGCAGCTCCTTCATCCGCTCCGCCGCTTCACACTCAGCCTGCGCGAGCTCCGTGTCGACCTCATCAACCTCATCGACCTCGCCGATGGGTAATTCATGTGTCTCTGGCATGATCCATGATTTTGATGATGATGGGAGAAGACAAGAAGCAGAACGCGAAACAAAGCTCATGTAACTACCCCAACCCGGTGATCTCCAGGATCTCACTTATGGCCTCATGGGTTTGGCCATAAGGGGGAGGTACTGTTACGACCCGTTCCCGAATCCGGACTGAAGCTCGGCTTCGGCTCTCGTTCAGGAACCTCGTATATCTCGGCTTCCTTTGGGTTTACCTTCACACTTCCCATCACCCTGATTCCCTTATTAGTTAGTTCCCCGTTTGCCTGACCCTTGTTTCCCCTGACCGTTGATCTGATCATGTTCTCTTCGTGACTGTTACGTATCGAGATTTCCACAAGTCAGAACTGGAAAAGACAGCGGCTTCAACTTACGTGTTGCGCCCCTAACAAACTATCATCCTAGGTATTTCAGAAATGCAGGTCGGAAATCGGAAAGTACTGAACTGAAGGTGAGTCGGAACTTGAGTCGGAAAACGGAAGGCGGAGAGACGGAGGTCTTGCTAGACTCACTGTGCTAAGAACAGGAGATGGAGCGAAGGAAATCAAATATTGAAGGCGATTATCTGATTGCAGAATAGCAGACATACATGAGATGTTTTTATACAAAGAGCTGAGACAACATGTAATGAGGTAGTGCTAAGCAAATTCCGGAGGGAGCGGAAGTCGGGTGGACATACGTGGGAACTAACTAATTGAGAACAAGGGGACTACAAGGGGGGTTCAGGGTAAGGTAAAACAATGTCAAAGGACAAGGGGTCGGAAAACATATCTGACAACGAACTACAAGCAGGACCGGACATATGGTCTTGATGAACGATTAAGTGGGTCCAGAGTGTCCGAGTAATAGAGTCGAAGGAACAAGGGAGTAGAACAAGGGGCGGGATATCAGAACTATCGGGGGCTCAGAAAGTGTGCGGAACTGAGGGTCGGAGATTGGAAATGCACGGTCGTAACAACGACCCTGCATGCTACTTTACTATATAGACCTCCAGTCCATGTACAGTAGCTCCTCAGTTCAGATATCAAATTAGCTTATCGTACTTGAGACCCTCTGCTCGATATCAATACCCATATCTCAGCTTATAGCCGAGACCGCTCCCGAAATTAGGGCGGAACATAGAGTGGGTGCAACCCAAGGGGTTGAAGCCAAGCCCTCTGACACGAGACCCGAGTTCGTCCTGGTATAGCCAAACTGCAGTACAAACTCAACCTTAACAAGCAACGACGGAGAGTGTGGAGCTCGAAGATGCACACTGGCAGCGAAAAAAGGCCACAGCCACGCGCCGCCACACGTGGGCCCTCGAGCTACTAGTAAAGAACACCAAGGAAGTGGTGGCCCAAAGCCACGCCACTCAGCAGCCCGATGAGCAGCTCACACGCGCCGTGCAGGATGCACGACAAGCACGCACAGCCTACAACAGCAGGCTGCGGATCCACAACGCGGGGCTGACAGGGGACACCAGGCACAAAACACCCCCGGATCCAAGAGCACAAAATGCTCCCGATCCTGAGCTCGACCCGGGCCCGGGGCCCGTCAGGGCATACAATGGCCTGCCCCGTAGTGCTAGGTACTCACCGAGTAGATAGCAATCTTATCACTTTTCCCTTCGAACTCAGTCCTGCGCGTGACACCTGTTTCCAGTGGCGCGATGCCTCTATGTCGCGCACCGGATCAGCACCGCTCTCCCAGCACCGTTGCTGCGGGAACCGACTACATACTGCTCGAGTTCCTGGGGAGGTGACAGCTTAGAGCGCAAGCGAATAAAGTGACGCCGGCGCCAAGCGACGAGAAAACTTATTCGAAGCCTTGCTGGACACTGCAGCAACACCGGGCATTTATTGCCAGTACATTACGCACCGAAAAATCAGTGCCCAAATTGCTGATAATAGCTACCAAGAGAGCCGATCATCTTTTTGGGGTGTTCCGCTCGATTAACTGCACACCGGAACCTAGTAGTGATTAATGTCCAATTCAGCAACCTAGACCCGCCGAGAATTCCAACGTGCGCCTTGCGATAATCTCTGCAGGTCTCTCAGTACACCACATATGCAGGCAGAGCCGTTCGTCGTAAGCAGCTCATTATTCGGAGAAACTTGCCTTTGAGCTGCTTCTTTACAGCCATCGAATGCTTTCTCGTCGCTCATCATCGGCGGCGTTATCAAAATCAACGGCGTCCAAGTTCCGTTGACGCTATCTAAAACCATCTCAAAGCCTGGAAAACCACTTCTAACCAGGGTAGAAGCCAATGCCACTGTCGGCGGTCTACCACCTGTTCGTCCGCCCTCCAAACTCCCGCCTCCAGGTAACCTCTGTCTCCAAGTTTCACTAGAACCAGAACGACTCGGCTATGGCAGAGTCGGTTCGGTGTACCCTCTTGGGATTGATGACACCAATCAGTACGCTCTTCCGTCCCTTGTAATAAAAGTCGCTGCTCGGCGCCGTTCTGACGACCTGGCTCGTGAGGCCTGGTTTTACGAAGAGATGGAGGATATTCAGGGAGTAGCCATCGCACGCTGCTATGGATTCTTTACTGCTGAAATCGAGCAGAATAGCGAGGTATTGGATTGGGCAGAGTCCGATGCTGATTACGACGAGGAGGAGGTAGACGTTCGGGGCGAAGACAGCCCAAGTGAGGATGACGACGACTTGGCCGAACCATGGAACCCCTATGCATTGACAGATCACTCCCCTGATGGTCTGGTGATAGAAGCCACCTCAGGCTGGGACATTTTATTCAAGCGCAATGAGGAATATGAGAAGAGGGAGAAGTTAAGACAAGAACGTCGAGATAAACGAGACCAAATCATCAGATCAACTCGTGCCGAGCTGGCGTCAGTGCGCAATGGCAGCGACAAGACCTCGCTTTCAGTCCTGGTGTTAGAAAGACTCGGGGATGTGATACCCATAGGTGTTCCGTTGGAAGCACTCAAGTTCGTCTGGCCAGGTCTCCTATGCATGCTTCATGCTTCTGAACTTCCTATTCATGCAGGCCCGATGTTCATGAAATATACAGTGACATGGGTCGATTCGGTATCAAACACATGGACATCCGATGGAGAAATATCCTGGCGGCACCTGCGACAGACCAGAGTATTATCTGCCCTTATCACGGACACAAGCATCAATGGCATGTGGTTGACTTCGATCTCTCGAGAAAGTCAAACTTTTCACATTCTCGTATCGAATCCTCTGCGGACGGATGGCTTCGGACCATACTGGATGGATTGGAAGAAGGATACGTTGTCGAGCCTTGGGACTAGATGCGTTCTTTGTCTCTCAACGCGAAATGCATCAGAAAGATTTTATTCACTTTTCACGCGAACTCGATCATTCGCGGGCAACTCGGTATATTCATCGTAGATCAAACTCGCCTTTAGGATGTCACAAGAGTCGAAATGTGCATGTGCCGCCTGCCAGATCGTGATGTTACAGCATCCCGACCTTTATCCGATCGAGCTACTGGCCCTCCGGCTGTATGCAACCTTTAAAGATGGAACGAGTTGTCTGAGGTTACCTAATTATATCGTGCGTGGTGGCAGATGAGACCGCCCATACAATATTGTCGTGCTGCAGAGCTCCATATCCATCAGGTACACACTGAGGATATATTTTCCATTCCCTTCACGACCGCTCTCATCTATTGTCGCTGATCTCATACGACCCCGAAAAGTCTCCAGTACATATCCACTACTAGTATTTATTAACATGCGGTACAATTCATAACATTCTCATACGAGCCCTGTGCCTTCGATGCAACTTCTAATTGGAATGAGTAAGGAGTAAAAACGACCCACAAATCTACCTTCGACCGAAAATTGAAGAAACAAATGCTCTAACACGTCACACATACACCACTTTAGTGCCGCTCCCGCCGCCGCTAACCCGGCCCCCGCTAGAAATAATCCGCCCCTCGCTCGTAACGACACGAGCCCCGCTCCCGCCGGGGACCACGGTCCAACCCCCGCCGCTCCCCCCGGTTGAGTTGCGGCGAGTCCGCGACGTGCGCGTTGAGGCTGAGGACGACGCACTAAAAGGAGATGACGCGTTAGTTCCTGATAAACGCCTGAGACAAAAGAAGAGTGGAAGCAAGACGAAGAAGACAGGAAAAAAGGAACGAAGATGCGTTCTTCGCAAGGGGAGCAGCTACCAAACTCCCACGCCACGAAGTCAATGATCATGATCATGACAAGACTATTTCGGCGCCTAGTGCCCCCCTTAAAAAAAAGGCCAAAATTGGTGATGGATCCGCGGTTCCTTAACTAGAAGAAAAATAGGATAAAGAAGATAACACCCCTAGACGACTGTCAAAATGACGTGGACCTGACGAAGAGGGGCGTAGAGCACGCATGCTGGGTCACAGCATTGGACGTGGCAGAGAAAGGAGAGAAAAACGAAGGAGAATATGCAGCGAAAAACAACGAAGAATAAACGGCGCATTTGGAAAAGAAAATAGCAAGAATTGAAAGAACGATAGATGATCCAACCCACCTAGAGCGCTTATCACCCCACTCGACTCCAAACAATCTCTTGAATAGCGGCTTCTCCTTGGTAGAAGAAGCATAGCGCGATGAGGAGCTGGTGGCGTAACTTGAAGACGGGGAAGCAGGGGTGACATATGCCGGGCGGGCGGGCGTTGGGTGCTGGAATAATTAAGGTTATTCACCATGTACGAAAAATCGACGGGTGCAAGCAAGACGCACCAGAATCTCAACCCGCTGCCCCTTCGGAGGGATGATCATATAGCCACCCGTCCGCCCGTCCGCGTCCGACGTACGTGCGATAATGGGCTCCTGGCTAGGCGCGTAGTACCTGACTGGAGTCAATGGCCTGCCATACGAGTGGTGCGCGCTGGTGGAGTGGTGTGACGGAGGGTGAGACGTCGAGCTGGAGCGGGTGTGGGAGCGGGAGCTGGAGTGGTGGGAGGTGGTGGGAGGGCCGCTGATGCTGTGGGAGCGGGAGCGAGAGGCGGAGTAAGAGTGCGAAGCCGGGCGGGAGGGGGAGGGGGAGTAAGAGTGCGAAGCCGGGCGGGAGGGAGAGGGGGAGTAAGAGTAAGAGGCCGGGCGGGAGGAGCGGCCGGTGTAGCGGCTCGCATTGGGGTTGGAGACGCTGCTTTCTGGGTATATCGTGGGTGGGGGATATGCGGATGCTGCCCGGGATGGGGGCGGAGGTGGACTGCCGGGGGTGGTACGGGAAACCCAGTGAGCAGTGCGGCGCGAGGACATGCTGGAATATAGGAAGAGATGGATGTGTTACCAGCGAGCACGGAGGTGGAGGCGAAAATGCTAGGACGGGGCTGGAGTATGAAGCGATAAAATAAACAGAGTGGGTGGAGTGCGCAGCGAAGAGAAGGAAAGCAACGAACAGGCAATGGTTAAATAGTGAACCGAAGGGGATCAACAACACGCTTCACCGGAAACGAGGTCATCAAATCAATACAGTAACCAGCGACAAAAAGCAGTGGCGCAATACCAGGCCCGGACTCAGAGGTCCACGATGCGGATAATAAGCAGAGAATGCAATAAGCTTTAGCGGTTCAGTGGACGAGCAGTAAACGCAATGTGGTCATATTACCTTCCAGAGTTAACAGCGAACAAAGGGAGGACAGCTTTATGTAATAGGCTCCCTGCTCGGAAACGGCTGTTGCCTGTGGCAGGGGCGCAACGCATGTCGCACAGCGCCCCGATGGCCGATACACGGTGCCGTAAGTATTTTAGCACAGAGCACGTCACTGCTCAACCACATCTATCGCAATTTGACTCGACATATCCATCGCCCGTACTGATTCTAGGTATGCATGTCGGACAGGAGAGGGCAATCGCATAGGGAAGCTCTGCGGTGGACACGTAGAAGCCTTCTCCCGTCGACTTCCGTCTCATCTGGCTTCGTTTCGGCACTGCGTCGTGTTTCCATATTACCTCCCAATCGGCAGAAGCATCGATACAATATGGCTTCTGTATCCAGAACGAGCGATGCGGGTTCGTAGCATGCTGAAACTGGCAGTTGCGTCGAGCCAACCGCCTCGATACCATACGCATAGCCCTCAACCATGGATGCTTCCGGCTTCAACGCTTATACTACCGCAGGACGGACTCGGAACGCTGATACTACGGCCAGGACGGACTCGGAGTAGGTCGCGGGGCTATGACGCTTTGCCTTCTATTCTCATGGTCGACGTCATTCATTCTCCTCCTTGCTCCTTCCGTCAAACTGACAGCCCCACAAATCGACCTGCTGCTTGGACAGATGATAGACAACCCAGTACCATGCACTACGCCCTCGCCGTCGAGATTGTCAGCCGCGGGTCGTGCCCTAGGAAGCAGGGTTCCGAGCTGTGGGGCCGCGGACGTCTGGATTAGTCTGCTCGGAGAATCACAGCTTCCCTGTTTGCATGGTACCTGGGGCATATGACGCAGTTCAAGCGACAGTTTACTATCGTCAGGCGTGACTTTCGACATTTTTCTTCAGCAACGTCAGCACTAGACTGCTCGGAGAATCCCAGCTTTCCTGTTTGCGTGGTACCTGGGGAATATGACGCAGATCAAGTGACAGTTTACTCTCGTCAGGCGTGACTTTTGACATAATTCCTCAGCCACCCTTGACCAACACTGCACAGCCAAGTTGCAAAAAGAATTCTCACACGATACTATCAGTCATACGTCCACGCAGCATCACGGATGACGGTTTTACCAGCAACGCAAGCCGAAGGGAGATTCTTCGGGGTGGCCTGGAACATTCGATTTGCCGCTGTGACTCGCAATGCTGTTGTAGGGTCTACTGGACATGATGTGCCTCTGGCGGTATTGCTGGTGGTCTGCGGCACGTCGTCCGAGCTCTGACAGCTAGCGCCTCCAATGATATTGGACGCAAGGCACGTAATCGCTTCCGTGTGGCGAAATCTGCACTTTGACACGCTCTTGCAACGGATATGATGCGTGCGTAGGCAATGCTGTACCGACGTCATGATACAAGCTTAAGGCGTCACCATATATATATAGTAACTGTAAGCGCGCCACACAATGGATATCCCTCCCAGAAGACAGCTTGGAGGTGGCATCATGGTGGTGAAGATGAAGAGCAATGAATTATAGCTTATGTACGCCCGGCATCCAACTGCGTGCGAAGTCGCAACTTCCGGTGTGACTAACCGCCGGCCGTGAGACCAGGTGGATGAGCTATATTAGAGACCTGCCGAATCCGGTCATATAAGCAACTTTTCAAGTCGTGTAATTGAATAGAACGGGGTAAAGGCATTTATACTAATTACCGTAAATTTTCTGTAAATTGCTGGCGTGCTGTTCCCTGTCCACTCAGGTGCCTGCAAGGTGCGC
Organism: Gautieria morchelliformis; assembly: GCA_015179125.1. Lineage (NCBI taxonomy): Eukaryota > Fungi > Basidiomycota > Agaricomycetes > Gomphales > Gomphaceae > Gautieria > Gautieria morchelliformis. The sequence continues at coordinate 83,233 of WHVA01000055.1, read as the reverse complement.
GTGCTAGCGTCGGCAAGAAGTTTATTGTGGAGACCACAAGCGCCCACAACGTGCTGCCCTTGTTCCCGACGGTCATCTCCAACGCCTCCTACGTTCCCCTAGCCCTACGTTCCTTCATACCTTACGCTCACTAGACATGAAGCTCACTTTCACTATCCTTACCGCGACTGGCCTCGTCGCTGCCCAAGGCTATGGCAGCGGTTCAACAAGCACTCCAGCGGCTAAAGCAACTGCCAGTGCCACTCCCGTACGCGTCTTTCTCTATTTCTCACATGCCAAGCGGCTTCTCAATGTCTTCTAGCCTGCTAACATCCCCTCAAATATTTCCTCTGGCTGCTCAAACTTCCTCTCAGCCCTCAACTCTGCCCCCGGAATCCAGAGCTGTGTCTCGCCCGTCCTGAACGCCCTGCCCTCCAACAGCACCGCGTCCATCTCCTCCGTCTGCGCAGCGGTTACCTCGAATAGCTGCCCCGATGCCACCGTGCGCACCTGGCTCGCCGACTTCAGGGGCAACTGCACCGCCGAACTCTTGACCAGTCCTAATCCACAAGTAGTCTCGCTATACGGCGTCCTCTACGTCCTGATACCCTTCACCAACGCGGTCTGCGCCAAAGATCAGACTGGGCAATACTGCCTCAGCCAGTTGTCCAGCAACAGCACCGCCAAGGCTGCTAGTGGGGTGGCCAATGCTGCGCAGAAGCCTCTCACTAGCAGTGACGGCACCCCGGACGCCACCGTGTTTGGCAGCGCCAATATCATGTGGCTCGGCGCTAACCCTACCATGGACGCTGCATCGCTGTGCACGACGTGCACCAAGAACGTGCTGAGCAGCTACATCCAATGGGAGAGCTCCATGCCACCCGCCAACGGGCTGTCCAAGTGGGTGCTTCCCTTATATGGCTATACCAGCCACCCACGCTCATTGCTTTTGTAGCTTGCCCCTCCTCTCCTCGCAGGCTCCTTTGTGGGCCGCCGTCCAACAGACGTGTCCTGCCGACTTCATCTCTGGCACTCTATCCAGTGCCGGTGCGTGCGACGTTTGTTTTCCTTCCCTGTAGCGGATGCTGATTAGTTTACCTAGGTGCTTCGCCTGGCGCCGCTAACGACGCGTCCGCGTCGTCTCCGGCCAAAACGGCCATGGCGATGCTCGCCGTCGTTGCCGCTGGTATTATGACCCTGTGATCGAGTGTAGAGAGGCGTTTGGTGCGGATACGGCGATCGTTCTCGTTCTCACGAGGTGTTCTTTAGCAACCCTCTGCCGTCTGGCTCCCCGCTTCCTTGCTGTGGCTGTGGCCGGGTCTCTTATCTCTTTCACTTTTTTTTATTACCGGTTGTGTGATCTCGCGCTATACATAATTGCTCGTCGCTCATCTCTCATCTCTCATCGTCTGGTGGATGGAGGACAGCTATGATACCCTCTTTACATGTGTACCGTTACTGGTGTCAATAACTGATTGCGTTGTTGGGAGTAAATCCTCTTTCTTCCTTCTTCAATTGACTTACACCCGCGCTATCATCGGCAGCAATCTGTACAGTACTGTAGTCGAGCTTGTCGAGCGTAGATCGCGATACTTACGTATAGATTACCGAGCCTTCAACATAGAAATTATGTAAGGATTTTTAAAAAATGCCGATACCGGCGGTACATCTAGACTCTAAAAGGCCGATACCGTCGGTGCATCTAGATGCGATCGCCGATCAGTCGAGTCAATGCATCGGGGTACAGTGGACACCCTGGGTTATAAGGGGGAGTACGTATGCGGTGTTCGAGAGATTTTTGGCCCTGCAGACCATCTTTGGGAGATGCAAAAATGTAGGAGTATGGGTTATCTGAGGTAGTCTACTGTACTAACATACGTAGGATACAATAGACAACAAGTACTGACAAATGCATGGTGCCATGAATTAATAGATAGATCCTTTACGGAACCAACGCGCGTCATACAATCCTTGAAGAAAGTCAAGCTGCATACCCTATTATGCCCAGCCCTTGCAATGTCTGTCCCTGCCGAGGGGTGTATACACGTGCACACATTTTTCACGAAGAAATAATAACCACAAAAGCCAACAGAGAATCGGGTCCGCTGGCCATGGTGTGCTGGGATCATGCCGCGCCATTGGTAGCGTGTCCTCTGCAGTGTCAGTCTGGCTGCCGTCGCTGCGCGTCGCCTCCGGTCCACGTCCAGGCTCCGGATCTCGAAGCCACGTTTCACGTCCTATCAGGTCGGTAGAAAATTCGGTACGTCGTGAGTTCCGGAATATGGTGGTCAGTGGCGGTGAAGATACGGTTCTCGATCTGGTCCCGTACGTAAGATGAAGCAGTATACGCCCCTGTAATATGGCGTGAAAAACTCGTTGCATTCTGCATCACATGGAGGCGGTAAGTGATTAATTAACTTGGGAACTTCCGCAGGGACCAACTGACAGAACCAATGTCGCCCGGTGTTTTCTTAGATGCAGGAGGGTTTAATAAGAGTCATTGAGAGTAGATATGCCTCTAACCCTAGCAAACGTAAGAAATAAAACATTCTCAGTCGACTGCATGAGAGGATAACCATAATATAGTATACCTGGCCGCTGTCAGGTCCGTGAACGCTGGAGTGGAGGATATAACGTACCATCCGCATACAGAACTACGGACACCTTTAATGAGAGTGAGAACAAGGATAAATATAATGGAATCGGACGTTATGATGTTAGCAAGCTGCAGCGCATGCCAGGCTTATCGCTCACCGGTCTCGAAGCCCAGTAGATAACATAATCGTGATATCGACGTTCCTGGTAATAAAGCAGCTTCATGAGACGATGTCCAATTCTGGTCAGGTATGCGAGCAGGACGACAACGATCACCAGTAGAATAGCACGTCCGAAGGCAGCTTTGCGTTTCTGGCCCGAGATAATCCATGTCCTGAACATCATAAGAACTAAAAGAATGATATTAGTACCCGTCCAATAAAAGGCTGGCAATTCCTACTTTCTGCCAGACATCCACCCCAGAATATAAACCCTGCAAAGACGGTTTTAAAGTTAATTTCGCACTCGGTTCAAGAGACTTACAGCCTGAAATTGGATACACGAGGGAGGACTGTAAGGGCGAGAGTTCAGCATTCGCTACGACGAAAGTTCAAAAGTCATTCAAATCTATTCACCATCTGTGCCGGGTCGACAAACACAACTTGTATAGCAGGTTAACAGGTAGAGGATCTTCCCGGTGTTCCCCAGACAAGTTCTACCTCCAATTTGATAGTCAGGAGGCAATCATAAATCTGGTTCGCAAAGTCTTATTTGGACGACATACGCATTGGCAGCCTCATGCTCACCAGGATGACAATGCTAGCAACTTAAAAGAAGGATTCGTTAAGGTCGCTGGGACGGTACTAGGTTCAACGTACGGTCAAAGCTGTAGAGAATTCTGGTCAGTGCAACAACCTTCAGCACCCAGCGAATACCCACCGCAGCAATTCGATTTTCAAAAATGGCCAGCCAAGGCTCCAACCTCTGCGAGACTTGACATCAAGGGTAATTCGAAGCTTATAGCCTGTGAATGTTAGTTAAAAGCAGCGAGCAGTCATAAAGGTATTCAGTATAGAAATTCCACTTGGCATTCAGGGGAACATGCCCAGGTAAAATATTCTCATGTTCGAAGAGGACGTGGGAGCGGGCCTGAAGTTGAAGGCTGCAGAGACCTTACTCCTCATCCATGTCGGGCATCGACGCAACCTAGCCAGCCAAGAAGTAGGCCGGAACTATGCAACCATGAGTACTAACTGACCTGTACTGTACGATGACAGTTGGCCGCCGATCTCAAACATAGAAGTTGGGACATTTCTGCGACTGTGAATAAAGGACAAGTATGAGTGGACAGGAAGCATCACAGTCTGTGATGTGTAGGTATCATGGGTGCCGCTCACAAGTCCATGATGAGTACAGCCGGAGGGCCAGTAGCTCGAGGATAAACGTGGGGATGCTGTAACATCACGATCTGGCAGGCGGCACATGGATATTTCGACTTTTGTTGACATCCTAAAGGCGGGTCTTATCTACGATGAATATACCAAGTTGCCCACAAATGATCGAGTTCGCGTGAAATGTGAATAAAATCTTTCCGATGCATTTCGCGTTGGGAGACAAAGAATGCATCTAGTCCCAAGGCTCGACGACGTATCCTTCTTCCAATCCATCCAGTATGGTCTGAAGCCATCCGTTCGCAGCGGTTTCGATACCAGAATGTAAATGGTTTGACTTTCTCGAGAGATCGAAGTCAACCACACGCCATTGATGCTTGTGTCCGTGATAAGGGCAGACAATACTCTGGTCTGTCGCAGGTGCCGCCAAAATATTTCTCCATCGGATGTCTATGTGATGGACACCGAATCGACCCATGTCGCTGTATATTTCACGAACATCCGGTCTGCATAACAAAGGATGTTCAGAAGCATGCATAGTTAGAGCTGGCCAGACGAACTTGAATGCTTCCAACGGAACACCTATGGGCATCACGTCCCCGAGTCTTTCTAAAACCAAGACTGAAAGAAAAGTCTTGTCGCTGCGGCTGCGCACTGAGACCGGATCGGCACGAGTTGGTTTGATGGTTCGGTCTCGTTTTTCTCGACGTTCTTGTCTTAACTTCTCCCTTAACTGGTCCCTTAACTTGTCCCTTTCCTCTTCGCGCTTAAACACCACTTCCCAGCTGAATTCTTCCATTACCAGATCTTCAGAATCTCTCCATGCATAGCGGTCCCATGTATCCTCCGTGTCACAGTAATCCTCACTTGGGCTGTCCTCGCCCCGAATGTCTACCTCCTCCTCGTCGCAATCCGCATCAGACTCTGCCCAATCCAATACCTCGCTAGTCTGCTCGATTTCAGCGGTAAATAATCCATAGCAGCGTGCGATGGCTACTCCCTGAATATCCTCCATCTCTTCGTAAAACCAGGCCTCACGAGCCAGGTCGTCAGAACGGCGCCGAGCAGCGACTTTTATTACAAGGGATGGAAGAGCGCACTGATTGGTGTTGTCAATCCTAAGCGGGTACACCGAACCCACTCTGCCATAGCCGAGTCGTTCTGGTTCTAGTGAAACTTGGAGACAGAGGTTGCCTGGAGGCGGGAGTTTGGAGGGTGGACGAACAGGTAGTAGACCACCGGGATTGGCGAAGCATTCTGCGCTGGCTAGAAGTGGTTTTCCAGGCTTTGAGATGGTTTTAGATAACGTCAGTGGAACCTGGACACCGTTGAGTTTGATAAGGCCGCCGATGACGAGCGACGAGAAAGCATTCGATGGCTGTAAAGAAGCAGCTCAAAGGCAAATTTCTCCAAATAATGAGCAGCTTACAACGAACGGCCCCCCATGCATGGTGTATTGAGAGACCTGCAGAGATTATCGCAAGTCGCACGTTGGAATTCTCCGCGGTTCTAGGTTGCTCAACTGGACATTGATCACTAGTTCCAGTGTGCAGTTCAATAATCTAGCGGAACACCCCCAAATGATCGGCTCTCCTGTTAGCTATTAGCAGCAATTTGGGCACTGAGTTTTTCGGTGCGTAATGTACTGGCAATAAATGCCCGGTGTTGCTGCAGTGTCCAGCCTTCGACTAGTTTTTTCCGTCACGGCCGCAGTTTTCCTGCCGCAGCCTCGCTTGCCGCCGGCGTCCCATTATCCGCTCGCGCTCTAAGCTGTCACCGTGAGGTACTCCATGGAGTAGTAGTCGGTTCGGCCACAGCAATTGAACGGCGCCGGGAGAGTGCCGCTGATCCGAACCTAGGTTCTTCACCTTCCCGCAGCTTTTCATTCGTAGCGATCATCTATGACGACTCGCTACTGTAGTTCTGGATTTCCCATGCGTATTTAAACGACAAGGCTAGAAAGTCGAAGATGGACCTCGTTCCGACGTCGACTTGGTGCTATGGCGTTTCCACCCGTTAACGCCGCTATGTTTGTGCTGCAGCTCCTGGGCTTTGTATCGCTGTCTGCGTTGCTGTTCACCGTCGTTCTTTCTGACTCGGAGAACATGCGCCGCCACTCTGTTTTCTTTAATTTCGTGTGGACGTACCTCATGTACACGGCAGTGATGATCTTCACGTGCGTGCTTCAAGTCACCCTCTCAACCCATAATTAACTGCTGAGGCGACTGGGGAAAAGGGATGTGGTGCAGTTCATGGCTTTCGCTGAAACTGATCAAACCTTGGGTGTGGCCATCATATTCGATACTGTGGTCGATTGTATGAGGTTCATGTGAGCATCGAGTTAATCAGTAACGCCGCTCACTGGCGTCGTCCTCCTGATGGTAATATTGAATTAACAGCGCGCTGACGGCCACCCTGAACCTTTTCATCCATGTACGCGTCATCTGTAGATGAAAGTGTCCCGCTAATGTCTTGTCCAGCTGTGGTTTGAAATGCGAGGTGCTTTCAGTGATGCAAAGGCGCGGACAACGAAGCTACGAACCTTCGCGGTGAGATATCACACCTTCTATCCAGCATGGAACTCGATTGAACTACGACAAAAGCTTCTAGTCACGCCTTATTTAATGGGAATAATCCCCCTTGTGAGTTTCTGGGAGCTTTCTTTTCGGCACGCTCGCTGACTATCCCGTATGTGTCAGTGCCAGCTGTTTGACTTCGCCCGAACGGGCATCATTTTGCGGTTGAAAGCCGTGGACTACGTGGATCTTTTGCTGGTCGTTCTCACGTGCATTTGGGATAGTCAGTTGTTACCCCGATCAGTTTTCGTGCTAGGCTGTGATTAATGGTTCTTTTTTCAGTCCTTTTGGTAACCAAGTTTGTTAGCTATCGTCGTATATTTCGACAAGTCAATATGGGTAGCATCATGAGCCTCTCTCTCCTTGTGCGCCTCTCTGTTTTCTGCTCGTTTCGACTGTTCGTTGCCGTGTATGTTTTCTCTTCGGATGTCTCGAAGAATAAGACTGACTGCGTGGTGATGTTTCTCTAAGCATTCTCGCGACGTGGCTTGGCCTGCTGGATACGAACCCAGATTCGAATGCGACTATGATCATGGAAGATATATTGAATATTGGAGAGTCGCTTTGTGAGCGTCACGCAAGCTTTCCAATGTCTTTCGTACACCACTGACGTATGCCCTTGGCCAAGTCCCTATCCTCGGGTTCTTGCTACTTGGTCTTCAGCGCGTAAGTCCACTTCGATTGCTGTCCTACTCATGAGGCGGAAATGATGATTGATTGGGTGTAGGACATATTGCAAGTTTGGTTTCCTTGCATTCATTTCGGTGGAAAACAGACACGCTTCACTCGGAGTCAGGCTGAGACGAATTCGGCTCTCGACGAAGACCTTCCCATTCACTAAGGTGTGGCTACCCCGGAATCATTGCGCGATGTGCAGGACATTCGCTGATACATGTAGTATGGACACTCCTTTTCGTGACAGTTTCCTTATCCCAGATTCGGACATGCTGTGGCTATGGTAATGCTAAACGTTCGTTGCGACGTTTCTCATCGTCGCATAAAATAACATCCGTTACCTCGTCGTTTGGTTGGTGGCATCATCAGAAGCTCATCATGTATATTAGAGGAAGTGACTGACTTGCATCAACTGGCAATGTCTGTCATGCATGCTACTTGATCGATAGTAAGGGTTTTGTCACTAGTGATTACCGTAAAGCTCGTGGGCGCAGCGCTCGCGGTGCGACTACATTGCCGTGCCACCCGGCTGTGCGCTGGACCAGCTGCCAGTGCATACCCAACCGTAGCAAGAGATCTGCAAAACCGTGCCATATGGAACGCCGGGCACTGAAGTGCATGCATCGAACGTGCCGTACTGAGCGCGGCGGGTCACCTACGGTGAGTCCGAGTCGGTGACAGACACTCAGCGCGCACGCCCGCTTGGCCCCAGTACGAGCCAGATGCTCCTGCGCAACCTGTGTGCCTGGGCATATACCGCATGCAACTGCATCCAGCATGCACACAAAACCAGCACATTTTGAAGCCGCTTCTCCCCGTCCCAATCTAACCATAGAAATTGAATACAACCTCCCCGCCTCAGAAGTTCACCGGCCCAGGAAGCGTCTGCGGCGTGTCCCTCATCGAGCCCAAAATGAGGCACTCGAAGTCGAGGTCCCCTAGCTTCGCACAGACGTGTGCGTGGACGCGGCATTCTGGCCCTCGTGCTCAATCGCGCCCTTCGCGGCCCACGGCGATATGAGCACCAGGGCCGGTAAAGCGACGAGAACCGCGAGTGCACGAAAAACCATGGCGACAGGATCTTGCGGGGAACCCATTATATCCAGCACTTGCAGTGTCTATTCCTGCCGAGGGGTATATACATGCTCACACATTTTCCACCCAGAAATAATAATCCCGGAGGCCATCGTGTAGATCATGCCGCGCCATTGCAAGCGTGTCCTCTGACAGTCTGGCTACCGTCGCTGATCGTCGCCTCGGGTCTAGGACAAGCCTCTGGATCTATAAGCCATGTTCCATGTCCTATCATGTCTGTAGAAAATTCGGTAGGTAGTGAGATCCGGAACATGGTGGTCAGTTGCGGTAACGATACGGATCTCCGGTCCCGTACTGCTGCCATCCTAAGATGAAGTAGTATACGCCCCGGTAATATGGCGTTAAAAACCCGTTGCATTCTGCATCAGATAGAGGTGGTAAGTGATCAATTAACTTAGGCACTTGCGCAGAGACCAACTGACAGAACCAATGTCGCCCCGGTTGTTTTCTTCAACCCAAGAGGGCTTAGTGGGACCCATTGAGAGTAGATGATATGCCTCTAACCTCAACGAACGCAAAGCTCTAGAGGATTCTGGTCAGCGCAAAAAGCTTCAGCACTCGGGGAATACCTACCGCAGGAATTCGATTTTCAAAAATGGCCATACCCAAAGGCTTCAAGGTTTGCGAGACTCGACATCGAGGACAATTCATTCGAGCACTTCTTATAACTTGTAACTGTTAGAAGCAGCGAGCAGTCATAAAGGTATCGCTGTTCTCTTCTCGGGCTTCATGACGCGATAGATACTCCTCATTCGCCAACGATCGGAAGAGGCGCATGTGGATGAGGCCATAGAAGCCAAGCTAAGTCCAAAACAGAGTCTAAAAAGTTATATGCGCCCCTAACAGGAATCCCCACAGTATCCAGGCCGGACCGTGGTGTGATGGAAGAAGAGGGCAAAGCCGTATCTAGCATGCCGTGGATGATTTCAGTATCGAAATTCCGCTTGGCATTCAGGGGAACATGCCCAGTCAAAACATTCTCATGTTCGAAGGGAACGTGGGAGCGGGCCTGAAGTTGAAGCCTGCAGAGACCTTAGTCCTCATCCATGTCGGGCATCGACCCAACCTAGCCAGCCGAGACGTAGGCCGGAACTATGACCATGAGTACTAACTGACCTGTACTGTACTATGGCAGTTGGCCGCTGATCTCAAACATAAATGTTGGGACATTTCTGCGACTGTGAATAAAGGACAAGTGTGAGTGGACAGGAAGCATCACAGTCTGTGATGTGGGTATATAGATAGGTATCATGATAGGTGCCGCTCACAAGTCCATGATGAGTAATCAGTCTACATCCGGAGGGCCAGTAGCTCGAGGATAACGGTCGGGACGCTGTAACACCATAATCTGGCAGGCGGCACATGCATAATTCGACTCTTGTGACATCCTACAGGCGGCGTTTATCTACGATGAATATACCAAGTTGCCCGGGAATGATCAAGTTCTCGTGAAAAATAAGTAAAATCTTTCCGATGCATGTCGCGTTGAGAGACAAACAATGCATCTAGTCCCAAGGCTCGACGACGTATCCTTTTTCCAATCCATCCAGTATCGTCTCAAGCCATCCATCCGCAGAGGATTCGATATGAGAATGTGAAAAGTTTGACTTTCTTGAGAGATCGAAGTCAACCACACGCCATTGATGCCTGTGTCCGTGATAAGGGCAGACAATACTCTGGTCTGTCGCAGGTGCCGCGAGGATATTTCTCCATCGGATATCCATGTGTTCGATACCGAATCGACCCATGTCGCTGTATATTTCATGAACATCCGGTCTGCATAACAAAGGATGTTCAGAAGCATGCATAGTTAGAGCTGGCCAGACGAACTTGAGTGCTTCCAACGGAACACCTATGGGCATCACGTCTCCGAGTCTTTCTAAGACCAAGACTGAAGGAAAGGTCTTCTCGCTGCCATTGCGCACCGAGGCCTGATTGGCACGAGTTGGTTTGATGATTCGGTCTCGTCTAGCTTGACGTTCTTCTCTTAACTTCTCCCTTAACTTCCGCCTTTCATCATAGCGCTTAAGTACCACTTCCACGCTGAATTATTCCATCACCAGATCATCAGCATCTGTCCATGCATAGAGGTCCCATGTATCGTCCGTGTCGCCCACATCCTCACGAACATCTACTTCCTCCTCGTCGCAATCCGCATCAGACACTTCCCAATCCAATACCTGGCTATTCTGCTCGATTTCAGCAGTGAAGAAACCATAGCAGCGTGCGATGGCTACTCCCTGAATATTCTCCATCTCTTCGTAAAACCAGGCCTCACGAGCCAGGTCGTCAGAACGGCGCCGAGCAGCCACTTTTATTACAAGGGATGGAAGACCGTACTGATTGGTGTCGTCAATCGTAAGCGGGTACACCGAACCCACTCTGCCATAGCCGAGTCGTTCCGGTTCTAAGGAAACATGGAGACAGATGTTGCCTGGAGGCGGGAGGTTGGAGGGTGGACGAACAGGTAGTAGACCACCGGGATTGGCGAAGGCTTCCACCCTGGCTAGAACTGGTTTTCCAGGCTTTGAGATGGTTTTAGATAGCGTCAACGGAACCTGGACACCGTTGATTTTGATCAGGCCGCCGATGATGAGCGACGAGAAAGCATTTGATGGCTGTAGAGAAGCAGCTCAAAAGCAAGTTTCTCCAAAGATGAGCAGCTTACGAGAACGGCCCCGCCTGCATGGTTAGGGCGCGTTCGGTAACCAGACCACGAAAATCTGATATGGAGAAGTTACAAAATGTGCAACTCGGACATTACCTGATCTTTTTTTGCGTGAGATCATCGAATCGAGCCGAACGCTCTATCTGCAAATTTCCTTCGCTGACAAAGGGGGTGGGCGTGGGCGCGACGCCGACTTGTCAATCGTGAGCAAGCCCTGATAGAAGTTCGGATACGCCACAGGAGGAGAAGGCGGATAGTGGCCTTGCTAATGATCAAGACTGTCAGAGAGGTAGTGTTATACTATGCAAACCAATATCATTGTAAGGAGCTCTACCACACCTCCATCCTGACTGGTTGACTATGGGTTTGAGAGCTACTTCATGGGAACCCGCACTGTATCCATGATCAACTAGGAATGAAAAAGCATGTTTTCAGAAATCTGGTCCAGGAACTATCCAGATGCACAGCTGCCAACCACACTTGTTATGTGGATCTTGATGAGCAGGTGGCTATTTTTGCATATGCCCTTGTGACCAACTTATCAAATAGGAAGCTCAGTGAGCAATTCCAACGGAGTGGGGATACAATTTCAACGTAACCTTGCTCCTCCTCCACTTGGAGAGCTTCCATGCATGTCAGATTATCCAGATGTTTCCACCACATCCTAGATGTGGTAACATCACTGGCCTTTTACAATACCTATGTCAAGCTACCAAATTTGGAAACACAACCTGATGGGTATACAGTATTGCTGATAACCTGGAATTCTTTTCATACTTTGAAGATGCCCTTGGAGCAGTTGATAGAACACATATTACTGCATGCCTGTCGATAGAGGACAGGTCTCATTACCACAACTGAAAAGGGACTCTCATGCAGAACGTCTTGGCATACATTACTTTCAATATGCATTTCTGCTATGTTTGAGTGGTTGGGAAGGTGGTGCCAGTGATGGACAAGTGTATCAGGATGCACATGTCCATGATCTGGTCATTCCAGATGGAAAGTACTATCTGGCTGATGCAGGATATCCTATATGTGATGCCTTGCTTATCCCATTTTGAGGTGTTCAATACCATCTTTGAAAGTGGGAAGCTAGTGGACTCAGGAATGTATGAACTCTCACCAAATAACTCAATTAACCGGTGGCCTTCAAGCCCCAAACCTACAAGGAACTCTACAATTTGCGACACTCTCAGGCACGTAACAACAAATATGTAGCATTGGGTATGACCTATAGAGTGAACTACCTACATTGATGCAGCTCTCAAAGGGCTCAAATATTTTGAGACCCAGAAGAGCCTGTCTGACCGCCAGGTCAGATGGTCGGAGTTTTTATCCCGGTTCAACTTCAACACCATTCACGTTGACGGTGTGGAGAACAAGGTGGCAGACTGCCTGTCGCGCTACTACGAGAGCAACACGAGTGACGACAGTCACCCGGACCACGTCTTCATAAACGCAGATGCGCGCTTAGACCTGGAAGGTGAGCTACTGCCCACCGACCGGTATATTGGGCTGTGAACAGCAGCGATGAGGCGGTCTAACCGCCTCGCAGAAAAGACGGAGGTGCAGATACTAGAATCTGCTGCCTTGAACCAGGGCTCACAAAAGCCGACAAACAGCGTCACATCACACGACGATGATGACGATGATGTCCAAGTCATTGCCACAGGCAATGATGGCGCACCACTATGCCAGAGCATTGAACTAGGCGTAGACCTATCCAAGGTCTTATGAGATGCGTACCATAAGGACCCCATGTTCTCAAAGATCATGGAGCACCCAGACGCACACTCGAGATTCAGAATCCGGGACAGGCTGATTTGGACGAAGAATCAGCTCCAGAGAGACGTCATCGCCGTCCCCCGATCTGTTCTTCAAGGGGGAAGGAGGCTGATCGAAATCATCATCGATTGAGCACACCAGATAGTTGGTGACTACAGCCATCTAAAGACATTGAACTACGTTCGAAGGTCATACTGGTGGCTGGGCATGAGCCTGGACATTGAGTCATTTTGCACATTGTGCGTGGAGTGCCAGATGACGAAAACCGGGCCACAATGGCCCAAGGGTTCACTACACAGCCTACCCATTCCAGATAGGCTGTGGCAGTTGATCGGCATCGAATTTATGGGGCCCTTGCCCAAGTCAAATGACTGTGACTACCTGATGGTAGTCATCGACCGACTAATGTTGCACGTCCACCTCGTTCCAACAATGATGAGCATATCAGCCAAGGGAGTGGCCTGGCTGTTTCTGAAAGAAGTCATCCGACTTCATGGAGTCCCAGACTCCATCATCTCGGATAGAGACTCAATGTTCATGTCTATCTTCTGGCGTGAACTACAGCGACTCATGGGGACTAAGCTCCTCATGTCATCTGCCTTCCATCCCCAAACGGATGGAGTGACCGAGAACACCAACCGCTTGATCAGACAGATATTGCGGGCTGTAGTCAGGGACGACCAGAAGGACTGGGCATTGAAATGCCCAATGGTCGAGGTCACCCTCGACAGTAACGTCAGCACAACCACAGTGTTCGCGCCCTTTGAGCTAAACCACGGCTACATGCCACAGATTGATCTGCCCATAGCCACGGACACCCCGTTTAAAGGGGTAGCCTGATTTGCACATCAGGACAGATGGAACCTGATGGCGGCACAGGATGCAATAATCGAGCATCAAGTGATGCAAACATTCACGTGAACAAGAAATGGAAATGTACAGCGAGCAACGTGTACACAGCCAATGACCATGTTTACCTGTCAACCCAAAACCTGACTCTGCCGAAGCAGGGCTGTCCACGAGTCCAGGTTCATGCAGGTGACTCGCAGTTCAACCTGTTATTTTGACCTGCAGATCCAACTCCCACAAGTCCAGGTAACCCGGCGCCTGAAAACCTGCCAAGTCCAGGTTTGGCCTTTGGAATTCCGCAGGTGACTCGCAGACCTGCAAGCCTTAAATGCCAAGAATTCATGTCATTTACATGTCATTCAACTACTATTACCTCCTTCTGCACAACAGCCTTCTTGACATGCTTACTCTTATCATGCAGCAACTCTACAACGCATTCCTCAGGGACAAGTCCTTCGTATGACAGCCATGTGCTGAGTATGGTTCTGGCACATGTCGACTCTTCCTTCAGAGAGTGACGCATCCGTGATACAGTCAGTCGGCCCTGACTGAATGCACGTTCAACATCTGTGGATGTTGCTAGAGGAGCATGGTCAAAATAGGATGTAAGGATGTGTGAAATAGCTCACCCCCACCCCACAGGAGGAGATGCGTCATGCACTCGCACAGGGTCGGAATAATCTGGCAAGTCACTGCAAGTCATCCGCAGGTTTAACCTGCAGGTCCAAGTCAACCTGCAGAAAAACTCAGGTCAAGTCCAGGTTCCACTTCTGGAAGCTGGCAAACCTGCGAGTCCAAGTCCAGGTAACCTGCAGGTTGATTTGTGGACAGCAGCCCTGTGCCGAAGGAAGAGCCAGAAAACTTGTGCCACGGTATATTGCACCATACCACGTCATCAAGGCGCATAATTACACCTCGACGATGACCCTCGAACTCCCTGACGAGCTGAAAAGCCGTTGTATATCACTGGTCTTCCATTCAAGCCTTGTACGACGATACAAGGCCAACAATGATGAACTATTTCCTCGTCGGGAGGCCAAGTCATTCTATGACTTTGGATCGACGAGGAGTGGCTCATCGATGAGATTATCGTACATTGATGGATAAACTTGACAGACCTGGAGTTCCAGGTCCGCTGGACCCTAGGCAATGTAACATGGGAGCCCATGTCATTGTGCAAGGATCTTGAAGCTCTAGATCATTATCTAGAGCTCCGGGGGTTGGGCAAGCCATGTGACCTCCCCTGGCACCACTAGACATGTCAGTCACGTGCACACCATGTGACACACCGGCCACGGCACAGTTAAATTTTCACCTCGGATATTTCCGAGGCACATCGTTTCTTGGAAGCAACCACCACCATCATCTCCTCACCAAGATGATGCCATCCAAGGATGGAATGGACATTGATCCATCAACGTCCAAGCCACGCTCAACGGCCCCGAGGCAAGGGGCCGCCGACATCCTACAAGCTCCAGTGGATCAGGAACACTGGATGATTGTAGGATGGGAAGACACATTGGCAATTGTCCACCTGGACAACTGCGATACCTGCGCGGCTTACGCCACGCACTTACGGGCTGCGACGGGCACCCGCAAGGTGAAGCTGAAGGATGAGGACATCAGCGACGCCATCGACACAGCCTGGGGATGGTTCCCAAGGGCCATCGCACGTGACGCGTGAGTGGAGCCCTTACGGGACATCCATGACATCAAAAAAGAGGTCAATGACCTAGAACGCGTGGTCGAAAACCGTGACGATGCGCTTGACGCCGAGTGTGCCAAGGTAAAAGAGCTAGAGGAGCAGCTTAAGGCGCTCCAGCTCACACATGCAGCCTCAAAAAGGCTGTGCCAGGACCCGGCCATGGACTCAGTGGCCGGCCCATCATCACCTCGCGCGACGGCACCCTTGCCAGTGTGCGCAGCCTCAGGACTGGCATCCTGACTATCGGCTCCCACCCCGACATGAACGGAGGGGCAGAGTGTTGTGATATACGCAACTATACTATTTAAGTCATCTATATATATATAGAAACTAATAAAAAGAAACAAAAGAAGAATCGACCAAAGAACAGGAACAACACTCATGACAGACATCGACACGCACAGACGACACATGACATCACGATCAAGCAGCTATCTTATCTGTAGATCAGATAAGATACAGGAACGAGAGCATCGACCACGTGTGGCTGATCAGAGACAGTGTGCCTATCGACAGATGGAATTGGCCATGACGTCGACAGGTGCCAGGCCACAGGCACCGAGGAGGTGCAGGCACCAAATGCCGCAGAGGAGTATAGACTGCACAGGAGCATCGGACGTCGCGGAATGACAACAGAATGTCGTTCCAAGCATGTATGCTCGATCAGCTGCCCCATAGAAGAGGCACAGAGACAGCGGCCCCATCACCAAGAGTAGCATTTATGCTACACAGGAGAAATTTAATTCCCATATTCTATTGAGCTCCATGACACGACCAGCTGATTACTATCTTGACACCATGTAGACAGGGGTTTTGTATAGTGGGCACAAGACTCTATTCCAAAGCCTAACACCCCTGCCATTATCCCTATCCTTTTTCATGGCTTTATGACTACAAGTAGTCACCCCTTTAGTTACACATGGTTTTTTGACCCATTTATCCACTATCTCGAACACTGGTAGTTATCACTAGTATAATATAAATAGCTACCACGAATGTATGAACCGATCATCCAGAATCAACTGTTTCACCCCCTGAAGTCACTGTAGCCTTGTTTGATAGCTACAGAACTTAAATCTTGATAGTTTTCTCCAATTCTTCGTTGAGAGTCTATTATCACTGTCTACTCTAAACTATCTCAAAAGCGAAGCCTTTTGAGACAGCTGTCCTCTAGATTGAGACCATTTCTTCATCGACACGGTCACGTGACCACCATCCATCAGTGCTGGATACGCCTCGGAGAGCTTAGTCAGCACATAGCAAAAGGGCAAATATAGCGGTCCCAGCTGCTAAGCAATAGGAATTCTTTATCAAGGCATTAATCTGATATTTTAATCATAAAACAGAGCGCGCCGTCCAACATGGCATACGACATCCTGGATGGATGGGAGTCCAACTCCTCCATCTGGAAGACGTACGATCCGGACAGGGCTCAGCGTATAGCTGAGCAACCAAAAAAGAAGCCCAAGAAATTGTGTGACACCCCCAACACGTA
The DNA here is from genome assembly GCA_015179125.1 of Gautieria morchelliformis. NCBI lineage: Eukaryota > Fungi > Basidiomycota > Agaricomycetes > Gomphales > Gomphaceae > Gautieria > Gautieria morchelliformis. Next base: position 66,477 of record WHVA01000055.1, on the reverse strand, counting down.
CAATGGCCTGGCCATTGCGAGGGAGAGCGTGATCAGCACATACCTAGCAGCATCACTGTCGCACACCATCAACAACCTTGCCCTGCAATGGCAGGTAGCGTTGGTCAGGGCCCAGTACATCAGGCTGCATGTGGACCTGCCGCCACCGGCAGGAACAGTTCACCCTCCCTACCCAGGGGAAGGGAAGATCATACCACTCGGAGACCTGCTGATCTCCAAGACGGGCTTCCTACCACGTCCCATAGGAATGGCACCACAGCGACATACGCAGTGGTACGACGTCTGCCCGCTTGACGACGCACGCTTCGTAGAGCTCCGACTGCGCGCAAAGGACACGCCGCAGTTCCTGTGCACACACAAAATGATCGGTGTGTTCAAGCGCATCAAGCGCAAGCAACGCGCTTGCAATCCCAAACGGGATTGTTTCGTGATAGCGAGTGGTACCCTGCTCGACATCACGGCCATCCTGAAGGGTTGGTTCACAACCCCGAGGGAATTCCCTCCACCATTCATGACAACATGGATGGAAGCCTTAACCTCACAGACATGGATGTCTGGATGTGGTTGAAGGCCCTCGGGCCCTGGGTCAAAGGGGTCACGTCACCCCTCAAGTCTAGGCTCTTCGACTTGTTCGGCTCAACCAACCAATGGTCAAGCTTCGTCGATGCCAGGGAGTGCCTGACGCCACAGAGCACCAGCCTGCGGCTGTCTATCATGGGCCCATATCCTGTAAGAGGCCAGGCTGGCCCAGACATCCCACTCGCCAAGATCACGCGGTGGCTAGCCCGTTACGCCGGCGTCACCCGTGAGTGAGTGGCTCGCATTGAACAATATGTTCAATGCAGTCTCACCAGTGCAGCATTCAGTGCCACCACCCAAAAGGGTCAGCCAAAGATCCTTGAACCAGCCATGTGAGAGCCGCGGCGCCACTGCCGCTCACTCACACCCAGCTCGACCAGGAGCTTGCGAGCATCCAGCTGCCCCCACAGGCCGATGACCTGGCCATAGAGGCCATACTCTGGGAGGACACCAGCCTCGACGACCAGGCAGAAGTCCCCACCGTGGGTGAGGTAGAGCCACCACACCCAAACACCCCTGCAATGCGGAGGTGCCCCCAGCGGAGTCGAGTGCTCCGCCGGCCCGTTACAATGCCGACGTCATCATATCAGAATCATTAGAGGACTCCATCATGGAGGACCTCTATAACTCTTGAAGTTGTTCATAGAGGGGGAGGGTGTAAATAACCTATGTACATAGTTATTACCTAATACCAGTGGGCCCCTTAGGGACCCATTGTACAGTTCATGCATGGGAACCAGCCAGCGGTTCCCATCACATCTTACCTTACCACTGTCACTACGTAGCATGCAGAATACCACATCTTGGTCAAGTTCTGTTGTGCCCTTGTGACGAAAGGCTTAAGATCAACATCTTTAGAATCGCTGACAGCGGCCCAGCAAATTGTCCACACTCAAGGACGGGTTGATGGTCTTGCTGAAGTGAGGAATCAGGTGGCAGCTATAGCAAATGGAGTGCATGGGCACAATTGCTGCGCTACTCTTGCCTGAAGGTGCAGAGGCCATGTACATCTCCAGTCCCGGCACTGGCTGTGTGAACGGCAAATACCATTCGACGTACGCAAGCAGGCATGGGTGCTCCAGATCCGCTGGCAGTTGAAAAATTGCACGTACATGACCAACTCGGTACCCTAAGACAGTGGTAAGTCATGATTCTGTGAGTGTGTTTTCAGACATGGCACTGACCTTCCGATCCTGTTTCCTGAGCCTCTTGACAATAGTGTATAATAGCCATATCAAAGTGGGCTGGTATTTCCATGGTTGCTGCGCAGTACTCAGTACCGTCGTAAATTGGCGCTGGCCCAACCCCACCGGTCCATATTAATCATGCACCACCAGACACGGGTAGAATGGCTGAAGTAGCTAGGCTGGTCGACTACCGAATGCAAGATAGCTTTTCCCATCGACCCACGCAATGGTGGTTTGATCCGTGGACGCCATGCGGGATTGAAGTATGCACGCTGAATGTCAACTAGCGTCACAGAGGATTGCCTCCCTGGTGGGCAAGATGGAACCTATGTGATAGTTAGGTAATCAAAGAGAACGACGTACGGACACGTACACAGACTGCAGCGGGTAAGAGAAATTGTAGTGTCGTTGTTCATAGATAATCCTGAAGTTTTCATCCTGTATGGTTGTGAGTCAAGTGTAAGACGGTCGAGCGTACAGGTCCGGGTGTAGGAGAAACAGGGCTAAACCGACGAAGGAGAAGGTTGTTGGGGTTGTTGGGGACAGCGCATGAGTGAGAGGGTGCATATTGCAGATTGGAGAGTCATGAACAACGGCATGAATGAAAATACTTGCAGATCATAACTGGATCGTCGGTATGTTTTTTTTTTTTTTTTTTTTTATAATCCATTGTTATCCGTTGAGCCGTATGCTCATGTAGGATACTACATGCCGTGTAACTAGCGAGTGACCATAGACGAGAAACAAAACATACGCCCTAAGGCGGGGTGGTCCCAATCCGGACTAACTTCCCCTGAAGATTATATGCTGTAATGTAGTTAGATAGTAAAGAGTAAGGTGTGTGGGCATGTCCCGAAACACGTGCGAATACGTTCATGGTTCGTCTTGTCTATGTACTAAAGTGACCGTTTGAAAGGAGAAGAGGAGAGGTGAGCATGAGCTGTGCGGCCTCCTTCTGATCAGAGACGAGTAAGGGATGGGGGAGGAGTGGAGGAGGAGCGGGCTGGTGCGGACGGCTGTGCTCGGGGGTGCTAGCGTGGTGCGTGGCAGGCATACGAGCGGGTGTGCGGCGGTGACGGGGTTGGGGCTGGGAGAGATGGGGTCGGGGCTGGATGAGACGGGGGACCTGTGGGAAGAGCTGTACTGTTAGCGATGCATGGTCATGTGACTCTGACTGGGGCTGAGGGTCACTGGGGAGGAAAGGGGGGAGGGGGGGGGGGGTGGAAGTGTTTGGTCACATTTACATAATCTAACATGTAATCTACGCTGGTGGGATCGGAAAGAAGCTTGGATAGGTCAAGTGCATCTCGTCTAAGGATGTTTATCATGGGTTGTCGATATCGGGCATATGCGATACACGATAGTAGATAGTGCCGAACTGTTTCTTCATGCCGGTGGCAAGCTGGGCACATTGGGGTGGTGCTGGAGCCCATCTTGTGCAGGTGTCGGTGGAGCTGAACGTGGCCTGTCCGTAACTGTAGGAGTATGCTCGATTGTCAGTGTGGTAGGTGACTCGCCATCTCACAGTAGTTGGAAGATGGCGCTTGTGGGTCGATCACATGGAACCTTTGATATCTCAGGGACTCGGTGAACAGTTGTCTTACCTTTGTCTTCAGTTGCTTTTTGTACGTGGTTTTGAGGGCTGACCTGCTGCTTGGTAGTGGTGTCCGCAGTTTCCTGGGGAGGGCCGGGGCCAAGCTGCTGCGTCCCTTCGCCGCTTCTTTAGCTAGCTCGTCGGCCCTCTCGTTCCCATTGACTCCCTTGTGGCCAGGTACCCAGTGAACGTCGAGAGGAACTCCAGGGTGTGTTTCCGCCACTCGCTGCATCTGTTTGAGAAAATAATCAATGAGATGTTGTCCAGGGCTGCTTTTGCGGCTGCTCAGTGCTTTGATCGCGGCTTGGTTATCGATGACGATGGCAACTCCGTCCAGGAAATTGTGTTCCTGCAGCATGGTGGCGGCGAGAATTACTGCTTCATAGACTGTGTGAGATGTGTCGGCGCCCAGGTGGTGTTGTAGTTTGTGCCGCTGTGCGCCGTTGATGAAGAGCACGGCGGCAGCTCCGACTCCTCCTTCATAGCTCGATCCGTCTGCATAGATTTTGATCGAAGATGTGTTTGCTTTGTCGTGCTTGATTGCTTCCCTGTTGTCCTTGGCTATGTGTGTGCGCACTGGTGGGATCCACGACAGCTCGTGTCGAATTGGCGAGATGACTTCAACATCTCCGACTGTCAGGCTGTGGGCTCGGAGCAGGTTGTGTAACGGTGATTGATGTTGCTGTGCCTGTTTCGAGGCCTTGCGCAGACGTGTGTGTAGTGGGTGGAGGGGTGGGAGTGTGAGCATGCATAAGGTGGCGTTGTAGGTGTGCTTGTCTAGTGCTAGCTGGATCGGCAGTAAGTCAGCGTGAATATCAAGTAGGTCAGTTGGTGTGGAGCGCAGTGCTCCTGTGATGTATACCGCTGCCATTCTCTGCACCTTGGCGAGTTTTGAGACGAAGCCTACCGAGCCTTGGGCTTTCTTGTCGTTCTCGCCCTTGTGCACTGGCATATACCAAATGTCGGCAGCGTACAACATTTTGGGGATGGCGATGCTGAGATAAAGGTGTCTCATGTTACGATACGACATGCCCTTTGTTGGTTTGGCCAGCCGTCGAAATTGCAGTACCCAGTCAGTCCCTTTGGCGACCGCGCTGGCTGCTTGCTCCCTGAACCGTAGTTCTCGATCAAGTATTACCCCAAGTAGTTTGTGGGATGCTGTCGGTGCTATGGGTGTACCTGCGAGGCTGAGGGGTCTTCCTTGGAGTAGCTTCATCTTCCCTTGCCCTTCCGGGTCCTCCACCCTTCTCCTGGTGAAGTCAATCAGTTTCATCTTGTCCAACTCAAACTGCAAGTTGTGAAGCTTGGACCACTCGTTCGCTCCTCCGTCTCTCGTCATCATCTGGACTAGTCTGCTGTGCGTCTGCTTGAAAGTTTTGCCCGCTGCTAAGAACCTCACATCATCTATGAACGCTGGTGCTAGCTCTCCTTTGTCCTGTCTTGCCACTTCTATCAGTCCCGCGTTGTAGAAATGATACAGTATCACCGAGATTGGGTCCCCTTGGTCACATCCGTTATCAATGTCCAGGAGGTCGGACACATAGTCGTCGAACTGTATCCTCGTTTGGCGCCCTTGCAGCCTGTTTTGTACCCACTTGGTGTATTGTTCTGGTACCCCTTTCATCCGCAAGTCATGGATCAGTCGGTCCACAGTAACACTCGGGAACACTCCTTTGACGTCCAGGAATAGCGCTGATACTACCTTACCCTTCCTCCACTGGTCCTTGATGAAGTCTATTGTTACGTGGAGGGCGTCGACGGTATTCCTTCCTGCCCGTCCCCTGAAGTTGGTGTTCGGAAGTAGATGGAGTGCTTCAGCGTAGTGGGTTAGCGTTTCGGCAACGCACCCTGAGAGCGGCTTGGCTAAGGTGTCCATTAGCGTGATGGGTTGGTAAGCCTTTGCCAGTGTATAGTCAGGCTTTCCCGGCTTTCTTAAGGCGGCAATGGTGGTAGTTCTCCATTGCTTGGGGTATACGTCGAGGTGGAACGTCGCACGGTAGATGCACCCTAGGTGGGGGGTTAGCAGATCTGCGCAGTGGGTTAGTGCCACGTTGGAGAGTCCGGAGGGCCCTGGGGCTTTGTATGGGCTCATCTTGCCGATCACTTGTCGGATTTGCTGGTCGGTGATTGGTGTGTGTGCGAAGGCTGGCCCCGGGTATCGTGTGTTGAGTTGCTGGTGGGGTTGCGCTCCTTGTGAGGGGAAGAACGAGCTGAATAGAAGCTTGCTTTTCTCCTCGTTGTTTGTAACCCTGGTCGCCATGCCGGTGGGATCCTGGTACGCGCCCCATCAGATGACGGCCCAGACACCAGTCTACTGGCTGTCCACATGCTGGATTCATCTGCGGTTTGTAGCCAGTCGATCCAGAAGCTCTGCTTGGTGGCGTGTATTAGGTCCGTGTAACTGTTCCTCGAGTTGCAATATTCCTGATGCGCTGGGTGTAGCGGGTCGTTTCGAACTAGGTTGGCATACCTCGCCGTCCTTCGCATCTTGGATCTTGCCTGACTGAGTTCTCTGGTCCACCATCTTTTGGTGTATGGGGATTGGACAGAGTATGGCACGACGGCTTCAACCGTCGTGTTGATCGCTGTGGTCAGTGCAGTCAGTCGTTCTTCGAGCTCTTCCGCTTCTGTAATTTCGTTCGGTTGGGGGAGTTGACTTAGCTGGCTGGTTAAGTGCTCCCTGAATTTCGGCCAGTCTACCTGCCGCCAGTTCCTTCTCGCCATCTCCTCCGCCATAGGAACTGATACGTCGATTGTGCTGGAGATAGGGAAGTGGTCGGCGCAGGGGGGCTGCATATCCGGGAAGGTGGTGCACTGGGAGAAGAGGTCGTGTAGCGCCGAGCTGCTGAAGACATTGTCTGGGCGCGTTAGGTTTTTGGTGGTGGACGCGCAGAGAGTAGGGACGTCCTTTGTGTTGGAAGGCGAGCGACGTCATGTTGACGTCATACGGTTTATAGTTTTGTTCGTGTTGTACACTAGCTCTTCACGCAGTTGGAACCTGCTATCATCTTGCTTGATTCTCTAACACAACTGCGTTCACCCCTTGCCTGTCGAGGCCGAAGTCGACACTCGAAAATCGCGCCTACCGAAGGCGCGTTCACTTATCGAAAGACACGCCTATCGAAAGCGTGCACTGTTGTTGAGCCTACCGAAAGCTCAATTGTCGAAAGTCATGCCTACCGAAAGTGTGCACCGTTGTTGAGCCTACCGAAAGCTCAAATCACTTGCAATCATGCCGGAGACTCAGTTTGAGAAGTTAAATGAGAAGAATTATGTGGACTGGCGTTATGTGATGGAGGCCCTGCTCATTGGGAAGGACCTTTGGGATGTGGTTAATGGGACTGAGCGTCGCCCCGCGGGCACTGACAGCTCTAAGGCCATTCGTGCTTACATCAAAAAGCAGCAAGTGGCCCGCACGAAAATCATACTCCATACTGAACCATCCCAGCTTCCTCATGCTCGGTTCAGTAACCCAACGGAGATTTGGGAGAACCTTGAACAAGTCCATTGCGCTCGCGGATTTGCGACCCGCCTTGCCCTTCGCCGCGAATTCCTGTATATGAAGAAACAGGACGACCAGGTCATGAATTCATGGATTGCCGATGTCAAAAATACCGCATACCGTCTCGACGCTGCTGGAGTTATGGTTATCGATGAAGACATCATTCTTGCACTCACAGCTGGACTACCAGATTCGTATTCCACACTCATCGTCACGCTTGACAACCTGCCCCCAAATGAACTCACACTTCCAAATGTCATCACCCGTCTTTTGAATGAGGAGGTGCGACAAAACGCCCACGAAGACGTTGTAGAACTCTCTGGACCTATCTATTCTGCACAAGATGTCAAGAACAAGAAGATCAAAACGCAACTTTCCAAGATCACTTGCTACAGTTGTGGCAAGAAAGGTCATTACAAGTCCAATTGTCCCAAACCGAAGAAGGAGGAAGCGAGCGATAAAATCGCAGCGTCTTTGTTTTGATTACATTTCGACTTTCTGTCACTCGAGAAGCCGTCGCTCGAGGAGGTGTGTTGGAAGGCGAGCGACGTCATGTTGACGTCATACGGTTTATAGTTTTGTTCGCGTTGTACACTAGCTCTTCACGCAGTTGGAACCTGCTATCATCTTGCTTGATTCTCTAACACTTTGGCAGGGCCATAAGCATATCGTGCTGTGCTAGTAGCTCTAGGAGAATTTGAGCTTTGTCCAGGTTGGTCATTGTAAATAGATGCGCATTGCGCTCTTCGTCCCATAGGGGGTGATGGCAGTTGAAGTCCCCCATCCATACCATCTTTGATGGGTCGATGAGTCGTGCGCCCCGTTTGTCCGCTTGGATCATGTCGTGCATTGCCTGGAGGCTGTCCGAGTGCTCACAGTCATTGTATACGTTGAAGATGGTGGCGGCCCCGGCGTTGGTCTGTACAGTCCCTGCCACTACGTCTTGTGAGGGTATGTCGATTTGCTGCCACGTGCTGGAAAGAAGGCGTCGGTTGATGAAGATAGTAGCGCGGGATTTTTTGGGATTGTCCCTGTGCGCTGTAGGGACGAGCGAATACCACCTGTGGTTGATGCGGGTGTTGCCTAGGAAGTCGAAGTAGGGCTCCTGCAGAAGAATTATGTCGTAAGTGTTAGGGTCTGTAGAATTAATCAAGTCCTGCTGCGCTGCATCGGACTTGTTGAGGTTTTGCTGCCATATTTTTAACGTCGTGAGGGTGCCGCGTGATGTTGTACTATTCATGGGGTCTAGGTTGGTTTTGGTGGGTTGGATTTCTGTCGTTGGAATTGGAGTTTATAGCGAAGCCCAGCTCGTCTAGCGATAGTTGGCGGTTTGAGGACGCGCTCCTTGCGCGGTTTCCGCGTGTGGTGGACCGTTCCCTTTGTGTGCGCGATGGTGGGACTCCTCTCGGCTGGTTCCAATACGATGGCATGCGCTCCGGGTGGCCCTGTTGTGCACCCGGTGTTGGCCTGAAGCGGGGCCGAGATGGCGGGTGCAGGAAACCATGGTCAGGATCTTGCGTTGTGGTTACCGTTTCCCACGACTGTGGGTCCTTGCTCGCTGGGTAGAAACGCATGTTAGTCTCGGGGTACTTAAGCTGGATTCTGCGGGTGTGCTCTTTGAACTTCGGGCACTCACGGTCCCATGCTGCGTGCCCTATGTCTTCACAGTTGGCGCATCTGTAGATCTTGGGGTCAGTCACCCTGCATTCCGCCGTCCTGTGACCCCCATTCCCGCAAGTGCCACATGTGTCGACGAGTTGAGGGCATTGCGCAGCCAGGTGAGCGACTCCCGATTTTTGGCATTTGAGGCACCTCCTAGCCTCTTGCAGCATCTTCCTGGCTGTCGTCCTTGTGCCTGTGATTAACACCCCGCATCGTATCAATGTGTTTGCTGCCATTTGGTTTCGTAGTTGTATAATCAGGTGGGCTGTGGACTGGGTTGCAGTGCGTCTCCCCAGGGGCTTTATCCATCATGCGGAGACTATGTCGTCCTGCTCTAGGCTGTTGCCCGTCTCGACTCCCTCCAGCTCGGCTCGAGATTCAGGGTTGAATCTGATGGGTACGAATTCGGCGATTATGGAGTAATTGTTGGGTTTGATGATCGAGTCGCTGCTAAATTTGGAAAGGAAGCTGGTCGCGGTCTGACGGGTTTGTAGCAGCTCTGCCGTCTCCTCCGTTTGTAGCTCTAGGAAGAAGGCGTCGCTCGGTAACCTCTGTACTCCTACCGCCCTTGGCTTTTCCTGGTCGTCTTCCCACTCCATCTCCCCGACCGCCCTGTTGGCTCTGTCAAGTATGTCTGGCTCCGATAGTCTGGCCATCCTGTGGTCTGGGGCTGCAGGCGTTTTGTCGATTAGGATCTGCCGGGCGCGCAGATCACATCTTGCTAGGGTACTCGACTGGAGGCTAATTGGTTTTGTCGCACACGCTGCCAGCGCCGCAGCGTAAGTCGGGTATCGGGCTGGTTTGCTGGTGGGGTGTTGCTCCTGGCCTTGCGTTGTTGGGGTCGGCGCTTGCGCTGTGACTGCGTCTACTATACGCTGCGCCGTTCCATCGCTTTCCTGTCGTAGTTCCTCGACCGTACCTGCTAAACTGTTAGTGGACTCTCTGATCTTTGTTGTGGCCAGTTCCATTTGTTGTAGCATGGGGGCGAGGACGTCGTTCACGCCGCTTAACCTTTCTCTGACTGCGGTGGCCAGCTCAGCGATGGCTGTCCTGTCTGCTAGGTCAGTTATGAGCGTGGCTACAGCCTTGAATCCCTCCTCCGTCGTCTTCGGTATCGATGACTGTGCTTCCTCGAGGTGTAGCAGCGCCGTGGCCAGACTATGGTACGTTATTGATTGCCTTTCTGGGAGGAGCCGTTCTCTGAGAGGAACTGATGAGCTTCTTCGGGCGACCGCGTCGATCCTTCCTGAGTGCTGGGTCCTTCGGTCCTGTTTGTTGCTTGCGAGCTTGATCGCAGGGTGTGACTTTCTGTGACTGGTGGGGTGTTGCGGTGAGGTGGCGGTTTCTTGGTGGGTCCCGCGACCGCCGGGGTCGGCATTGCTTTGTTGGGTGGATGCTGGGAGAGGCTGTGGGATTGTGTCTAAGGGTTCTGGCTGGGGTTGGGAGGGGTTGAGAGGTATCGGGTTTTGGGGTTTTTGATAGCGTGGGAATTTTTGGATGAGGATGTGGTTCCGGACAAGGAGCGCTCCCGTCGGTATGTTAAGTGCTGCTTAACGAAACCTGTGGGGGTCCATTTATGTCGTATCTTCCCCTCGTCACACAAAGGCAAGGGGATTGTCATGGACACCGAGATAGATTTGTTATCGAATGCACGAGAGCAGCAGAAACAACAGTAGGTGTCACCTCCTTTGAGATGATCTATAAACTGGCCGGAGATGTGACCTCCCTAGAAAAAGAGTCATCGTCAAAGATTGGGGACAGGTAAGCAGCCTGACCAGCACAGAGTTGCATGTCCTAGTCACAGGCTGGTTGGGTCAAGAAATAGAAGCCGTAGAGCGAGTAATCTTATGATGCGGGATTAGCCAATTATTCATATACAGGATGAGGGGCCTTGGGAATCAGGTTGTACACCTATGCCACGGTGGGAACTCTCGCTCTACTAGTGGCCGAGCAAGAGTTCCCATCGTGGCACCGTACTAGTTTGGGAGCCGCGCAGGCGAAACCGGATAGCTCCGCACGGAAGGCATAGGCAGCCGCCACGGCCCATAGGCTCCAGGCGGACACCGCCCAGGAGCCGCGATTGCGCTATGGAGGAGGCGGCCACCGCGATTGTGCCCAGAAATGCGCTATGAGGCACGGCTGACGCACCTTGTAACTCGGAGCGCCCGTGAGGGCTTTGGACCGCAAATACACGGACCCCTGAAGAGTATGTAAATAGCCTCGGGCTTCCGTGCAAGGACGATACTGAGTTGATCTGAATTTGTGTCAGTAACCTGAGGCTTATATTCAGTTCTGACTAGAATGCGACTAGAGAGAAGTCACAAACTCTACTTCAAAATAATTAAGAGTTTATAATCGTTGTGTGACATATAAGTTCGCGATAGATGGGTACAACATCGCCAGAAACATAAAGTTTCCCGGCGTCTCCCACGACAGCTGGACAAAAGGCGCAATAATCAGTCTTCCTGTAGGGTAGGTTTCAGTGTGGCTACTTTACATATGAGCCAAGAGATAGACGAGCTCCGGGTTTCGATGGTGTAGGCATCGAACAATCTTTGATATCACGGTAAGAGCTTCGACTCCTGATACATAACCTGACGACAAGGTTCCAAGCGCACAATAATAACGAAGCGAGGTCATCTTACCAGTCAGGAGGTGTGACGCATTCAAGAGGCCATTTTTCACCATGCCATCGAATACTGAAATTCTTCCGCTGATGACTTCCAACCTCCAATAATACACCCATAACCTAACATTTCAAGTGAGCTGCTGCAGCTTGTGTCTTCCTGGAAAACTCTTCCTTAGCCCAACTGGTGGCAACGCTAGTAACAGCGCATCCATTACAGAAGATCACACTCACGGCACTGGAGGAATCGAGGCTTCCTCTCCCTTGAGTTTCCTGCCCTCCGCCTTATGTCCTGGCTTAACAAGAGAAGGTTTTTCTTCGGGTTCTTCGATATCATCCATCGTCAAAGCAGCGGCCTTTGCATTGGGTTTACGAGGCCATTCGTTTGCGCAGGAGTCAGCTTTACCTTAGCTGCATGGAGCAGAGCTTCCAGCTGTGTAACAGAAAGGGTGTCTGCCGTAACTGTTGTGACCGGATCAGCACATTTATTCTTCGAACTCATACCACAGTCTCAGAAGGTGATGCGGCATCTTAGAAGGCGATGGCGACAGCCTTTAGAGCTCCGCGAGGTGTGCCGGCCGAAATCCAAATCCCCGACGTGTCCAAATCGCGAGTCGATTTGGGATTTCGGGTTGGTTTCGGGCACGAAACACCTTCTCAAATCCCCATCAAAACCGCTACTCTGATAGGCCCTATTATTATCTGCTCGCGCTCTAAGCTGTCACCGTGAGGAACTCAACGAGGAGTAGTCGGTTCGGCCACAGCAACTGAACGGCGCCGGGAGAGTGCTTATCCGAACCTAGGTTCTTCACCTTCCCGCGCACAGCTTATGATTCGAAGCGATCATCTATAACGCTGTAATTCTGGACTAGAGGGAGGGCCGGCGTGCGCCCGGCAGAACCCTTGCTCGGGGACAGTGTTAGGCAGGGTATGCGACAATTCAAGGACAGAAGCAGACTAGAGGGAGGGCCGGCGTGAGCAGCAACTTGATCAAGCATATAAGCTTAATAAGCTATTGCATCATACTCGGGGAAACATCGGCAAAAGGTGTCGGATTTCCCACGATTTTCGACCTCCCAGTGCCCTTGACGAGCAAGGGGATTTCCCCGTGCGTATTTAAACGACGATGCTAGAAAGTCGAAGATGAACCTCGTCCCGACGTCGACTTGGTGCTATGGCGTTTCCACCCGTTAACGCCGCTGTGTTTGTGCTGCTGCTCCTGGGCTTTGTATCGCTGTCTGCGTTGCTGTTCACCGTCGTTCTTTCGGACTCGGAGAACATGCGCCGCCACCCTGTTTTCCTTAATTTCGTGTGGACGTTTCTCATGTATACGTCAGTCGTGCTCTTCACGTGCGTGCTTCAAGAGGCCCTCTTGATCCACAATTAACTGCTGAGGCGACTGGGGAAAGAGATGTGGTGCAGTTCATGGCTTTCGCTGAAACTGATCAAACCTTGGGTGTGGCCACCATAATCAATACTGTGGTCGATTGTATGACCTTCGTGTGAGCATTAATCAGTAACGCCGCTCACTGGCGTCGTCCTCCTGACGGTAATATTGAATTAACAGCGTGCTGACCTCTACCCTGAACATTATAATTCATGTACGCGTCGTCTGCAGATGCAAGTGTCCCGCTAATGTCTTGTCCAGCTGTGGTTTGAAATGCGAGCTGCTTTCAGTTATGCAAAGGCATGGACAACAAAGCTACGAACCTTCGCGGTGAGATATCACACCTTCTATCGAGAATTGAGGTCGATTGAATTGCGACAAAAGCTTCTGATCACGCCTTATTTGATGGGATTAGTCCCCCTTGTCAGCGCTGGGAGCGTTATTTTTGGCACGCTCGCTGACTATCCCGTTTGTGTTAGTGCCAGCTTTTTGACATCAGCCCAACACACAGCAATAATCTGCCCAAAGCCCTGGACTACGTGGGTCTTTCGCTGCTCGTTCTCGCGTGCATTTGGGATAGTCAGTTGTTACCCGGATCAATTTCGTGATAGGCTGTGATTAATGGTTCTTTTTTCAGTCCTTTTGGTGATCAAGTTTGTTAGCTATCGTCGTATATTTCGACAAGTCAATATGGGTAGCATCATGAGCCTCTCTCTGCTTGTGCGCCTCTCTGTTTTCTGCTCGTTTCGACTCCTCGTTGCCGTGTATGTTTTCTCTTCGGATGTCTCGAAGAATAAGACTGACTGCGCGGTGATATTTCTCTAAGAATTCTCACGACGTTGGTTAGCCTGCTTGATACGAACCCAGATTCGAATGCGACTATGATCATGGGAGATATAATGAGTATTGGGGAATCTCTTTGTGAGCGTCACGCAAGCTTTCCAGTGTCTTGCGCACACCACTGACGTATGCCCTTGGCCAAGTCCCTCTCCTCGCGTTCTTGTTATTTGGTCTGCAGCGCGTAAGCCCTCTTCGATTGCTGTCCTGCTCACGAGGCGGGAATGATTATCGATTGGGTGCAGGACACATTGCAAGTTTGGTTTCCTTGCATTCACTTCGGTGCAAAACAAACCCCCCCCCCTCCGAGTCAGGCTGAGCCGAATTGGGCTCTCCATATGGAAGTCCTTCCCATTCACTCAGATGTGGCTCCCCCAGAGTCATTGCGCGATGTGCAGGACATCTGCTGAGCCATGTAGTATGGACACTCCTTTTCGTGACAGTTTACCTAGCCCAGACTCGGGCATGCTTTGGCTGTGGTTATGCTAACGTTCGTTGCGGCGTTTCTAATCTTTGCATAAAAAAAAATAACATGCGTTACCTCGTCGTTTGGTTGGTGACCTCATTGTGTATATTACATGCAGGAAGTGAGTTGCATCAACTGTCATACATGCTGCCTGATCTCTAGTGAGGGCTTTGGCACTAGCAATTATCAACGTTTCTAATCTTTGCATCAAAGAATACGACCTTGTCGTTTGGTTGGTGGCATCATCAGAAGCTCATCGTGTATATTAGAGGAAGTGACTGACTTGCATCAACTGTCAATGTCTGTCATGCATACTACTTGATTGATAGTGAGGGCTTTGTCACTGGTGATTACCGCAAAGCTCGTGGGCGCAGCGCTCGCGGTGCGACTAGTGCCACCCGCCTGTGCGGTATACTGCACAGGCTACAGCTGCCAGTGCATGCCCAACCGTAGCATGAGATCGTACGCCATATGGGAGGCTAGGCACTGAAGTGCATGCATCAAACGTGCCGTACTGAGCGCGGCGGGTCATCTACGGTGAGTCCGAGTCGGTGACAGACACTCAACGCGCACGCCCGCTTGGCCCCACCGGCGTACGAGACAGATGCTCTTGCGCAACCTGTGTGCTTGGGCATATACAGCATGCAACTGTATCCAGCATTCACACAAAACCAGCCCATTTTGAAGCCACTTCTCCCCGTCCCAATCTAACCATAGAAATCAAATACAACCTCCCCGCCTCAGAAGTTCACTTGCCCAGGAAGCGTCTGCGGCGTGTCTATGGTGTCTCTCATCGCGCCCAAAATGAGGTGCTCGAAGTCGAGGTCCCCCAGCTTCGCACAGACGTGTGCGTGTACACGCCGCGGCATTTTGGGCTTCGTGCTCAATCGCGCCCTTCGCGACCACGGCGATATGGGCACCAGGGGCGGTAGAGCGACGAGAACCGCGAGTGCACGAAAAACCATGGCGACAGGTTCTTGCGAGGAACACATTATATCCAGTACTTGCAGTGTCTATTCCTGCCGAGGGGTATATACACGTCCACACATTTTCCACCCAGAAATAATAACAACCCCGGGGGCCATCGTGCCGCGCAATTGTAAGCGTGTCCTCTGACAGTCTGGCTGCCGTCGCTGATCGTCGCCTCGGGTCTAGGACCAGCCTCTGGATCTATTAGCCATGTTCCACGTCCTATCATGTCTGTGGAAAATTCGGTAGGTAGTGAGATCCGGAGCATGGTGGTCAGTTGCGGTGAAGATACGGATCTCCGGTCCCCGCGTACTGCTGCCATCCTAAGATGAAGTAGTATACGCCAAGGTAATATGGCGTTAAACACCCGTTGCATTCTGCATCAGATAAAGGTGGTAAGTGACCAATTAACTTAGGCACTGGGACCAACTGACAGAAGCAATGACGCCCCGATTGTTTTCTTCAACACAAGAGGGCTTAGCGGGACCCATTGAGAGTAGATGATATGTCTCTAACTTCAACGAACGCAATAACCAAAACGTTCGGAATCGACAGCATGAGAAGATAAACATAATATAGTATACCTGGCCACTGTCAGCTTAGTGAACGCTGGAGTGAAAGATATTACATACCATCCGCAGTGTTGAGACTAAACTTGACGTAGTATGCCGACCTGAACGTGGGTCAGGGTTCAATTGCTGGGAGCTGTCATGAACTACCTACAATGTTGGACTCCTTGAATGAGAGTGAGAACCAGGATGACTATAATGGAACCGGAAGTAATAATGTTAGCAAGCTGCAGCGCATGCCAGACTGATCGCTCACCAGTCTCGAAGCTCACTATGATAACATAATCCCACAAAAAGGTGATATCGTCGTTCCTAGTAATAAAGCAGCTTTGGAGGTTTGGTATTGGGAGTGTCGTAACATCTGCGACTACGTATGACACTATGAGCTGGGACACAATCTTTGAGAGAAACAAACCAGGACAGACATGAGACGGAAGTAAGTCCAATTCTGGTCAGGTATCCGAGTAGGACGATAACGATCACCAGGAGGATAGGAAGTGCGAAGGCAATTTTGCGTTTCTGGCCTCACATAGCCCATGTCCTGAATATCAGAACAACTAAAAGAATGATATTGTACCCGTCCAATCAAAGCCTGGCAATTCCTACTTCCTGCCAGACATCCACCCCAGAATATAAAGCCTGCAGAGACTGTTTTAAAGTTAATTTCGCACTTGATCTCAGAGGCTTACAGCCTGAAATTGGATACACGAGGGAGCACTGTAAGATCGAGAGTTCAGCACTCGCTACGAAAAAAAAAGGTCATTCGAATCTATTCACCGTCCTTGCCGGCACAGATGGCCCGCTCGCGAAGTGGACTTGGATAGTAATATATGTCAGTCTCTCTTCCAATTAGGCAAATTGGAAGACGGCGCACAAAACGCCAACATCAACGAGTCGACAATACACTATAGCGGGTTAACAGGTAGAGGATCTTCCCAATACTCCATGGTGTTCCCCAGAGAAGTTCTACATCCAATTCGATGGTCAGGAGGTAGTCATAAATCTCGTTCGCACAGTCTTATTTGGACGACATGCGCATTGCCGGCATCATGCTCACCAGAATGACAATGCTAGCAACTTAAAATAAGGACTCGTTAAGGGGCGCTACTAGGTTAGGCGTACGGTTAAAGCTCTAGCGGATTCTGGTCAGCGCAAAAAGCTTCAGCGCTCGGGGAATACCTACCGCAGCAATCCGATTTTCAAAAATGGCCAGACCCAAGGCTTCAAGCTCTGCCAGACTCGACATCGAGGACAATTCGAAGTGTTCGAGCACTTCTTATAGCTTGTAACTATTAGTTAGATGCAGCGAGCAGTCATAAAGGTATTGCTGTTCTCTTCTCAGGCTTCATGACTCGATAGATACTCCTCATTCGCCAACGATCGGAAGAGGCGCATGTGGATGAGGCCATAGAAGCCAAGCTAAGCCAAAACAGAGTCTGAAAAGTTATATGCGCCCTTAAGAGGAATCCCCACAGTATCCAGGCCGGACCGTGGTGTGATGGAAGAAGAGGGCAAACCCGTATCGAGCATCATGGATCATCTCATTCCACTTGGCATTCAGGGGAACATGCCTAGGTAAAATATTCTCATGTTCGAAGAGGACGTGGGAGCAGGCCTGAAGTTGAAGCCTACAGAGACCTTAGTCCGCATCCATGTCGGGCATCGACCCAACCTAGCCAGCCTAGAAGTAGGCCGGAACTATGACCATGAGTACTAACTGACCTGTACTCTAGCCGCCGATCTCAAACATAGAAGTTGGGCGACTGTGAATCAAGGACAAGTATGAGTGGACAGGAAGCATCACAGTCTGTGATGTGGGTATATAGGTATCATGATAGGTGCCGCTCACAAGTCCATGACGAGTAATCAGCCTACATCCGGAGGGTCAGTAGCTCGAGAATAAAGGTCGGGATGCTGTGACACCATAATCTGACAGGCGGCACATGCATATTTCGACTCTTGTGACATCCTAAAGGCGGCGTTTATCTACGATGAATATACCAAGTTGCCCGGAAATGCTCTAGTTCTCGTGAAAAGTGAATAAAATCCTTCCCATGCATTTCACGTTGAGGGACAAAGAATGCATCTACCAAGGCTCGATGACGCATCCTTCTTCTAATCCATCTAGTATGATGCAAAGCCATAAGACGAAGAGGTTTCGATACGAGAATGTAAATGGTTTGACTTTCTCGAGCGATCGAAGTCAACCACACGCCATTGATGCCTGTGTCCGTGATAAGGGCAAACAATGCTCTGGTCTGTCGCAGGTGCCGCCAGGATATTTCTCCATCGGATGTCGATATGTTCGATACCGAATCGACCCATGTCGCTGTATATTTCATGAAGATCCGGCCTGCGTAACAAAGGATGTTCAGAAGCATGCATAGTTAGAGCTGGCCAGAACGAACTTGAGTGCTTCCAACGGAACGCCTATGGGCATCACGTCCCCGAGTCTTTCTAAAACCAAAACTGAAAGAAAGGTCTTGTCGCTGCAGTTGCGCACTGAGGCCGGATCGGCACGGGCTGCTTTGAGGATTCGGGCACGTTTATCTCGACGTTCTTCCCTTAACTTCTCCCTTTCATCATTGCGCTGAACTACCACTTCCCAGCTGAATTCTTCCATCACCAGATTATCAGAATCTGTCCATGCATAGCGGTTCCATGTATCGTCCGAGTCGCCGTCATCCTCACTTTCGCTGTCCTCGTCCCCAACGTCTATGTCCTCGTCCCCAACGTCTACTTCCTCGTGGTAATCCGCATCAGACTCTGCCCAATCCAATACCTCGCTATTCTGCTCGATTTCAGCAGTAAAGAACCAATAGCAGCGTGCGATGGCTACTCCCTGAATATCCTCCATCTCTTCGTAAAACCAGGCCTCACGAGCCAGGTCGTCATAACGGCGCCGAGCAGCGACTTTTATTACAAGGGATGGAAGAGTGTACTGGTTGCTGTCGTCAATTCTGAGCGGGTACACCGAACCCACTCTGCCATAGCCGAGTCGTTCCGGTTCTAAGGAAACATGGAGACAGAGGTTGCCTGGAGGCGGGAGTTTGGAGGGTGGTCGAACAGGTGGTAGACCGCCGGGATTGGCGAAGGCTTCTACCGTGGCCAGAAGTGGTTTTCCCGGCTTTGAGATGGTTTTAGAGAGCGTCAATGGAACCTGGACATCGTTGATTTTGATAAGGCCACCAACGATGAGCGACGAGAAAGCATTCGATGGCTGTAGAGGAGCAGCTCAAAAGCAAGTTTCTCCAAATAATGAGCAGCTTACGATGAACGGCCCCGCCTGCATGGTTAGTATACTGAGATGGTCAGTGGTTTATGTAAGACGAACGTGCCAATCGAACGTGCCTATTCCGGGCCCCTCGCCGTGTGCGAGGACTGTGCGAACGGTTTCCTTCGCATCCATATAGTAGTACGAGTTTTAAGTATGGAAGCCCCGCTCTTCCTTCAAACCATCATGGGTCAGCCAGGTCAATGCTTGCTATACATGCCTGACTTGATAGTTGTTGGTCTGCCACATGCCCTTCAATGGCAAGATGCTCCTCTCATTCAACAGCAGTGGCATCAGTTTCCTTTTCCAGCGCCATTGGGGGGAGCTCAATTGCGCTTAGTTTGCAAATGCTTGGAACCAGCATTGATCAGAACAGGGCATTCAGTTACTAAAACTGCTGCCCAAGTCGGGAATATGCCTGTTACAGACTGACTCCGGTATGTCCGCCGATGCAGGTCCTTGTGGCAAAACCTGGTGGTCTACTCTTTGCCGAATGGCGTTGGTGTTGCAAAGCCAGCTAATGTACCTGGGTTTCCCCTAACCATTCATACTGGTCAGGGTTTTGGCAATTCAGCACCTTTCCCAAGTGGGAGGCAGCAAGCACAGGTTCTTGACAGTCTTTTTGCCTGGTTTGTTGCACATAACCAGAGGAAGCCTGTGGCCATGACGTCCGAGCCATCAGTTCAGGATGAAGTTCATGTTCAGATTATTGAGCCACTGAACATGCTCTTAGCGGTATTCATTCAGTGTTTTGCAACGAGAATAGCATGAACTGATGCTTATTGTCAGACACGCTATGCAAACACTGCTGGACCTCCACAGACCCAATTTTATCCTCAGTGGGGCCGAAGTTGCCCAAAAGCTCATCGCAACCCAGGTGACCAGACCAATGCAGGATTTCCCGACTTCCTTCTCTACCGGAGCTCAGGACAAAGGCAAAATGTGGCTATCATGGAAGTCAAGACTTGGTGGGCTTACTCAGATGATGCCTTTACGGGCATATTCAGTACTGTGGCAGCACATAGAGGCTCAGGTGTCTTTGATTGGACAGGTACTGAACCGCCTCCCAGGTTGCTTAGACAGGTATGCAACTCTCACAGTGATGCATACATTAAATTCACTTTTCTCTTCTCTTTCAAACAGGTATGGGGTGAACTACACTTCTTTCAAGCCAATTGGGGGGCTTGCACAAATGGGCGGAAGATTGTCATCTTTGTTAGAACTGGCCGGAACGAGCTGACATTACGTGAAATCCACGACTTCGATGGTGATGCATCTGTACACAGGGCACTTATAGGGATGTGCTTCGCAGCCATCGATGAGGCAATGGGATTGCACTTTGTCCCAGGTTCCGTTTGTCCCATTCAGGATAGGGAGTCGTTGTGGTAGTAGCCTTTTATCTTGTATCCTATAGATCCCTGAAATCTGATGAGGGTGTGATAAATCATGAAAAAGCGAAGACATCGTTATAGATCGGTAGGGCTGGTAGCTTGGAAAAAAAGGTGGTGCAACAAACGAGGCACTGCCAAGCATATATACAAGAAGTTGGGAACATTTCTGCGGCTTTGAATAGACGATAAGTCTGAGTAGATAGGAAGCATCACAGTCTGTGATGTGGGTTATAGGTATCGTAATAGGTGCCGCTCACAATTCCGTGACGAGTAACCAGCCTCGTGAAGAATTCCGACCAGGAGGGCGTGTAGCTCGAGGATAAAGGTTGGGATAGTGGAACATCACAAGGCAGGCGGCACATGGCTCTTGTGACATCGTAAAGGCGGCGTCTGTCTACGAAGAGTTGCGCACAAAACGATTCAGTTCTCGTGAAAAAGAAGAAATACCTTACAATGCATTTCGCGTTGAGAGACAAAGAATGCATCCAGTCCCAAGGCTCGACGACATATCCCTCTTCCAATCCATCCAGTATGGTCCGAAGCCATGAGCCTGAAGTAGATTCGATATGAGAATGCGAATGGTTTGACTTTCTCGAGAGATCGAAGTCAACCACACGCCATCGATGCATGTGTCTGTGATCAGGGCAGACAGCACTCTGTTGTACTGCAGGTGCCGCCAGGATATTTCTCCATCGGATGTCCATGTGTTCGATACCGAATTGACTCATGTCGCTGTATATTTCGTGAACATGCGGTCTGCATAACAAACGATGTTCAGAAGCATGCATAGTTAGAGCTGGCCAGACAAACTTGAGTGCTTCCAACGGAACACCTATGGGTATCACGTCCCCGAGCCTTTCTAAAACCAAGACTGAAATAAATGTCTTGTCATTGCATGCTGTTGCACACTTCGGCATGAGTTGCTTTGATGATTCTGTCTCGTTGATCTCAATATTCTTGTCTTAACTTCTCCCTCTTCTCGCATTCCTCATTGCGCTTGAATACAATTCCCCAGCCTGAGGTGGGTTCTCTTATCCCCAGATCATCTGGAGAGAGTAATCTGTCAATGCATGGGGGTTCCATGGCTCGTCCGAGTCGTTGTCATCCTCACCTTGGCTGTCCTCGTCCGGAACGTCTACTTCCTCCTCGTCGCAACCCGCATCAGACGCTGCCCAATCCAATACCTCGCTATTCGACTCGATTTCCGCAGTAAAGAACCCATAGCAGTGGCGCTGGACGTATGATGATAGAAGCGGCATCCGAGAATTCCAAGAATTCGGTGTGCGATGGCTACTCCCTGAATATCCTCCATCTCTTCGTAAAACCAGGCCTCACGAGCCAGATCGTCAGAACGGGGCCGAGCAGTGACTTTTAATACAAGGGATGGAAGAGCGTGCTGATTGGTGTCGTCAATCCTAAGCACATACACCGAACCCACTCTCCCATAGCCGAGTTGTTCCAATTCTAACGAAACATGGAGACAGAGGTTGCCTGGAGGCGGGAGTTTGGAGGGAGGACGAGCAGGTGGTAGACCGCCGGCAGTGAGGAAGCATTCTACCGTGGCTAGAACTGGTTTTACAGGCTTTGAGATGGTTTATATAGCGTGATTGGGACTTGAACATGGTTGATTTTGATGAAGCCCCCGATGATGAGCGACAAGAAAGCATTCAATGGCTGTACTAGGAGAGAAGCAGCTCAAAGTCAAATTTCTCCGAATAATGAGCAGCTTACGACGAACGGCCATGTCTGCATGGTATATTGAGAGACCTGCAGAGATTAAGTATCGCAAGTCGCACGTTGGGGTTCTCCGCTTCTAGGTTGCTGAATTGGACTGATTATCCCTATAGTACTTAGTAGGTTCCAGTGCAGTTAATCGAGCGAACACCCCAAAATCAGCTCTGGAAAATCGGAGCCCAAGTCGCTGATCCCCTTGCTCGTCAAGGGCCCTGGGAAGTCGAAAATCGTGGGAATTATGACACTTTAGCCGACTATTCTCCGTGCTAATCATGCATCAGTCATTGAATTAATGCATGTGATGCCTCTTTGGTGAGACATGGCCTACATAAGTCTTCGCTGGGCCTCTGAGCTTTGATCTCTCTCTAGGTGCTCCTCTAACCTCTCCCTTGGCGTGTATAAATATCCGGTTCTATGTCTTTCTACCACTCTCTGGTCTCTGCGCCATAGCTCCTGTACATCTTCTTTACTTGTCGACCTGTTTGTACCCTCCTTGATCATGTCCTCCGTTACCCTGCTTATTATCGGTTGATGATTGGTCCCATGTGATGCCTGCTCTGTGGTGAGACGTGCCCTAAGTCTTCGCTGGGCCGCTGAGCTTTGATCTCTTGCTAGGCCCTCCCTCTAGCCTCTTTTGACGTGTATAAATATCGGGTTTGATCTCTTTCTGCCTGTCACTTGTCTCTGCGCCACTGCTCCTGTACGTCTTCTTCGCTTTTTGGCCCTCTTTGTACCCTCACTGATCATGGCCTCGGTTACCCTGCATGTTAGGAGGATATCACCTCGCGCCTTCATGCATTTGATATCTCGTTCCTCTGAGCGTGATGGTGCTGCCCAGCAAACGCCGCCCGTTCATTCCCACCGACCTGGTTATTGTAAGGGCAACCCTGCCTAGTTGTGGAGATCACACTACCACACAACTGGCAAGGGGAAATCCAAAGTATGTATAAATGAACAGAGTATACAAGAGAGGGGATTCTCACCTGACAAGGGGAAATCCAAAGAGAAAAGTCTAAGGACTCCCAATGTCAGCGAGCCCGTATTATACTACGCTGCGCAGCCAGGGACAACACTTGGCACCTGCCATCAACCCTGCATCTCCCTGACCCTTGATCGACCCTTGATGCCACCTATTACGCGAGTCGCTTGATTTCTGACACTGTTCCGAGAGTGGAAGTCGGAAATTGGAGTGGAACTGGCAAGGCGAACAGAACTGGTGGAAGTTCTCCCAGAAGCGGAATCATTTCCGAAAGCGGAGGCGGAGATGGAATCGGAACCGGAAGCGGAGTCGGAAATGGAGTCGGAACTGGGTGTGGTGTCGGAACTGGAAATGGAAAACAGGGTGTCCCCTGACATCACCCCCCCTCTAGCGTGCTGCGTCCTCGAAGCACGGGACACGAGGGATTGAAATGCCAGCGAGCGGATTCGGCGAGGGGCACCGGGGTGTGTCCTATAGAACTCACGGAGTTTGTCTGGAGCAGAAACATCTTGCTCCGGGATCCATGAATTCTCCTCATATCCATACCCTTCCCATTTCACGAGGAATTGGAGTCGTCCTCGCACAAACCGGCTGTCCAGGATCTGTTCCACCACATAGTGCTCTTCCCCATCTACAATTTCGGCGGAGGTGGCGGACGAGCCTTCCGACCTGGAATTGGGTCCTCAAGCATAGGGAGTAACTTCACCACGTTGAAGACGGGGTGGAGGCGGGACATGGACATCGGAAGTCGGAGCGGTATGCATTCCGTCCAACCCTCCGCATCACTGTGAAGGGCCCAAGGTAGCGGTGGGCAAGCTTCTGCGAAGGGCATGTGGTGCGGATGTCACTTGCATCTAGATACACCTTATCTCCAACTTGGTACTCCGGGGCAGGAACCCGGCGTTGGTTGTAGTACCTTGCCATGTCATCCTTGGCCTTGCAAGGGCCGACTTGGCTTCCGAAAGGGTGGAGTCCATGCGGTCTCGGAACTCATTGACTGTCTCGAGTCGGGAGTCAGCCTGGCGTGGCTCGAAGCCCATCCGCGGGTGTCGTCCGGAGTCAAGCATGAAGGGAGTCTGTTGTGTGGCGGAATGGACATGGTTGTTGTATTGGAATTCCGCCAGTGGAAGTAACTCATCCCAATCATCCTGCCTCTCATTGACAAAGAGGCGGAGATATTGCTCCAACTCCTGATTGACCCGTTCCGTCTGTCCGTCACCCTGCGGATGGTACGCTGTGGTGGTAGCCAGCTTTATGCCGAGCAGGCGGTAGAGCTCCTGAGTCAGTTCCGCGACAAACTGCGGACCTCGGTGGAAACAACTTGCTTCAGGAGCCCATGCAACTTCCAGACATGTGCAAGGAACAGGCGGGCCGCTCCGAGGGCTGTGATCGTCGTGTGCGTCGGAATGAAGTGGGACACCTTGCTTACCGAATCCACACGTTCATGATTGTGTCGTAGCCATGAGACTCTGGGAGTTCAACGATGAAGTCGACACTGATGGTGTCCCAGCGGGATTCGGGAATCGGGAGCGGAACAAGCTCTCCGACAGGGGGATGTCGTTGTGCTTTGGTTCGGAGACAAAGGTCACATGTCTTCACGTACTGTCCAATGTAGCGGGACATCTGAGGCCACCAGTAATTCCGAGCCACTAACTCCAGCGTCTTCCACCTGCCAGCATGCCCAGCGACCCGTGTGTCATGGTGCTGGGACACGATGCGGCGGCGGAGGTCCGCCTCACCTGGAACATAGACCTTGCCTCTGAAGTGGAGCAGTCCATCACGTTCCGACCATTCCGCTGCCCATACAGACCGTGAGTGCCCTTTCCAAAGTTCCTCCACTGCCTTCACCACCGACTCCTCCTTCTCTCCATTCCGGTACCGCCTCCGGATGTCCCGGAGCATTTCCGCTTCCGCCCCAACTGCAGTCACTCCTTCGAGGGCGCGGATTGCAAAGAGACTTGGGTGGAGCAGTGTCATATCCGCGTTGTCTCCACTTCCACTTCCATGATCCGCACGGCGGGATAGGGCATCGGGCTTGCCCATGGTGCGGCCGGGGTGGTGGCGGAGCAGGAAGTCGAACGGGGACAGGTGTAGGGACCACCGTGCTTGTCGTCGGTTCAACTTCTTAGATGTGCGGAAATAATCGAGGTTCTTGTGGTCTGTCCAGATCTCAAACAGGCATAGAGCACCCTCGAGGAAGTGTCGCCACTCCTCCAGCGCTCGGATGATTGCCAGCATCTCCTTGTCGTGGATCTCATAGTTCTGCTCGACCGGACTAAGGCTTTTAGAGAAGAAGGCAATCGGACGCCATCCCCCATCATCTTCCGATGACTGTTGTGACAAGACCGCTCCAGTAGCTTTGTCGGAAGAGTCCGCCTCGACTCGATAAGGGCGAGAGTCATCGGGAAAGATCAGGACCGGGGCAGAAGTGATCAGCTCTTTGAGTTTGTCAAAGGAGGCCTGTTCCGGCTCTCCCCACTGCCATCCAACCTCCTTCTTGGTGAGGTTGAAGAGGGCATGAGCGTGGCAGGAGAAGTCCTTGATGAACCACCGGTAGAAATTGACAAACCCAACAAAGGACTGGACCTCTTTCCTGTTCCGCGGCACAGGCCAATCCAACACACCGGAAACCTTGACTGGGTCCATTTCCACCTTTCCTTCCGACACAATCACCCCAAGATACTCTATCCGCGTCCGCTCAAATTCGCACTTTTCCAGCTTGAGACACAGGTTGTATTCCCGGAGCCGTTCCAGCACTCTCCACACGACTTCCCGATGTTCCGACATTGTTTTTGTGAAGATGAGGATGTCATCGAGGTAGACGCAGACAACCCCTTCTGCTATCATGTCATGGAAAATGTCATTCATCATCGTCTGGAATGTGGCGGGACTGTTGGTAAGGCCGAAGAACATGACCTGTGGCTCAAAGAGTCCTCGGTTGGTGCGGAATGCGGCCTTCCACTCGTCTCCCTCCCGGATCCGAACACTATTGAAGCCCCAGCGGACATCCAGCTTAGTGAAGTACCTTGCCCCGTGGAGTTGTGTGATTAGTTCGGAAATGAGTGGAATGGGGTACCGGTTCTTGATTGTGATCGCATTCAAGGCCCGGTAATCCTGCACAAGTCTGAGCGAGCCGTCCTTCTTCTTGATGAAGAACACCGGAGATGCCATGGGTGACTTGGAGGGGCGGATCCTCTCTGTATGGAGGTTCTCCGCAAGGAATGCATCGAGCTCTACCTGCTCCTTGGGTGACAGCGGGTAGACCTTGCAGTTGGTGGGCTTTGACCCAGGCTCCAACTCGATGGCATGGTCCCAAAGCTTCCGTGGAGGCAAGGCATCGAATGACTCCTTGGAAAAGACATCCTCGAACTCCCGCAGGTACTCCGGAATTTCCGCCTCCACTCTATCATGCCTCTTGGAGGCTTCAGCAAGGCATTGCGAAATATTTCCGGTGGCGCGGATGTGTTCCGCTTCCGGCGGAAGGTTTACGTACAGCAAGCGCTCCCCTTCCGCCAGAGTGTCTTCTGGGCCGAGTCGGATGACGTTGGATTCGGAATCGGAATCGGAATCGGAATCGGAAGTGGGATCCGGTTCAAATTCCGCTTCCGAGTCTTCTTCTGCAAGCAGTGGATGGGGGCCAGAACGACATGTCTGTATGAGCCGTTCGGTCTTCCGCTGCTCCTGGCGCTCCTTCCGCACTTCCGACCTGCACATGTGACACTTGGCTGGACATCGACTCATCAGTACCTTCCGAGTCTGCCAATTGATCTCCGGGTTGTGCTCCTGAAGCCAGGTAAACCCGAGGATGATGTCCTGCTTCCCCAGGCTGGTGACTGCAAAGGAAGTGCGTTCTGAGTGTCCATTGTAGCGGAGAATTGTGTCTACTATCTCCATGATGGACCCTGCCTCATTGGGGCTTCCATCCACATTGAACACCGGGATTGCACATTGCAACTTCCACGTGGTCAGTCGGTTCCGTTCCACATAGTCCCGGTCGATAAACTGACCAGTGGCCCCGCAATCGACAAGGGCAGGTCCGGATTTGACTTCCGCCGTATCTGTCATCTGGATCTCCACCTTAATGACCAGTGACTTGGGGCCAGGGGTGGCAGCAACAACATAGCGCTTCGGAAGGCGTCTCTCCCAAGGGCGGATGCGGGATGGATGGGGTGTCGGATTTGGTTTTTGTGTGACTTTATCCGGTGGGTCTGCACGAAGTGAGGGGAGTGGGGGCTTTTCATTCTCTACTTCAAGACAGGCAAACTGGTTATGTACAGGCAGCAGGGGCACACATCTCACCCGCTGCGTGTCACAAAATCCGACGCATCTTCCGCTTCCGGTGGACCATGTTCCGCATTTTCGGAAAATCCTTCCGCAGTGGGCACTCTGCTTATGTCCGCAAGTGCGAGGAACTCTGGAAGGAGCTCGAGTTTCTCCTCTGTGGTCATAAGCCGGATATCAAAGGCTTGGGGGCACTCGCGAGCATAGTGGCCTGGTTGTCGACATCGGAAGCAGGTGATAGTTCCGTGGCCTTTTCCGCGCATGCGGTCAGCATCCATCGGGGCAGGGCCACTCTTCGAGGGAGGAGGGCTATGGTTCCTAATAGGAGCAGGCGGAGCAAGCATCGGAAATATTTTCCGTGTGGGAATGAATGCGCTTCCGGGTTTTGGCACAGGTGGAGTAGGACGAGTGGAACTGCGTGTCATGTTCCGGCTCGTCTCCACGAAGGCCTCATTTGCCTCCCTGTTCCGGGACACCCTGTTAGCAACTAGGGGCTATGGCAGGGAAGGTTCGGTAGAGTTCTTAGAAAGCTAGAATCAAATATACTCTCTCAGTGAATTTATTGTCACTGATATATTAATACAATACCTAGAATCAAATATACTACATGATTTTCAGTCAACATGCTATGTAAATATGAAGAATACTACTCGCCTCTCTCAGTGAATTTATTGTCACTGAGAGAGGAGTGTAATCCTGTCTCAGAAGGCATATACTTGCACCCGGCCCTTTAGCGCCCAAGGGCTCGCGCGTCGAAGTCATTTCAAACTCCGCTGGGTGCAGCCGCCTGTGAAAATGGAAATAACAGAATGGAATGGAGAGATAGAGAGTGACTGGAAAATTTCGAAAATAAGCAGAGAAATGGATGCATGGTACAAGAACAGTATGAGAAAATATTGAAACACCACACAATAAATTGAATATATTATGCTTGATTTTGGTGCAGGAGCATAAATGCACCCAACACACCCTCTGCGCAGCTTGGTACCACCCTTCCAGGTCATCGAAATCCGGAGCTCCATCCCCATGCAGCGCAACTTGGTTCTGGAGTGTCGGATCAAGTCCTCGTTGGAATTTGATGACGATCGTCTTGTCGTCGTCATATTCCGCAAGGTCGATGAGCGATGAGCTCCTGGAAGCCATCAATGTAGTCATCGACCGGATCCTTGGCCTGGTACCAGCTGGTCCCCTCGAGCTTCGTAAGAGCTGTGAGCTGCTCGTTTTTCAGGCAGAACTGGTTGGAAAATGTTTTCTCGAAGGCGTCCCAGTCCCGGAAGTAGTTCCCCTTGCCCTTTGCTTCATGTCGGATCACCTTGTTTGCAAAACGGGCTGCGCGGTCCGATTTGAAAAAGGACAATGCCCAGTGAATCTGAGCCTGGTCGTTCGGAAAGAGGTCTCCGGCAATTGCGAAGTAGATGCTGCATGTGTTGAAGAATGTGCGTCCCTTCTCCCGATCTCCGTCAAAGTCCGCTGGAGATGCGGGTTTGACCTTTGCTAACTTCGCGGACTTTCTCTCTTCCGCTAGTTCCGCTTTTCCGAAATCCGGATCATCCAGCATTTCATTTCCACCACTTTGTGGAATATCTAACTTAGCCAAAATCGCTTGTAAGGCTGTTTCAATCGCGTTGGTCTTCATCCGGTTCCGCGTCAATTCCTCCTCCATATTCCGAAGACGATCGTCCGGATCCATGTCGGAAGGAGAAATATGGGACGGATTTCCAAGGTTGGGAGCTCGATGTAAGAAGAGGGGCTATCGTACGCTGTGTGTGCGGAAGAGGTTGCGATTTCCGAGTCGCTGTCTCCGATTCCGAACGCACCTATGGCGAATGCAACGCGCGGTACGACCGCCAGTCCTCTAGGGGAGACACTTTTCTGCTGTAAGGGCAACCCTGGCTAGTTGTGGAGATCACACTACCACACAACTGACAAGGGGAAATCCAAAGTATGTATAAATGAACAGAGTATACAAGAGAGGGGATTCTCACCTGACAAGGGGAAATCCAAAGAGAAAAGTCTAAGGACCCCCAATGTCAGCGAGCCTGTATTATACTACGCTGCGCAGCCAGGGACAACACTTGGCACCCGCCATCAACCCTGCATCTCCCTGACCCTTGATCAACCCTTGATGCCACCTATTACGCAAGTCGCTTGATTTCCGACACTGTTCCGAGAGTGGAAGTCGGAAATTGGAGTGGAACTGGCAAGGCGAACAGAACTGGTGGAAGTTCTCCCAGAAGCGGAATCATTTCCGAAAGCGGAGGCGGAGATGGAATCGGAACCGG
The DNA here is from genome assembly GCA_015179125.1 of Gautieria morchelliformis. Lineage (NCBI taxonomy): Eukaryota > Fungi > Basidiomycota > Agaricomycetes > Gomphales > Gomphaceae > Gautieria > Gautieria morchelliformis. Next base: position 37,158 of record WHVA01000055.1, on the reverse strand, counting down.
AAGCGGAGTCGGAAATGGAGTCGGAACTGGGTGTGGTGTCGGAACTGGAAATGGAAAACAGGGTGTCCCCTGACACTTATCTTTTCGTTGATGATCTCATCTTCGTCCACTTTCCATCCTCGAACCGTTGTTTGCTCTCCTATTCTCGCCACCTCGCCTCGGGCTATGCCTCAGAGTCCGTCAAAAAGAAGCAGGCCCTCGTCCATATCAGCGAAGAAGCATCGCCTGTCTGCGGCACCAAAGTAGAGTACACGTATAAATTTTCATGTCTGCACTATACACAAATTCGAGATATGCATCATCACGCCGGGTTCATTCTTATATACTACCGTGAGCAAGGGTTCTGCCGGGCACAAGCTGGCCCTCCCTCTAGTAATAATTATGTAACAGGAAATGTACTTACAATAAGTGCCCGGAGTTGCTGCAGCGTCCAGATTCGAATAGTTTTTTTCCGTCACGGCAGCCTCGCCTGGCGCCGGCACCCAGCTTCATTCGCGCCGCTCTAAGCTGATATGTAGTAGTATGTAGTCGATTCCCGCAGCAACGGCGCCGGGAGAGTGTTGATCCCAAACTAATATGTATGTTCTGAACCCTCCACACGCCCCAGCCACCGCTTATGATTCATAGTGATCATCTATCATTGCTTGGATAGTACCCCATGCGTATTTAAACGACAATGCTAGAAAGTCGAAGATGAACCTCGTTCCGACCTCGACTTGGTACTATGGCGTTTTGTTACGTATCGAGATTTCCGCTGGGTCGGAACTGGAAAGGACGGCGGCTTCAACTTATAGGTTGCGCCCCCGATGAACTATCGTCCTAAGTATTTCGGAACTGAGTCGGAAGTCGGAAAGTACTGAACCAAAGGTTTGGTCGGAACTTGTGTCGGAACTGAGGCGGAAGGCGGAAGACGGAAGGCTGAGAGAGAGGCTGAGATCTTGCTAGACTTGCTGTGCTAAGAACAGGAGATGGAGCGAAGGAGATCAAGTATCGAAGGTGATTATCTGATTGCAGAATAACAGACATACATGAGGGGGTTTTATACAAAGCGCAGAACAACAAGTAATGGTATGGTACTAAGCAAGTTCCGGAGGAAGCGGAAGTCGAGTACAATGTGTGGGAACTAACTAATTGGGAACAATGGGACTACAAGGGGGGCTCAGGGTGAGGTAGAACAATGGCAAAGAACAAGGGGTCGGAAAACATATCTGACAACAAACTACAAGGGTGGCCGGATATATGGTCTTGATGGACGATGAAGTGGGTCCGGTGGGTCCAAGTAATAGAGTTGAAAGAACAAGGGAAATGTACAAGGGGCGGAATGTCGGAAATATCGCAGGGGCGGAATGTGTTGCAGAAATATCGGAGGTGCGGGAGGTGCGGCGGAACTTGTTAGCAACTAGGGGCTATGGCAGGGAAGGTTCGGTAGAGTTCTTAGAAAGCTAGAATCAAATACACTCTCTCAGTGAATTTATTGTCACTGATATATTAATACAGTACGTAGAATCAAATACACTACATGATTTTCAGTCAACATGCTATGTAAATATGAAGAATACTACTCGCCTCTCTCAGTGAATTTATTGTCACTGAGAGAGGAGTGTAATCCTGTCTCAGAAGGCATATACTTGCACCCGGCCCTTTAGCGCCCAAGGGCTCGCGCGTCGAAGTCATTTCAAACTCCGCTGGGTGCAGCCGCCTATGAAAATAGAAATAACAGAATGAAATGGAGAGATAGGGAGTGACTGGAAAATTTCGAAAATAAGCAGGGAAGTGGATGCATGGTACAAGAACAGTATGAGAAAAGATTGAAAACACCATACAACAAATTGAATATATTATGCTTGATTTTGGTGCAGGAGCATAAATGCACCCAACAGAACTGAGGGTCGGAAGTCGGAAATGAACGGCCATAACATGTTTCCACCCGTTAACGCAGTTTTGTTTGTGCTGCAGCTCCTGGGCCTTATATCTCTGTTGGCTTTGCTATTCACCTTCGTGCTTTCTGACTCGGAGAACATGCGCCGCCACTCTGTTTTCTTTAATTTCGCATGGACCTACCTCATGTATACGGCAGTCATGATCTTCACGTGCGTGCTTCAAGTCACCCTCTCAATCCACAGTTAACTGCTGAGGCGCTGCGGAAAAGGAATGTGGTGCTGTACATGGCTTTCACTCAAACCGGTGACGAAACCATCGGGGTGGACATGATACTCAATACTCTGGTCAATTCCATGAGGCTGGTGTGAGCATCGAGTCGATCAATAATGCCACTTCGATGCTCACTGGCATCGTCCTTCTCCTGATGGTAATATTGAATGGCAGCGCGCTGACGGCCACCCTCAACCTTGTCATCCATGTAAGCGTCATCTGTAGATGAAAGTGTCCCGCTAATGTCTCATCCAGCTGTGGTTTCAAATGCGAGGTGCTTTCAGTGATGCAAAGGCATGGACAACGAAGCTACGGACCTTCGCGGTGAGATATCACACCTTCTATCCAGAATGGATGTCTATTGAATTACAACAAAAGCTTCTAGTCACGCCTTATTTGATGGGAATAGTCCCCCTTGTGAGTTTCTGGGAGCTTTCTTTTCGGCACGCTTGCTGACTATCCCATATGCGTCAGTGCGGGCTTTTTGACTTCGCCCCAACGGGCATCGTTTTGCGGTTGAAAGCCATGGACTACGTGGATCTTTCACTGGTCGTTCTCACGTGCATTTGGGATAGTCAGTTGTTACCCCAATCAGTTTTTGTGCTAGGCTGTGATTAATGGTTCTTCTTTCAGTCCTTTTGGTGGTCATGTTTGTTAGCTATCGTCGGATATTTCGACAAGTCAATATGGGTAGCGTCATGAGCCTCTCTCTGCTTGTGCGTCTCTCTGTTTTCTGCTCATTTCGACTGCTCTTTGCCATGTATGTTTACTCTTCGGATGTCTCGAAGAATGAAACTGACTGCGCGGTGATGTTTCTCTAAGCATTCTCGCGACATGGCTTGGCCTGCTTGATACGAACCCAGATTCGAATGCGACTATGATCATGGAAGATATAATGGATATTGGAGAGTCGCTTTGTGAGCCTCACACAAGCTTTCCAGTGTCTTGCGCACACCACTGACGTATGCCCTTGGCCAAGTTCCTCTCCTCGGGTTCTTGCTACTTGGTCTGCAGCGCGTAAGTCCTCTTCGATTGCTGTCCTGCTCATGAGGCGGAAATGATTATTGATTGGGTGTAGGACATACCGCAAGTTTGGTTTCCTTGGATTCATTTCGGTTCAAAACAGCCCCGCTCCACTCCGAGTCAGGCTGAGTCGAATTGGGCTCTCGATACGGCAGTCCTTGCCATCCACTCAGATGTGGTGTAGGGCGTCGTTCAGGCCTGGTGATGCTTCGATGGGTATGACTTAGAGGAAAGCTGCGCGAGTGAGAGGGGGCTCGAAAGATGATCTATTCCGTCGTAAAATGTACTACTTATATCTGGGAGGAACAATGAGAAAACTAAAAATAGCAAGGTATTGTGGACATGACGTGAGTAAGCCGGTGGACAAGATATGTGGACAGGATAGGATATGTGGACTTGTCCACCCGCGGCTGTGTGTGGGTGCTTGTGTGCGCATCATCCGCAACTAGACAGCTACGCTGTCTTACATCTCCTCCCACCCCTCGAAAGAACCGCTTACTCTCTACTCCTCCTCCCCATCCGCCACCGCCTTCACATCCTCATCAACAGGAACCTCCGTGGGATCAACAATTGCCGTCACATCGATGCAGGTGCGCGAGCGCGGATAATAGGGTATGAGACGAAACGCCGCATACGGGAGTTTTGCGGCGGCCCCGGTGAGTTCCGCAAGGATGTAGGCCCCGTTGCGAGTCCTTCTGACTACGATCATCGGTCCCAGATAGCGCGGTTTTGACTTGCGGGACAGGTCGTTTTCAATACGCGTGTTGCGGACGAGCACGAGGGTACCGGGAGCGAAGTTGTAGTTGCGTATGGTATGTGCGTGGTCCCTCTCGAATTGCCCAATCGATGAGTAACGTGCTTTTAGAACACGGTCATGAATGGCCGCCAGGTCGTCATCGCGTTTCTCGAGCTGTCGTGCGCGAACTGCAATCAACTCCGCGTCCGTAAGCGGCTTCTCAAGTTTGGGCACAAGGAACGTTGCCTCCGCCAGATCGAAAGGTAAGACTGCCTCTACCCCATGGACCATGTAGAACGGTGAATAACCTGTCGATTTCCTTACAGTGACGCGGTCTGCCCAGAACGCAAATGGCGCAACTGTTGGCCAGCGCGTTGGGTCCCCCTCGCACGCCTTGATGATGGACTCCCGGATCGTTCGATGGCTGCGTTCGACGATGCCGTTGGCCTGCTTGTTATAAGGTGAGATCCGGATGTGGTTGATATGGTATGTCTTGCTAAGCCAATCGAGTCCAGCGACTATAGGAGCCCCGTTGTCCGTGACGATCGTCTCCACCCCTCCCCACCTGCACAACAAATTCTCGAAAATGAACCTCCCCACAGCCACCCCCGTCTCTCTCTTCAACTTCGTCCACTCCGGGTAGTTCGTGAGGCTGCAGCGCGCCTGGACCAGATAGCGAAATCCCTGCGCAGCTGGGAAAAGAGCCGTATCGAAGTATGCTTTGCGGAATAAGGGCGCAGGAATTGACGGCGTTGGTGGAATAAAAAGGTGTGCCGTATTCCTGATTTGACATTCGTGACAAGTTTTGATAAACCAGGAGACATCGTGTTCCAGTCCGGGCCACCAAAATCTGTCCATAAGCATGCGCCGTGTCGAATACAGCCCCTTGTGCCCCAGTTCGTCGTGTGCCTGCATGATAATGGCGAGTCGCTTCTCCGGATCGATAACCAGCTGATGATAACCTGTCTCCCGCCGCCTCCACAGTCGACTACCCTTCAAGAAGAACTGCCGTGCATAGCTGAGAAAACGTCGCAACGGCTTCTCCTCCATTCCTGCCGGCTTTTGCGCCGTGTCCAAGAACTCCCGTACCTGTCTCAACACCCCATCCACCTCCTCGTCCTTCACCCCCCGCGGAATCTGCAGGCCTGCGGTGGCCTGATCTGTCAGGGAAAAGACCGGAAACCGCAGAGTACCTTGCTCAGAGTATCGTCCTACTCCCTTTTTTTTTGCTCGTGCGTCATCTCTCTCTTCTCCTTTCTTAGCCCCCTCCCCGTTCCCTCCCTTGTCTTCCTCCCTCTCCACTCTCTCCTTTTTGCTTTTCGCTCCCCCCTCATGTCCGTCCACCTCTCCCACCTTCCTAGCCCCACTTCCTTCTCCTCTTGCCCCGTCCCCCCCTTCTCTCCCTCCGTTCTCTTCCTGCCTTCTCCCTGCCCCTCTGGTCCTGTCCCTCGCTTCCTCACTCTCTTCTCCCATATATATTCCTTCTCCGCTCATCCTGTCCTCCCTTTTGCCTCTCCCAACTTCCCTTGTCACGTTCTCCCCTCTTCGCTCCTTCCCGTTGTCTTTAGTTTCATCCCCATGTTTTCCCTTTTCTCTCCCATCCTCTCCCTTTGTGCCCTCCCTTCCCCGTTCGCTTTCGTCATTCCTCATCGTCATCTCAGAATCTCTTTCCTCTCCCTCAACCAGCCTACCCTTGCCGTCTTCATCCTGCCAGTCCCCCATTTTTCCGTCCTTATCCTTTCCCGTCCCTTCCTCCCCTATCCTGCCCATCCAGCCCCGCTCCTTTCCCTCAACCTGCCTTCCCTTGCCGTTCTCACCCTGCCTTTCCCCAATCTGTTCAACCACTCCCTTTATTCCCCCGTTCTCCCCTGTCGTGCCCTCCCTTCTCTCTTCCATGTCGTCCCATTCACAATTCTGAATACCCCGTCTCCACCAGGAATTTACCCAAACCCCCATGTCCAACATGTCGTCGATCCACTCCTCCGCCTCGCCCTCCCTCTCCTCCATATCCCCCTTCGCCTTCCTTCGTCTGGACAGCCCGTCAGGTCCTTTGTGGTTCTTCGCCGGTACGTGTACTAGCTTAAAATCGAAGAGCAAAATTCCGAGGATCCAACGGTTCATGGCAGCATTTGGCTGAATGTCAGGATTATTTAGCATTCCCCGAATGTACTTAGCGTCCACCTCAACATCGAAGGTCGGTAAACCAACAAGATGGAGCCGATTTGCCGTAGGGCCCGGAAAAGCCCGTACAACTCCAGCTTTGCCTGTGAGTACCTCGATTCTCGCGCATTCCATGCTATTGAACCGTACCTCGAAGGGCGGCGCTGTCCCTCCCCGTCCAATTGCAATAGGATCCATCCGACCGCGAGGACGGATGAGTCTACTGCGAGAATAACACGACGCTGGGTAATATCTTGTCCTGCCGCTGTGTAGTTGATTGCTGATAAAGCCTCCGCCGACACCACCCCCTCCTTTAGCTTTGCCATCGCACCCTCCTCCCTCTCCCCCCACACAAATTCCACCTGCTTCATTGTTAGCCTAACCAAAGGTAAAGCCAGCTCTGCGAAGCCAGGGATAAATATCCTGACGACCCCACAGGTTCCCAGAAAACCACGAACTTCGGAGGCGTTCTGACACGCTGGCCAGTTGACAATCTTATCGATTTTTTCCGTGTCTGGGATTCGGCCCTGGAAGGTACAGCGATGTCCCACCACGGTAAGCTCTGGAACCCCTAGAAACAACTTTTTCCCTGATATGGTTGCGCCAGCGTGTTTAAAGCGATGCAACACTCGATTTACATCTTCAAAATGCTCCCACACAAATCTCCGAATGCCAGGATTGTCCGGAATAGTTTCGTACGTGCCATCTGTTTTCTCATAGCGAGTTCGGGGCCCTAGTATGGGGACATCATCGATGAAAGGTGGTGCGCAATCCGTTTCATCCTGAAGTATAAAGCAGATATCACCATGGAAGATAGGTACTGAGTTAGTCCAACCCATGGGTAGAGCTGTGAGACGGTGAGGCCCAAGAGGTGTTTGGAATGTCGTCAGGTCTCGCGAGTGCTTGTCCAAAGGCCTGTGATCATACCCCACAAAGATGTCACCTAGTGAGTAAATACTACGCCCTCCACAACGTTCTGCATACTGTTCTACTGCAGGCGGCAGGCTGGCATCTTTGATTGTTACAGCATTCAACGGCTGGAGGTCATGAACAATCCGCAGGGCGCCATTCTTTTTCGCGACACAGAACCACTTCGACCGGTAGGAAGACAATGAAGGCTCAAACACTCCCGAGGCAATCTTGTCCTTGACGATGGACACAACCTGCTCAAAAAGACCGGGTGGAATAGGATAGTTACGCTCGGCCCAAGGTTCGTGTTCAATCGTCGGGATCACTACCGGCTCGAAGTAGTCATCCCTGAACCGTCCCTTCTCGGCTTCTGTCCATGCCAACCCCTCCTCGTTGTTCTTTAACGCCGCAAAAGCTAACCTCACTTCCTCTTCCCACAGGAAACCATCCTCCCCTACCTTCAACTCCTCCCATCTCTCCTTCGTCAACCTTGTTCCAAACTCCAACCTCCCCGCCGGCTTCGTTGGCAAAAGCGTAAGTGATCTCAACGGGTCTTCTGGAAACCTTCGTTTGACATGACACTCCTCTGGTAGGGTTGTTGCAACAGGTCGGACTCGTCGTTCGACAGGCTTGTACCTGCGCGCGACAAAAACATCCGCAGGCCCTGGTATGCCATATACCTCCTGCAGCCAGGAGCACGTTCCTGCGGACACATTAGCTCGAAGGGCAGGAACCGGCGGTGTCAGCCTGCTGATCGTGGTGAGCTTTGACAAGCTTGCGAGACCTAGGTAGTGACTGCTGTGGCGGCACGGTGTTACGTGGGGTCGAGTAGGGACGTGGATCCTGTGGTGAGTGTGTCGAGGGTCATGAATAATGAGTGTCTCGCCTGCGCTTGTAGTGTCGATCTTTCCAATAACCTGGAACGGCCGGCCCAGCAGCACATCATATGGTGCATTGTCATCGACTACATGTGCGTGGACAGGGATCGTGATCGAACTTATCGTAATTTGCAGATTTTCCACCACCCCTGTTGTTGAGTCCCCCCGCCGTTCGCCATCATCATGCTGACTCGCACATCTGGATTGACGGCGAGTCCCAGTTTCTTTACCAGTCCATGCCGTATGTTGACCAGCGACGAAGCCGTATCAAACACCCCTATGACCTGGTGAACCCCCTGTAGCAGAATGTCCAGCTCCCTCGGTGGACAATGGTACGGTATGGCGATGTCGTCTCCCACCTGCAGGACATCTGCGGGCGCCGTGAACAAAGTAGGGGTCGAAATCTTACTCGTCTTAAAGTTGTCCACCATCCGCCGCCTCACGTCTGGGCAGCTCGCAGCAATGTGTCGAAGGGGTAGCGTGACTGGAGTGTCAAGTACTGCGTTAAAGATGTCTTCTGGTGAGCAGGATTCCTCAATCTTGGAACGGAATTTGTATTGTGTTGCAGAATCCGGAGCCCGGTAACCTCCTGCTCCCTGTGCACTGGCTGGTGCCAACAGTACTGGTCGCTCTTCTCTCACTCTCTCTTCCCTCGCCCCACTTCCTCCCTCCTCTACCTCCACCACGAAACTCTCCGTCCCATTCTCCTCCAACGATGTGGCATCCGCACCGACAAACATGGCTGGCTGGGTTGGGACTTCCTGAATGGATGCCGCTGGGACTCGACGGCGCTCCAACTCCGTGTCCACTACGAACTTGATGCCCTTCTCATGCGTCAGGATTCGTGAGTTGTCTGGCCAACGGTACCAGTCCCCCCTTTGAACGATCTTCCCCTCTCTGATATACTGTGCGGCCACGTCACACCTCCTCGTAGCGCAGCCGAGTCGTTTACAAAAGGCACACGGCCAAGGATCATTAGCTTGTAAGTTGTATGATGGCCTTGCTGGCCCCGGAGGTGCGTAAGGCGCTGCTTTTCCTGCTTGGAACGTCGCAGGTGCCGCAAGACGATCTGCTACTGTTGGGTAGTAGAGTACCAACTTTGCGTAATTGACTGCATAGTGGGTGTCGTGAACTTGCAGCGAGGTAAGTTTCTTGATGAGGTCGTCCAGTGACTCTGCTGACTCCTTTCCCTTTTCCTTCACGTCCGTTCCTCCTTTTCCAAACCGCACCTTCCTGACCCTCCGCTCCTCCTCCTCCTCTGTCTCCCCCCCCTTGTCCTCCTCCTTCTCCTCATCCTCCATCTCGTCTGCCCAGGACCGGCGTCCTCGTCCAACTTGCGGCTGCGGATCCAGGTCGAAAGCCTGATTATCGAAGATATATTTGGCGGCTTTGAGAACGTCCTTATAGTCGTAAGGTATGGAAATGTCGTGATTCGGCTTCGAGATCCTGAGCTGATGCTTCAATGTAGTCCTAGTTCGGGGATGAAAGCCGAACCAGAACTGGCGGTCACGGTCTTCGATGGAGATCTTCTTTTGAGCAACAAGCCACTGGGCAATAGGTAAAAATGCACGGTAGTAGTCATTCAACTCATCTTCGTCTGCTATCTCAGTTCGTGCCGCCTTAGCAGTAAAAGTTTCGAGGGACTGGCGAGTATAGCGACGGGCTTTGAAGGCGTTGGGGTATAGGTCGGCCAACGATTTCTTGAACTCGTTCCAGTCGGCTGGATCATACCCGTCAAGTACCTCGAAGAGGTTACGCTGTTTCCTGGTTGCATACTTCCCAATCTGGGCAATGCGTTCCAAATCAGTAAGTTTTGCCGCGTCAGCTAAGGTTTCGAAGTGATCTAAGAAATCCTCCAATTCAGAATCTTTTCCGTCAAAAGTTTTAGGGGCTTTCGATGTCCCTGGTGCTGGCATTGCAGCTCGTCCGGTGTTAGTAGCCGCCATCGTTGTCAGTTGCCTACTCTGAGCTCGGGTAGTTACCTGTACTGATCGAGTGGCACGTGCAGGCGTCGTCGAAGGAACAGGAATTTGTGATCTGCGCGGAATGGTGTGAGAGGTAGATGGTGTTGTCCAAGGATTAGGTGAGTGGCTCGTTGCGTTAGAGAGCCTTGAGAGGTGTCGATAAGCTGATATAGTCGCAAGGTCTTCGTTGTCGGAGGCGCTGTTCCTCGCGGTGGGCACACCAGTATGTAGGGCGTCGTTCAGGCCTGGTGATGCTTTGATGGGTATGACTTAGAGGAAAGCTGCGCGAGTGAGAGGGGGCTCGAAAGATGATCTATTCCGTCGTAAAATGTACTACTTATATCTGGGAGGAACAATGAGAAAACTAAAAATAGCAAGGTATTGTGGACATGACGTGAGTAAGCCGGTGGACAAGATATGTGGACAGGATAGGATATGTGGACTTGTCCACCCGCGGCTGTGTGTGGGTGCTTGTGTGCGCATCATCCGCAACTAGACAGCTACGCTGTCTTACAGTGGCTCCCCCAGAATAATTGCGCTATGTGCAGGACATTCGCTGATACATGTAGTATGGACATTCCTTTTCGTGACACCTATCCCAGACTCGGACATACTGTGGCTGTGGTTATGCCCAACGGTTCGTTGCGGCGTGTCTAATCTTTGCATAAAATGGTACTTTAACATGTGTTACCTCGTCGTTTGGTTGGTAACATCATCAGAAGCGCATCGTGTATATTAGAGGAAGTGAGTGATTTGCATCAACTGTCAATGTCTGTCATGCATGCTACTTGATTGATAGTGAGGGCTTTGTCCCTAGTAGTTACCGTAAAGCTCGTGGGCGCGGTGCTCGCGGTGCCACTACGCTGCCGTGCCACACGCATGTCCGCTATAGCTACGGCTGTCAGTGCAGGTCCATACCATAGCGAGAGCAATCAGGCAATCAGTCGGCGCTGCAAATTATGTAATACAATTGAGGATTCCATATGGGCGGCTGATACGGGAGGGTCCGAGTCGGTGACAGGCAACTCAGGCACTCAGGAGTCAGCGTGCATGTCCACTTGGCCCCACCGGCATACCATATGCTCTTGGGCAACCAATGCCTCACCATATAAAGCATGACTGTATCCAGCATGCACGCGAGGTGCTTATGTAATGGTCTGACCGTGGTTTTCCCGTGATCGCGTGCGCTGCTGGGAAGACGTTTCTAGTCACCATCACCTGGATTGTCCAGAACAGACATAGTGACTTGCACTTGGAGGAGCGGAGCAGCTAGGATGCGCAATCCGAGGGAGTGCTTCGTAGCACATTCATGTCATGTGTTTTGATCGTAGTTCGTAGACGTAGTTCACAAAACGACTCGGAGCCCATCTTGAAACCGCTTCTCCCTGTCCCAATCCAACCACAGAAATTGAATACAACCTCCCCGCCTCATAAGTTCACCGGCCCAGCAAGCGTCTGCGGCGTGTCCCTCATCGCGCCCAAAATGAGGTACTCGAAGTCGAGGTCCCCCAGCTTCGCGCACAGACGTGTGCATGGACACACCGCTGACGTTGTTGAGGTGGTGCTATTCTTCCTGTGTTGAATCTGTTGAAATTATTGTGTCCTCCTGTGTGTAATCCATTTCCCCCTTGTACATTCCTCCCTGTGAGTTCCCTCCATATGTATTACTCTGTCTCCTCCATGGTTCCTGTCCTGCTAGTCCTCCTCCTGGCATGTGACATCTGGGTGCTGAGTAGTTCAGTTTTCCACAGTTATTGCAGAAATAGCCTGGTCCTCCTGGCTGGTGTTGTGGTGGTCAATACTGCTGTGTGGTGTGGTTGTTGAAGGGGGTCTGCCAACTGTGTTGTTAAAATGCCTCGGTTGTCTCATTTGTGCTATGAATGCTGTAGTGGCTTGTGTAGATACTTCGATGGCTCCTAAATCTGCTTCATGAGCCTCCAATTTCTCCTCGATTTCATCAGGATCTCTCGTGATCATTCATATGGTTTGAGTGATTACTCTCCAGGATTCAGGTACGTTTCTGAGAAGTGTAGCACAGTGAGTAGAATTGGCAATGGGGTCACCCATCTTAGCCAGTTGGTTTTGGTATTCCTTCATGATGGTGATGTATTCCGAGACCAATTGTCCTTCTGTCATGTGATAGTTTTCATACCTTGTCCTATTAATACTAATTTTACTCAGGTCAGTTGATTCAAATTTCCTTATTAGTATGTTCCATGCCTCAGTGCATTGATTGGTGTTGTCAATTGCTGTCTGCAGCTCTGATTATATGCATAATAAAATTTGACTGTATGCAACATTGTTTCTGTTGTCCCATTCATCTTGGAGCTGGGTGAGTGGTGTGTTGCCAATCATATCGATTCCGGCTACAACTGTGATGTGTGGGTTAGTGTCGGTAGGGTAAGTGTCCCTACCAGTGATAGTTTCATAAATTCCTCTGTCCCTCGCTATTGCCAGTAGCTCCCTCTTCCATGATATCCAATTGTTCTTGTTTAGTTTCAGTTTGATGTCATGAAACTTGTGTACATCATGTTTCAGCAGTGGTTGAGTCAGTGTTGATGTCTGTGCCATAGTGAGTAGAGGCTGAGACTCTTAAACTCCTGGTAGAAGTCAAATCGAGTGAAGTCTGATAAAGCTAGATATATGCGCATATAACTAGGTATATGCGTCTTACAATACTGCTAATAAGGCTAAGTAGTTCGAAGTGTGGTGAGATGAAAAGTAAATTCACTGTCATTCATAGTGTACAACTGTGAGTATTTAACTATCAAGAAAAGAACTGCTCAATGGATATAAATGGATATAAAAAAATAAAAATAAAAATAAAAAAAAACAAGAAAAGAACTTGGCGTTCTTGGTGTGTTACAAGATGAGGACAAAAGAAATAACAAATGGAGTGGCTGGCATGTGTACGAGGGCTTAGGAGTAGATACAACATGTATGTAGAATGTGATGAAGTGTAAAGTATAATGGTGAAAAAGGGATATGGGGTTGAAAGGAAAAGATGTTCAAGACATATGCAGGGTTGACTTGTCGTGTCACATCCCTTGATCAGTGTAAGACAGCGTAGCTGTCTAGTTGCGGATGATGCGCACACAAGCACCCACACACAGCCACGGATTGTGGACAAGTATCCGGTCCACATATCCTGTGCACATATCTTGTCCACATATCTTATCCACCTAGCTTACTCACGTCATGTCCACAATTCCTGGCTATTCTTAGTTCTCATTGTTCCTTCCAGCTATAAGTAGTACAGTTTACAACAGAATAGATTATCTTTCGAGACCCCCTCTCACTTGCACAACTCGCTTCTAAGTCATACCCTTCGAGTACCACCAGGCCTGAACGACGCTCTACATACTGGTGTGCTCCACCGCGAGGAACTGTGCTTTCGACAACGAGGACCTTACGGTTATATCAGCTTCCCAACGTCTCTCAAGGCTCTCTAACGCAACGAGCCACTCACCTAATCCTTGGATAACACCATCTACCTCTCACAACATTCCGCACAGATCACAAATCCCTATTCCTTCGACGACGTCTGCGCGTGCCACTCGATCAGTACAGGTAACTACCCGAGCCCAGAGTAAGCAACTGACAACGATGGCAGCTACCAACACCGGACGGGCTGCAATGCCAGCACCAGGGACATCAAAAGCCCCTAAAACTTTTGACGGAAAAGATTCTTAATTGGAGTATTTCTTAGATCACTTTGAAACCTTAGCTGACACGGCAAAACTTACTGATTTGGAACGCATTGCCCAGATTGGGAAGGATGCGACCAGGAAACAGCGTAACCTCTTCGAGGTACTTGACGGATATGATCCAGCCGACTGGAACGAGTTCAAGAAATCGTTGGCCGACCTATACCCCAACGCCTTCAAAGCCTGTCGCTATACTCGCCAGTCCCTCGAAACTTTTACTGCTAAAGCAGCATGAACTGAGATAGCAGATGAAGATGAGTTGAATGACTACTACCGTGCATTTTTACCTATTGCCCAGTGGCTTGTTGCTCAAAAGAAGATCTCCATCGAAGACTGTGACCGCCAGTTCTGGTTTGGCTTTCATCCCCGAACTAGGACTACAGTGAAGCATCAGCTCAGGATCTCGAAGCCGAATCACGACATTTCCATACCTTACGACTATAAGGACGTTCTCAAAGCTGCCAAATATATCTTCGATAATCAGGCTTTCGACCTGGATCCACAGCTGCAAGTTGGACGAGGACGCCGGTCCTGGGCAGACGAGATGGAGGATGAGGAGAGGGAGGAGGACAAGGGGGGAGACAGAGGAGGAGGAGGAGCGGAGGGTCAGGTGCAGTTTGGAAAAGGAGGAACTGATGTGAAGGAAAAGGGAAAGGAGTCAGCAGAGTCACTGGACGACCTCATCAAGAAACTTACCTCGCTGCAAGTTCACGACGCCCACTATGCGGTCAATTACGCGAAGTTGGTACTCTACTACCCAACAGTAGCAGATCGTCTTGCGGCACCTGCCACATTCCAAGCAGGAAAAGCAGCGCCTTACGCACCTCCGGGGCTGGCAAGGCCATCATACAACTTAAAAACTAATGGTCCTTGGCCATGTGCCTTTTGTAAACGACTCGGCTGCGCTACGAGGAGGTGTGACGTGGCCGCACAGTATATCAGAGAGGGGAAGATCGTTCAAAGGGGGGACTGGTACCATTGGCTGGACAACTCACGAATCATGACGCATGAGAAGGGCATCAAGTTCATAGTGGACATGGAGTTGGAGCACCGTCGAGTCCCAGCGGCATCCATTCAGGAAGTCCCAACCCAGCCAGCCATGTTTGTTGGTGCGGATGCCACATCGTTGGAGAAGAACGGGATGGAGAGTTTCGTGGTGGAGGTAGAGGAGGAAGGAAGTGGGGCGAGGGAAGAGAGAGTGAGAGAAGAGCGACCGGTACTGTTGGCACCAGCCAGTGCGCAGGGAGCAGGAGGTTACCGGGCTTCGGATTCTGCAACACAATACAAATTCCGTTCCAAGATCGAGGAATCCTGCTCACCGGAAGACATCTTTAACGCAGTACTTGACACTCCAGTCACGCTACCCCTTCGACACATCGCCACGAGCTGCCCAGACGTGAGGCGGCGGATGGTTGACAACTTTAAGACGAGTAAGGTTTCGACCCCTACCTTGTTCACGGCGCCCGCAGATGTCCTGCAGGTGGGAGACGACATCGCCATACCATACCATTGTCCACCGAGGGAGCTGGACATTCTGCTACAGGGGGTACACCAAGTCATAGGGGTGTTTGATATAGCCTCGTCGCTGGTCAACATACGGCATGGACTGGTAAAGAAACTGGGACTTGCCGTCAATCCAGATGTGCGAGTCAGCATGACGATGGCGAACAGCAGGGGGGACTCAACAACAGGGGTGGTGGAAAATCTGCAAATTACAATAAGTTCGATCATGATCCCTGTCCACGCACATGTAGTCAATGACAATGCACCGTATGATGTGCTGCTGGGCCGGCCGTTCCAGGTTATTGGAAATATCGACACTACAAATGCAGGCGAGACACTCATTATTCATGACCCTCGACACACTCACCACAGGAGCCACGTCCCTACTCGACCCCATGTAACACCGTGCCGCCACAGCAGTCACTACCTAGGTCTCACAAGCTTGTCAAAACTCACCATGATCAGAAGGCTGACACTGCTGGTTCCTGCCCTTCGAGCTAATGTGTCCGCAGGAACGTGCTCCTGGCTGCAGGAGGTATATGGCATACCAGGGCCTGCAGATGTTTTTGTCGCGCGCAGGTACAAGCCTGTCGAACGACGAGTCCGACCTGTTGCAACAACCCTACCAGAGGAGTGTCATGTCAAACGAAGGTTTCCAGAAGACCCGTTGAGATCACTTACGCTTTTGCCAACGAAGCCGGCGGGGAGGTTGGAGTTTGGAACAAGGTTGACGAAGGAGAGATGGGAGGAGTTGAAGGTAGGGGAGGATGGTTTCCTGTGGGAAGAGGAAGTGAGGTTAGCTTTTGCGGCGTTAAAGAACAACGAGGAGGGGTTGGCATGGACAGAAGCCGAGAAGGGACGGTTCAGGGATGACTACTTCGAGCCGGTAGTGATCCCGACGATTGAACACGAACCTTGGGCCGAGCGTAACTATCCTATTCCACCCGGTCTTTTTGAGCAGGTTGTGTCCATCGTCAAGGACAAGATTGCCTCAGGAGTGTTTGAGCCTTCATCGTCTTCCTACCGATCAAAGTGGTTCTGTGTCACGAAAAAGAATGGCGCCCTGCGGATTGTTCATGACCTCCAGCCTTTGAATGCTGTGACAATCAAAGATGCCAGCCTGCCACCTGCAGTAGAACAGTATACAGAACGGTGTGGAGGGTGTAGTATTTACTCACTAGGTGACATCTTCGTGGGGTATGATCACAGGCCTTTGGACAAGCACTTGCAAGACCTGACGACGTTCCAAACACCTCTTGGGCCTCACCATCTCACAGCTCTACCCATGGGTTGGACTAACTCGGTACCTATCTTCCATGGTGATATCTGCTTTATACTTCAGGATGAAACTGATTGCGCACCACCTTTCATCGACGATGTCCCCATACTAGGGCCCCGAACTCGCTATGAGAAAGCAGATGGCACGTACGAAACTATTCCGGACAATCCTAGCATTCGGAGATTTGTGTGGGAGCATTTTGAAGATGTAAATTGAGTGTTGCATCACTTTAAACACGCTGGCGCAACCATATCAGGGAAAAAGTTGTTTCTAGGGTTCCAGAGCTTACCTTGGTGGGACATCGACGTACCTTCCAGGGCCGAATCCCAGACACGGAAAAGATAGATAAGATTTTCAACTGGCCAGCTTGTCAGAACGCCTCTGAAGTTCGTGGTTTTCTGGGAACCTGTGGGGTCGTCAGGATATTTATCCCTGGCTTCGCAGAGCTGGCTTTACCTTTGGTTAGGCTAACGATGAAGCAGGTGGAGTTTGTGTGGGGGAGAGGGAGTGTCAAGATTGGTTTTTAGGCATTAATATTGTGTATTAGTGAACACAACGAATGCCCGAATAACTTGTGCGAATAATTATGCCGTTCAGCGAATAAGTGAACCGATGAATGTTCACGAAGCAAAGAGGTTGCCCGAACGGGGCTCGCCCTGTCTACAGTTGTAGCGAAACAGCTCGCAGCACTTGACGATGTAACGTGCAAGATGTCGCAGAAGGGCTGTCTAAGTTTCGACGGTCCCTTCGCTGGCAAAGGTGCTCCTTTGGAGCCCTTTGCCAACAGCACAGAAAGTAGTTCGAAGGCTAAGGTAATGAAGGTGAAGTATGAGAACTCACCAGTGATGCCTAAGTCCTTGGCTGGTCGAAGATAGAGATCTTCAAGGAGAGGCTCAAGGCGATAATCACAGCGAGGTCAAGTTTGCACAAGATGGACGACGTATGATAATTGAACTGGGGAATATACATGCGAATGTAAACTACTTATATCGAATGCTTGTAAGGTATCAGCGAATAGGAAAGAGGCCGTCACAAGTCAGGGTTGGATAGGGGTGCGCAGCCATGATACAGCATAGATGAAATAAACATACAATAGAATGTGAGAAGGGAGAGAATATGAAACGACGGAGGGTAAAGATGGCGAAAGCATTTATGGACAAAACCATGTCTTGGGACCCGCATACATGCTACCCTGCATGGACTCTTGGTCTACTGGGTTGATTCCGCACGGCCTATGGAGGAGATCTCCTGCGAACATTTTTGACCATACGAACGCCCAATGGGGTTGGATTAAGAAGACGATGGGGTTAATGATGAACCGTTATGCTGGGTGAGTGGTATCGATCTTGTGATGGTGTGCCTGCTGGCGAATGATGCGAGCAGTGAATATCCGTTCAGCGAAATGCAAGGAAGGGCGAAGAGAGGTGACATGAGAGAGGAGAGGTCGAGGTGGGGGGCGAAACCAAGCAAACATTGAGGAGGAGTAGCGAAAGGGAAAAATGGGGATACCAAGGTGCAGGAAATGCACAGGTTATGGCAACCCAACTATTCGAACACCATTGGAAGAGGGTCGAGCAGAGGAGGTGGTAGGCCCAGTGATGACTGCCGAGTCAGCCCCAGGATGTCGATTGTGCGTTTGGCGGCGTGGCTGTGGTAGTTGGCGCAAACAGCGAAAGTTGGTCACCGAACATGACAATGGTGGTCGGAACGAACGCGAAGGTGGGGTGAAAGTAGGAAAACTGAGCTTCTGAGTATGAGAGATAAACACGTCATGACAGGGAGGAGGGTGCGATGGCAAAGCTAAAGGAGGGGGTGGTGTCGGCGGAGGATTTATCAGCGATCAACTACACAGCGGCAGGACAAGATATTACCCAGCGTCATGTTATTCTCGCAGTAGACTCATCCGTCCTTGCGGTCGGATGGATCCTATTGCAATTGGACGGGGAGGGACAGCGCCGCCCTTCGAGGTACGGTTCAATAGCATGGAATGCGCGGGAATTGAGGTACTCACAGGCAAAGCTGGAGTTGTACGGGCTTTTCTGGGCCCTACGGGCAAATCGGCTCCATCTTGTTGGTTTACCGACCTTCGATGTTGAGGTGGACACTAAGTACATTCGGGGAATGCTAAATAATCCTAACATTCAGCCAAATGCTGCCATGAACCCTTGGATCCTTGGAATTTTGCTCTTCGATTTTAAGCTAGTACACATACCGGCGAAGAACCACAAAGGACCTGACGTGCTGTCCAGACGAAGGAAGGCAAAGGGGGATACGGAGGAGAGGGAGGGCGAGGCGGAGGAGTGGATCGACGACATGTTGGACATGGGGGTTTGGGTGAATTCCTGGTGGAGACGGGGTATTCAGAATTGTGAGGGAAGGACAGCGATGGGAAGGGAATACGGGGAAAGGGACGAAATGGAAGAGAGAAGGAAGGGCACGACAGGGGAGAACGGGGGAATAAAGGGAGAGGTTGAACAGATTGGGGAAAGGCAGGGTGAGAACGGCAAGGGAAGGCAGGTTGAGGGAAAGGAGCGGGGCTGGATGGGCAGGATAGGGGAGGAAGGGACGGGAAAGGATAAGGACAGAAAAATGGGGGACTGGCAGGATGAAGACGGCAAGGGTAGGCTCGATGAGGAATGACGAAAGCGAATGGGGAAGGGAGGGCACAAAGGGAGAGGATGGGAGAGAAAAGGGAAAAAATGGGGATGAAACGAAAGACAACGGGAAGGCACAAGGAGGGGAGAAGGTGACAGGAGAGGTTGGGAGAGGAAAAAGGGAGGTCAGGATGAGCAGGGGAGGAAAGTATATGGGAGATGAGGGTGAGGAAGCGAGGGACAGGACCTGGAGGGCAGGGAGAAAGCAGGAAGAGAACGGAGAGAGAGAAAGGGGGGACGAGGCGAGGGGACGAGTGTAAATAACCCATGTATCTACATGTACAGTAGTTATTACATAATCCCAGTGGGCCCCTTAGGGACCCACTGTATAGTTTATGCGTGGGAACTGGCCAGCGGTCCCCATCGCATCTTACTCTTACCTGTCACTACGTAGCATTCAGAATACCACTCATTGGTCAAGTTCTGTTGTGCCCTTGTGATACAAGGTCTTAAGATCGACACTCTTTACACTGTGCTACACTTCTCAGAAATGTACCTGAATCCTGGAGAGCAATTGCTCAAACCATACAAATGATCACAAGAGATCCTGACAAAATTGAGGAGAAATTGGAGACTCATGAAACAGATTTAGCAGCCATCGAAGTATCTACACAAGCCACTACAGCATTCATAGCACAAACGAGACAACCGGGGCATTTCAACAACACAGTCGGCAGACCCCCTTCAACAACCACACCACACAGCAGTATTGACCACCACAACACCAGCCAGGAGGACCAGGCTATTTCTGCAATAACTGTGGAAAACCAAACCACTCAGCATCCAGATGTCACACACCAGGAGGAGGACTAGCAGGACAGGAACCATGGAGGAGACAGAGTAATATGTATGGAGGGAACTCACAGGGAGGAGAAAATATACAAGGGGAAATGGATTACACACAGGAGGACACATTAATTTCAACAGATTCAACACAGGAAGAATAGCACAACCCCAACAACGTCAGCTGACCACAAACACAGACTCAGCACAATTTGCCAACATACCTAAGAAGGACATAATCATGATGGCACACAAGGAGATAAAAGTGGACCCCGAGGCCAGTAACATTGCCTTATCAACTGATTCAATGGCTCTATTAACCATAAAAGACAATGTACACAGCTGGTTAGTCAATTCCGGAGCCACCAGTCACCTCTGCAGCAACATAGACCTATTCGATGAAATGCACCCCACACCATCAATATCTATCGAAACAGCCAGCGGAGACTCCTTCAGAGCCAATCAGCGAGTTCCCGTGAAAAGTGAATAAAATCTTTCTGATGCATGTCGCGTTGAGAGACAAAGAATGCATCTAGTCCCAAGGCTCGACAACGTATCCTTCTTCCAATCCATCCAGCATGGTCCGAAGCCATCCGTCCGCAGAGGATTCGATATGAGAATGTGAAAAGTTTGACTTTCTCGAGCGATCGAAGTCAACCACACGCCATTGATGCTTGTGTCCATGATAAGGGCAGACAATACTCTGGTCTGTCGCAGGTGCCGCGAGGATATTTCTCCATCGGATATCCATGTGTTCGATACCGAATCGACCCATGTCGCTGTATATTTCACGAACATCCGGTCTGCATAACAAAGGATGTTCAGAAGCATGCATAGTTAGAGCTGGCCAGACGAACTTGAGTGCTTCCAACGGAACGCCTATGGGCATCACGTCCCCGAGTCTTTCTAAGACCAAGACCGAAAGAAAGGTCTTCTCGCTGCCATTGCGCACCGAGGCCGGATTGGCGCGAGTTGATTTGATGATTCGGTCTCGTTTAGCTTCACGCTCTTGTCTTAACTTCTGCCTTTCATCAAAGCGCTTAAGTACCACTTCCCAGCTGAATTCTTCCATCACCAGATCATCAGACTCTGTCCATGCATAGAGGTTCCATGTATCGCCCAAGTCCTCGTCATCTTCACTTTGGCTGGCCTCATCCCGAACGTCTACTTCCTCCTCGTCGTAATCCGCATCAGACGCTGCCCAATCCAATACCTCGCTATTCTGCTCGATTTCAGCAGTAAAGAATCCATAGCAGCGTGCGACGGCTACTCCCTGAATATCTTCCATCTCTTCGTAAAACCAGGCCTCACGAGCCAGGTCGTCAGAACGGCGCCGAGCAGCCACTTTTATTACAAGGGATGGAAGAGCGCACTGATTGGTGTTGTCAATCCTAAGCGGGTACACCGAACCCACTCTGCCATAGCCGAGTCGTTCTGGTTCTAGTGAAACTTGGAGGCAGAGGTTGCCTGCAGGCGGGAGTTTGGAGGGCGGACGAACAGGTGGTAGACCGCCGACAGTGGCATTGGCTTCTACCGTGGCTAGAACTGGTTTTGCAGGTTTTGAGATGGTTTTAGATAGCGTCGATGGCACCTGGACACCGTTGATTTTGGTAAGGCCGTCGATGATGAGCGACGAGAACGCATTCGATGGCTGTAGAGCAGCTCAAAGGCAAGTTTCTCCAAATAATGAGCAGCTTACAACGAACGGCCCCGCCTGGATGGTGTGCTGAGAGACCTGCAGATTATCGCACGTCGGCCCCCGTTAGAATTCTCCGCGGTTCTAGGTTGCTCAATCGGACATTGATCACTAGTTCCAGTGTGCAGTTACTGTAATCGAGCGGAACACCCCAAAATGATGATCGGCTCTCCTGTTACTTATTATCAGCAACTTGGGCTCCGGTTTTCCGGTGCATAATGTACTTACAATAAGTGCCCGGTGTTCCTGCAGTGCCCAGCCTTCAAATAGTTTTTTCCGTCACGGTTTTTTCCGTCACGGCCGCAGCCTCGCTTGCCGCGGCGTCCCATTATCCGAAGCTGTCACCGTGAGGAACTCAATGGAGTAGTCGGTTCGCCCACAGCAATTGAACGGCGCCGGGAGAGTGCTGATCCGAACCTAGGTTCTTCACCTTCCCGTGCACAGCTTTTGATTCGTAGCGGTCATCTATGACGAGTTGCTACTGTAGTTCTGGATTTCCCCATGCGTATTTAAACGACAATGCTAGAAAGTCGAAGATGAACCTCGTCCCGACGTCGACTTGGTGCTATGGCGTTTCCACCCGTTAACGCCGCTATGTTTGTGCTGCGGCTCCTGGGCTTTGTATCGCTGTCTGCGTTGCTGTTCACCGTCGTTCTTTCGGACTCGGAGAGCGTGCGCCGCCACCCTGTTTTCTTTAATTTCGTGTGGACGTACCTCATGTATACGGCAGTCATGATCTTCACGTGCGTGCTTCAAGTCCTCTCAATCCACAATTAACTGCTGAGGCGACTGGGGAAAAGGGATGTGGTGCTGTTCATGGCTGTCGCTGAAACTGATCAAACCTTGGGTGTGGCCATCATATTCGATACTATGGTCGATTGTATGAGGTTCATGTGAGCATCGAGTTAATCAGTAACGCCACTCACTGGCGTCGTCCTCCTGATGGTAATATTAACAGCGCGCTGACCGCCACCCTGAACCTTTTCATCCATGTACGCGTCATCTGTAGATGAAAGTGTCCCGTTAATGTCTTATCCAGCTTTGGTTTCAAATGCGAGGTGCTTTCAGTGATGCAAAGGCGCGGACAACGCAGCTACGAACCTTCGCGGTGAGATATCACACCTTCTATCGAGAATTGAGCTCGATTGAATTACGATAAAAGCTTCTAATCACGCCTTATTTGATGGGACTAGTCCCCCTTGTGAGTGCTGGGAGCTTTCTTTTCGGCACGCTCGCTGACTATCCCGTATGTGCCAGTGCCTGCTTTTTGACTTCACCCCAAAAGTCCTCAATTTGCGGCTCAAAGCCGTGGACTACGTGGTTCTTTCGCTGGTCGTTCTTACGTGCATTTGGGATAGTCAGTTGTCAGTTTTCGTGCTATGCTGTGATTAATGGTTTCTTTTTCAGTCCTTTTGGTGATCACGTTTGTTAGCTATCGTCGTATGTTTCGACAAGTCAATATGGGTAGCATCATGAACCTCTCTCTGCTTGTGCGCCTCTCCGTGTTCTGTTCGTTTCGACTCCTTTTCGCCGTGTATGTTTTTCTTCGGATATCTCGAAGAATAGGACTGACTGCGCGGTGATATTTCTCTAAGCATTCTCGTGACGTGGTTTGGCCTGTTTGATACAAACCCAGATTCGAATGCGACTATGATCATGGCAGATATAACGGATATCGGAGAGTCGCTTTGTGAGCCTCACACAAGCTATCCAGTCTCTTTCCCCCACCACTGACGTATGCCCTTGGCCCTTGGCCAAGTCCCTCTCCTCGGGTTCTTGCTACTTGGTCTGCAGCGCGTAAGTCCTCTTCGATTGCTGTTCTGCTAATGAGGCGTAAATGATTATTGATTGGGTGTAGGACATATTGCAAGTTTGGTTTCCTTGCATTCATTTTGGTGCACAACAGACCCGCTCCACTCGGAGTCAAGCTGAGTCGAATTCGGCTCTCGACGAAGACCTTCACATTCACTAAGGTGTGGCTACCCCGGAATCATTGCGCGATGTGCAGGACATTCGCTGATACATGTAGTATGGGACAGATTACTTATCCCAGACTCGGACATGCTGTGGCTATGGTTATGCCAAACGTTCGTTGCGACGTTTCTCATCGTTGCATAAAATAACATGAATTACCTCGTCGTTTTGTCACTAATAATTACCAAGGTTTCTAATCTTTGCGTCAAAGAATACTTAACATGCGTGACCTCGTCGTTTGGTTGGTGGCATCATCAGAAGCTCATCGTGTATATTAGAGGAAGTGACTGACTTGCATCAACTGTCAATGTCTGTCATGCATGCTCCTTGATCGATAGTGAGGGCTTCGTCACTAGTGATTACCGTAAAGCTCGTGGGCGCAGCGCTCGCGGTGCGACTACATTGCCGTGCCACCCGCCTGTGCGCTGGACCAGCTGCCAGTGCATGCCCAACCGTAGCAAGAGATCTGCAAAACCGTACACCATATGGGAGGCCGGGCACTGAAGTGCATGCATCGAACGTGCCGTACTGAGCGCGGCGGGTCATCTACGGTGAGTCCGAGTCGGTGACAGACACTCAACGCGCACGCCCGCTTGACCCCACCGGCGTACGAGCCAGATGCTCTTGCGCAACCTGTGTGCCTGGGCATATACAGCAGGCAACTGTATCCAGCATTCACACAAAACCAGCCCATTTTGAAGCCACTTCTCCCCGTCCCAATCTAACCATAGAAATCAAATGCTAAAATGAATAATGTCATTTCATATCGCATTTCGGTCGCCGACATCGCGCGTCTGTCCTGTGCAATCGACAGACTGTCGAGAGATTTAGTAGCTCCTTTCACACTGGCTCAACTTCTATCAACCAGGTCTTGTTTAGAAGCTATGAGCCTGTAGATACTCAGAAAATTGTCCAAACCTTGATACCTCCATTGTACGTACCAGGAGGTCGTGACGCTTTCCTGACCGTTGGTGGGTCACGTGCACGGTGGCACAGACAAAAATACGACCAGAACTATTTATTATATTCTCGCTATCATAAGCAACACCACCGAGTACCTGTGATTCATGTTTGCAGCTTCTATCCTGCATGGTTGTGCATAATATATTACGGCAGGGGTTCGATGGCCGTGTCAATTTAGTATTACTATTTGTCCATTAATTGAATTTCAGAGGGTGTCAGAGTAGAAGGTCAAGTATCTCAGAAATACTTTTTATATATATATATACATGAATAAAGGACTTATTTTCTTGTGCGCAGTCGCTTGCTCCATCGGTTTGACGCCTCGAGTTCGCTGAGCTCGCGCTTGGTCATGGTCTCTTGCATCATTATAACATTGTCCGGTGCCGGTCTGACGGATCCAGTGAGTGTCTCCACTATTTCTGTGAAGCTGTTGTCAGCTGATGTATTGGGGCCCAGTGTGATGGATTCCACAGGCGCAATGGATTCAGCAGGCGCGATGACGGTTTCAGCAGGTGCGATGGTTTCAGCAGGTGCGATGTTTTCAGCAGAGGTGCGTAATGTTATAGCAGTTGCACGAAGCTGTCCGTTGTACCTTTTGATACGCAACAGAAGTCTTTGTCCTGGCGTATTCTCTGACAAGGTCTCCGTCCCAGCAGGTGGCGGCAAGCGAGGAGGCTGCATAGCAGAAGAGGGAGGAGGAGAATGCACCAAACGAATAGGCAGCTCAGCCGAAGGGATGCGCAAGACAGGTGACAGATGGGCAGGTGGTCCAGCAGCAGAAGACATGCATGGGGAAGATGACCGATCAGCATGCGGCTCAGGGGTAGGATAAGAGCCGTTTCTACGGCTGGTTGAACATGAGTAGGGGGTAGGATAGGAGCCGTTTCCACGGCTGGGTTAACATGAGTATGGTTAACATGAGGTGCCTGTAACAACGCTGCGCATTAATTGCAGAGTTTTATCCCATGCAATCTCACTGACCTCGAAGAATGGTCCTTCTTGAATCTGGACAGGAGTTAGCTCGATGCTTGGGTCAGGAATGCGATGCGTAGCTTCCAACTTGACCGCTGCTTGGACTGTTGTGAGTGTGCGCTTGCTTATTGCGGCCCAAGCCATTTCATACGGTGTCTGATCGTGTAACAACAAATTTTGAAAACTCAGCTGGCAGGCATATTCACCACATATGCCAAGCTGGAAGCCCAGTGCATGGTAAGATAACAGAGCGGCCCCTGGACCCAAAATAACTTTGCTTGTATTGGAATGGGCAAGACCTCGCGCCCTGAAACCTAGTGTCAGCTCCTCAGCACAAACATTCTCAATGATGAAGATGTCAACGCTGTCAATGAATTGTGCATGCCTCCTGGAAAAGTTGTAGGTTGTTTGCCAAGCACTGCCAAATCGGCTACGATTGGCTTGTGTTTCCAACCAGTCATCTAAGAGTAGGGAGAACGCAGTAGGCCTAGATGAGAGTGAACTTGCCAGAATGTTGATCACAGAATCGTATTGTGCTCGTAGGTGGGCGAGGACTGCTGCTTTTTGATAGGGGAGTTCCAGCTCTCTCATGTCCATACTCCCATCTGATGTGGCCTTTTGAGCTTCCAGTTGGCATGTGTCAAGAGCCCACGGCCATGCAATTGGTTTGATCTAGATAACAGAATAAGCACATACTTCACAAATCAGGTAATACATACCTGATATGGTTGAAGAATATCAAGCCAGTCATATTCAACAAGGACATTGAAACATTCAGTTGAGGTTCGGTAGAACACGGGCAGTTGCCCTCCTGTAGATGTGTGAGACATGTCACCAAGTACTACACCACCATCTAACCACTCCAGCGTGGGGCCCAGCTTATTACTTTGGCGGGATAATAAAGCTTGGTGTGGGGGAGAGGCCATAGACCCCAGGCTCCTATGGGGGGATGTACAGCAACGAGGGGTCAATAATCACCTCAGGAGGCGTTGAGTATCTCGTGGCAAGTGGTGATGGTGGTTTGGATAGGCTAGGGGCAGTCATAGCAGCATTGGTGGGCTCACTCCTCAATAATCTGAGAGCATGAGCTTGTTGTAGCACCCATTCTTTGGCAAACTAAACAATTATCTGGAATCGTAAGGCTTGGATGTCCATCGTATGGAGAGTGAAACCATCAGTGCCAGGGTCCCCACCACGACAAATATGATCTGTGAAAGCAATGGCATAAAGCCCGCAGTCTGTGGAGTTGAACTGCTGGGGCACCGAATAAGGAACCTGATGAATATATATGTCTTGATATATGAATTGAGTAGTATCAACAAATATACTCACATGATTTTGAAGGTAGTTATCCAAGTTAGTAGACCAATTTGAAGGTATGCTATCTGTATATATGCATGAATACTCCCAAGTAATGAAGCGTAAAATGTGCTAGGTGGGTGCAGATGAGTACAGAGATGCGTGGGCCAACAAGATCAGTATAACGCACCTGGGCTTCATATCGGTGTGTTTGAGGTTGAGTGCTCAGGCTGTCATAGATTCGGATAGACTGTGTAGCCATGTTTATGGCTGCTACGATCCAGTGTTTGGTCTTTGGGATATGCCATGGCAATATAAGGTGCATGTAGTCAAAGATATTAACCTGGATATATCAGTACGTACGGGTAAATGATATGGTGTAAGTCAGGCACGTACCTCAGTGACCCAACACACCGTGGATGATCTTCCTTTCTTTCCACTGCCTGGAGGTTTGAAAGGAACCCGTGAAGGTGCATCACGTAGATGATCTGCCAAAATCGTGTCAAATATTTTGAATTGCGTGGATGGTATGTTTCCTTGAACGAGATCCAAGGACAACAAGTGAAGATACCCATTTAACATGGTCTCAGGGACAAGACCATCCGATTGCCTGACTTGGGCAATTTTTTCAGCGTTAATTTGATATTTTCCATCAATGGTAAACTCTAACTCCTGCTGTTGACAAATAGCATCGAAAAAGACACGGTCACCTTCGGATTGAACAGGCAAAGGCTGCACAGAAATATTTGAGATAGGCAATAAGAATGTCTGATCATTGAGCTAACCTGCGGATGGGTGTCTTTATCCCAGACACGTTTGCGTTCCTTAGGGCGACAAGCAACCTGGGAGTAGGGCAAGTGGTACATGGTTGGATAGAAGCACCTAGTTTCTAAGACAAACTCACTGTGCCGGTGGTTATATCTACCATTGGTTTATATGCAGTGAATGCATTCTTGAGCACATCACCGACAAGCCCGTCAACGCCACCCATGTAGTTGGCATAAATGCAGGCAAGTAGGTGCTTTAGGGCATGTTCCGTGGTTTTTTTCATCAAGTGGCCATCAACGGGGATCTGGAGCACAATTGCAAAGGCGACGAAAAGGGCCCAAAAACCACATGAGCTCATTTCATGTTGCGTGCCCAATGATATGGTGTCAAAGCTTTGGTGTTTCAGATCCTTCATATACCATAGTTAGTGTAATTCTCACGATGAGAGGAAAGCATACCTTAGGAACAATCCCAACCTTGAGGTAATAGTGTATCCACCACTGGTCATCAATGTCTATCAAGCGTGATGTCGATGAAAGAGAGTTATATGCTGTGCACGCAGGGGGGGTACTCTGGTGAAGGTCATGATGGAACACGAGCCAGTGGGCAGCTCGCAAATCAAAAAAAACCAGCTGATTAAAGGGGTTTGATTGGTGTCGGGCACATAATTGCCTGGCTTGTTTGGATTTCTGTTCAATATTGATCAGGTACAATCAGGAACAATAACACACACACACAACGACAGGTTAACGTACATCCATGGCCTCCACGGATCCCAGAGCAGAGGCTACATGAGTTGAGATGGAAGGTGAAATACAGAACCACGTGTGAAGGCCGCATTGATCGCTCAGATTGTTGAGCAGCTCCACAAATAATTCCATTTCCTCGATGCGGAGCTCGTATGTCGGGGATGCCCAACGAGACAGATCCGTGCTGTTGAACGAGAGTTCTTCAGCATCTAACAAGTCATCAGGGGCATCGGCAAGGGTCCATGGTTTTGTGTCCCTCGGATGATCACCTGCACTCTTGTAAGTCACACGTTTGCCTTGTTGGGTGCATTGATGCTCCTGCACCAAAATCAAGCATAATATATCCAATTTGTTGTGTGCTTTCTCAATTTCTTCTCATGTTGTTCTTGTATCATGCATCCATTTCTCTGGTTATTTTCGAAATTTTCCACTCACTCCCTGTCTCTCTATTTCATTTTGTTATTCCTACTTTCACAAGCGGCTGCACCCAGCGGAGTCTGAAATGACTTCGACGCGCGAGCTCTTGGGCGCTAAAGGGCCGGGTAGTAGTACATGCGCAGTGAAACAGTTTCCCCCTCTCTCAGTGACAACTAAATTCACTGAGAGAGGCAAGTAAATTAGTCTAGCATTCTTTCGATTTATTGACCTAGAAATCCTCTGTAGTGAATTAATTTCTAGGTAGTGTATAATATATTTACAGTGACAACTAAATTCACTGAGAGAGTGAATTAATTTCTAGTCTATTCTTTTGAGCAACAAGTCCATACCTACTGCCTATAATTCCTGTCCTCTACATGCCTTGCTGTAACAAATCCGCTGGGAAAAGCGACTGTTTTGCCAGATGTTTTGCAACCTTACGGCCGGGTTTTTGACTGAATCGGGGCACATGTTTTCTGACTTGTGCCGCACGTACACGCCATGGCTGCAATGGTCTGATACGTGCAAGGCACCCCCGTCTGGCCTTGGGTTCAGCAGGAACTGCCCATGAACATGGCCTATCAGTGCTACAAACATCACTAGCGAGACAAGCAAAGGCACATACACGTCTGCGCCTTGTTTGCTCCTGACATACCAGCAATGAGAGGCCTGGGTGTAGTCACCATATCCTCTTTGGGGCGGATGAGGAATGGAGTTCTAGTTGATCCACAACATACCGAAGGTCTTTGGTGATTCTGGCGTCTGACGTGTGTTTCACTTCACGATGGGCCTGGGGCTTTCCTCGCATGGGATTCCGTCGTTGATTAGCACTCCCAATTTCTAGCATCATGGAATTAAATAGATTTTACAAGTGGAAAACCTACGAACCTGTCCATGCCGCACATGGCCCATTGAAATGTTCCATCCGGGCTGCGACTAGGTGAATGCATAGTTTTCCAGTCTGTTGGAATGACATGCAAGATCACTGTGGAATTATAACATCTACTATATAGACCCATGGCAGGAGCAGCGACTGTGATGGCCTGCAGATCATGTCACAATTCAGCACCAATTGAAATCTTGATTGCAAGAGCAGGAACGTACTCCGCCTGAGTGTCAATCACTCGATATTTATCTGGTCCACATGAGGAGATGTTCCCCTCTTCCCAAAGCAGGTGCGCGGGTGCATTTATTGCTGCAACCTCAGAGGTAGACTGTTTGGGAAAATATGACCAGTACTGGTAAAAAGGGAAAAACTCATTCAAAATGATTCCCCCGAGGCGATCAATACTAGGGCCACCGTTTGTGGTTTGTCAGATGGAGAGCATGCATCCAAGCCTAGAAGGCTCACCGGTGGTTCATTCGATTATCTAAAAAGACAGTATCAAACACAAGGAAAGCCCGTTCCGTCCAGTTGTTTACATTCCAAGTCCCGTCACGTGTCTGTCCCAACGGCAGGCCGATGTCAGTGAAACAGGCTATACCAGGTCAAGAGGATTAGATAGCATGGTCTGACACATCGGTACTTACTGACTCACGTATCCATTCATCAATGAACCAGTTTTCTAGGAAATACTGCTCAACCCAGTTGCATGCCTCTTTTGATGTCGCCCGCTTCTGAGATTTTCGTTTACCCTTCTGCACAGAAATATCATGGTCTTCTACCTCCTCCTCTTCCAGAGCATCATGCTCCTCGTCGTCATGAAAGAGCTGGCGTATTTCCCGAAAGAAGGTATCCATGGGGCCAACCATCCCAAGTACGGCATCTTTGCAGCACACGGAAATGGATCAGCATCCTGAATTTCATCAGTCGAGATATCCGAGGGGCAGTCGCCATACTTCCATCATCACAGTCCCATCTGAGAATAGCTTGGATCACGTGGAATTGACAGAGTCGAATATATGCACCGGGAAAGACTAACGACCCAAGTAAGCTGATACACTGGAATCAGGGCTTCCAGGAGCTCACCTTTGCGAATGGCATTTGCCTCGGCCCTAGACTTGTCAATCATCCATTTGGGGACATCCCACCCGTGATGTAAAATTTTGGCACACACCTGGGGAAGCTCTGTGCGTTCAGCTGCCCCAGCGTGAATAATACTTCTGGGATCTATCTCCCGATCAGTGCAATATCACCCCTATAAGGATATGAAGTACCTTTGATGATTGCCTCGGCTCGCTGTATCACTTTTTGCTTAGTAGCCTCCAGATATTCCGCAAGTGTGCTTGTTCGCACATTTGCAGATAAGAGCACAGACCCTGATCAAAAATTGCTGGCATAAATGACGAGAGTCAAATCACACTCGCACGCACCTGGAACTAAATGTTTATGCTCATCAACCGCAATGATAAACGTCACTGCTGCACGGTTTTCACTTTTGTTGCGCCAGCTGCTATCAGCCACCAGGCCATCCCGAGTGCCATGAAGGATCATGTTCTCGAGCGTAAAATCATCCACCATTGCACAGGTAAATTGGGAATGAGAATCCGGGTGGTCAGGATCATGGGCTGTGTAACTTGGCACGTGGTCACTGCGATTAGTAGGTTGGTTATACAGTTCGAAAATATACACACTTGTAAATCTTGTCTGGATTGCGTTCCTTGAGAAGATGTAGTGCCGTGAAAGGATCACGGTCCAAATGAGCTCGGTGCATGATTTCCGGAAGCATGTTGATAATCTCCGCACATGTGGGTCGTTGGAAAGAAGGGAACACATAGGGGGTTTCCAGTGGTTGCTGAGTTGCTCGAGACATGAGGGTTGGATTCCGGTACTGATTGACTACCTCTGGACTAAGGGTTAGTTCAAGTATTATATTCTTAGATGTACTCAGATTCACCCTGCATAATCGTGGTCGCCTTTGCACCCACAAGCCGAAATCGTTCCGAAACAATATTCCGCAAACGACGAGACCAGACCAAGTTGACAGGAAGCGTCTCAGGGTGGGTTCCAAATTGCCAAATATCAGCGTGTTCTAGATCATCAGCTTTGACCTCAATCTACACAGAAAACATCAACTGAATAAGAATTAAAGCTATAACAGGTAGACTTACAGAGAGTCTAACCCCTCCTGGGCAGGACTTCCAGCGATGAGTGGTAACCGTGGGTTCTTCTTCACGCACCCCATCCCCCGCATACATTGCATCCTCTGGTTATTCAACATCCTCTGGCGTATCCTGGAGCTCACACTGACCTCGACACACATACTCCCATCTGTGCACCACTTTACCCTGCACTATGGCTTCTGCACGGCCGTGCTCCATGAGGTCTGACTTCTCTGACCAGCGAAGGATGACGGGTCGAGCGCGAACGTCCACTGGTGTATCACCTGGATGCCCAAACCATTTCAATGCCACCACTCTAGTGGGAAGTGATTTGTGAGCATTAAAGTCATTGTGCTGCAGAACTGGTCAACCGTAACTCATGCTGGTGAAGAAGAGCTCACCTGCGAATCAAACCAGTCGGGAAGACTCTCGGTTGGTACCTTTCCAAGAGATTTCCATTCAGGAGGGCTGTGCGCTATACTGTCGAGGAACAACGGTTGGACACTTATGTTGTTTGAGAAGAGTGTCAAGGGAGGGATGCGCGTGTGTTGCTTCTGAATGCGCAAAATCCGCAACTCATCGGGAGTCAGGGTTGAATCATTGGGTTCTGTCGTTTCAGCTTGTGTGAGTGCAGGTGTCGGTGACTGAGGAGAAGCCGGGATTTGAGTGGATGTGCTTAAGAGTCTTGGCTGACGTCCACGCGAATACCGTTTCAGCGCAGGGCGCCCCGGCCCTCTGCGCCTTCGTTCTCTCTGGGACATCTGAGCACGGTTCTCAGTTCTGGAGAGAAAGATGCTGACTTGTTATATTAACAGCGAACCCCATTGTTCTCATGCGAGATGCAGCCATTGTCCACATGCTGGAGTCAATGGTTCATGGCCAATTAAGGTAGACAAAGCACATAAATAAAGCAGATTAGACACAGCTACAGAGGATGATGCAAGAGGGTACTCACCTTGGAAAACACTTTGACGGCCTCCAGCTATTGATAAGGCCACGCGTTGCCTCCTGGCCGGACATTGCCACGGGGAGGCCCATGACATCATCAGAGAGAAACATGCCAGGGCAGGGATGGCCGAAAATTCAGGCCTGAGAACAAGCGGATTTGCCTACGAAAATTCTTGGGTTGGATAGAAGGTCTTTTGGTCACAATTAGAGTGATGCAACTCTGAGATCCAAGTATTGAGAAATAGCTAATTTACTCACCAACCAGGTCACCTACCTAGGATCTGACAATTATCCTGAACCCTCCTGGTTTCAGGGATGAGAACGAGCTCGCATATGTAGAATTCGACGCAGCGGCTGGGCAGCAGCTAAAAGTCGGGACAGAAATGTGATAGCGGCGTGACAGAAACTCACCCGCAGCGTGACAGAATTAGAGTTTCACAGGGACATAAATAGAATAGTGGCACGGCCGAAAACATATTACAAAAGGACAGAAAGCTGGTAGAGGGCCGACACTAATGTGGGACAACAGTGACCGAAACTTGATGTGGACTCGACACAAAAGGAATTTTTCAGGGACACTAGGGGTAAAACAAGGGGACACAAAAGGCATGTCGGGGACCGAAATGGGATATCAAGTGACATTATTAGGTCGTGCAAATCAAATACAACCTCCCCACCTCAGAAGTTCACTGGCCCAGGAAGTGTCTGCGGCATGTCTACGGTGTCTCTCATCGCGCCCAAAATGAGGTGGTCGAAGTCGAGGTCCCCCAGCTTCGCACAGACGTGTGCGTGTACACGCCGCGGCATTCTGGCCTTCGTGCTCAATCGCACCCTTCGTGACCACGGCGATATGGGCACCAGGGGCGGTAGAGCGACGAGAACCGCGAGTGCACGAAAAACCATGGCGACATGTTCTTGCGGGGGACCCATTATATTCAGTACTTGCAGTGTCTATTCCTGCTGAGGGGTATATGCACGTCCACACATTTTCCACCCAGAAATAATAACCCCGGAGGCCATCGTGTAGATCATGCCGCGCCATTGTAAGCGTGTCCTCCGACAGTCTGGTTCCCACCGCTGATCGTCGCCTCGGGTCTAGGACCAGCCTCTGGATCTATAAGCCATGTTCCACGTCCTATCATGTCTGTGGAAAATTCGGTAGGTAGTGAGATCCGGAACATGGTGGTCAGTTGCGGTGAAGATACGGATCTCCGGTCCCCGCGTACTGCTGCCATCCTGAGATGAAGTAGTATACGCCAAGGCAATATGGCGTTAAAAATCCGTTGCATTCTGCATCAGATACTGGTAAGTGATCAATTAACTTAGGCACTTCCGCAGAGACCAACTAACAGAACCAATGTCGCCCCGGTTGTTTGCTTCAACGCAAGAGGGCTTAGTGGGACACATTCAGAGTAGATGATATGCCTCTAACCTCAACAAACGCAAAGCTCTAGAGGATACTGGTCAGCGCAAAAAGCTTCAGCACTTGGGGAATACCTACCGCAGGAATTCGATTTTCAAAAATGGCCAGACCCAAGGCTTCAAGCTCTGCAAGACTCGACATCGAGGACAATTCGAAGTATTCGAGCACTTCTTATAGCTTGTAACTGTTAGAAGCAGCGAGCAGTCATAAAGGTATTACTGTTCTCTTCTTAGGCTTCATGACGTGATAGATACTCCTCATTCGCCAACGATTGGAAGAGAAGTATGTGGATGAGGCCATAGAAGCCAAGCTAAGCCAAAACAGAGTCTAAAAGGTTATATGCGCCCCTAACAGGAATCCCCACAGTATCCAGGCCGGACCATGGTGCGATGGAAGAAGAGGGCAAACCCGTATCTAGCGTGCCGTAGATCATTTCAGTATAGAAATCACACTTGGCATTCCGGGGAACAGGCCCAGGTAAAATATTCTCATGTTCGAAGAGGACATGGGAGCGGGCCTGAAGTTGAAGCCTGCAGAGATCTTAGTCCTCATTCATATCGGGCATCGACGCAACCTAGCCAGCCGAGACGGAACAATGACCATGAGTACTAACTGACCTATACTGTACTCTGACAGTTGGCCGTCGGTCTCAAACATAGAAGTTGGGACATTTCTGCGACTGTGAATAAATGACAAGTATGAGTGGACAGGAATCATCACAGTCTGTGATATGGGGTATATAGGTATTATGATAGGTGCTGCTCACATGTCCATGATGAGTAATCAGCCTACATCCAGAGGCCATCTCGAGGACAAAGGTCGGGACGCTGTACCACCATAATATGGCAGGCGGTACATGCATAATTCGACTCTTGTGACATCCTAAAGGCGCCGTTTATCTACGATGAATATATCAAGTTGCCCGGAAATGATCGAGTTCTCATGAAAAGTGAATAGAATCTTTCCGATGCATGTTGCGTTGAGAGACAAAGAATGCATCTAGTCCCAAGTCTCCACGACGTATCCTTCTTCCAATCCATCCAGTATGGTCTGAAGCCATCCATTCGCAGCGGATTCGATACCAGAATGTAAATGGTTTGACTTTCTCGAGAGATCAAAGTCAACCACATGCCATTGATGCTTGTGTCCGTGATAAGGGCAGAAAATACTCTGGTCTGTCGCTGGTGCCGCCAAAATATTTCTCCATCGGATGTCTATGTGATGGACACGGAAGTGACCCATGTCGCTGTATATTTCACGAACATCCGGTCTGTGTAACAAAGGATATTCAGAAGCATGCATAGTTAGAGCTGGCCAGACTAACTTGAGTGCTTCCAACGGAACGCCTATTGGTATCACGTCCCCGAGTCTTTCTAAGACCAAGACTGAAAGAAAAGTCTTGTCACTGCGGTTGCGCACTGAGACCGGATCGGCACGAGTTGGTTTGATGGTTCGGGCACGTTTATCTCGACGTTCTTGTCTTATCTTGTCCCTTAACTTGTCCCTTTCCTCTTCGCGCTTAAACACCACTTCCCAGCTGAATTCTTCCATCACCAGATCTTCAGAATCTCCATGCATAGCGGTCCCATGTATCCTCCGTGTCGCAGCCATCCTCACTTGGGCTGTCCTCGCCCCGAACATCTACCTCTTCCTCGTCGCAATCCGCATCAGCCTCGGCCCAGTCCAAAAGCTCGCTATTCGGCTCGATTTCAGCAGTAAAGAAACCATAGCAGCGTGCGATGGCTACTCCCTGAATATCCTCCATCTCTTCGTAAAACCAGGCCTCACGAGCCAGATCGTCAGAACGGCGCCGAGCAGCGACTTTTATTACAAGGGCTGGAAGAGCGTATTGATTGGTGTCGTCAATCCTAAGCGGGTATACCGAACCCACTCTGCCATAGCCGAGTCGTTCCGGTTTTAAGGAAACATGGAGACAGAGGTTGCCTGGGGGGGGGAGTTTGGAGGGAGGACGAACAGGCAGTAGACCACCGGGATTGGCGAAGCATTCTGCACTGGCTAGAAGTGGTTTTCCAGGCTTTGAGATGGTTTTAGATAGCGTCAATGGAACCTGGACACCGTTGATTTTGATCAGGCCGCCGATGATGAGCGACGAGAAAGCATTCGATGGCTGTAAAGAAGCACCTCAAAAGCAAGTTTCTCCAAACAATGAGCAGCTTACGATGAACGGCCCCGCCTGCATGGTTAGGGCGGGTTCGGTAACCAGACCACGAAAATCTGATATGGAGAAGTTACAAAATGTGCAACTCAGACATTACCTGATCCTTTTTTGCGTGAGATCATCAAATCGAGCCGAACGCTCTGTATTGAAATTTCCTTCGCTGACAAAGTGTGTGGGTGTGTGTAAGATGGGTTAGAGGAGACTTTGAAATAACTTAGCAGACGGGATGACCAGTCGTAACCAAGTGTATGTTCGGGGTCAGTTCTCTCTATCGTACATGTATTGATTCGGTAGGCTACTTATATGAGAAGACACGGGCCTAGGTGCCCGTGTCTTACCTTTTGGTATGCGTAAGTGGTCGGCCGTATTGAGTCTCCGCTGGTAATTATGCCGGTTCCTTACACTCGCCCTCCCTGTTCGACGCAGTCGGACAAAACACGCTGAAGGCCAAAAGGTACTTTTGAAGCCCAGTAGCTTCGAAAAAAAAAACAGGTAAAGTACATTGATGTGTCAGACAATTTTATGTCGATTGACGAAAAACATTGGAAGAAGAAAAGGGTACGTGGCACGTTGGTGCCGTTACGTCTAATAATTCTCGATCTCGAACGGCAGCTCAGTCAGGTCATTCATCAGGCTGTCTGGGAACGACTCAGACGTGTCTGCCATTACGTCCATGTTGCAGTCTGATTCGATCCCGGGTGCCATTGGCAACACGGCTGCAAATTTCAGATATGAGGTTGGTAAGTGCTGAACAGGTACTGGTGTGAGGCTGATGAGGCATACCCTTGCCTTTGCCTTTTCCAGGTTCGCTAGCGCTGTCCTCGAGGCGCTCCGTCATTTCGTTCTGCAGGGCTTCCAAGGCCACGCGCTGTGATTCGATCACTCTCGCTAGGTTGGAAAGGCGAGTTGAGACGTGGGACGATGAGCTGCTTTCGTCATAGTCGTGGGCGGATTTGCGGTGGGCAGGGGGCGCGTGGTTTT